>BMAU01017373.1:217500-825845 GCA_019973935.1 Trichonephila clavipes
ATACCAATGCTTATTCTCTCACTATTTCATGAATCTGAATGTATTGTTGCGTTGATCCGGGTTCGAGGATTTTTTTGCAGATCTGTCGCAAAGAACAAGACAGTTTAATAAGATTAATGATAATTTATTTTAGAAAATCCAATACTTTAAATACAGGATTCAGCAGTAATATTCACAAAATAAATCTCAAAAGTTCTTCACACCCTCAACAGCACTCAGACACAATTATTGGTGTCTAAAATACACGTATATAAAATATTATTCACAAGCAACCGCTTGTTGAACAATCAGAGCAATGCTAACTGATCGCTAGTCAAAACCAGACTGACTCGCCTTTGGTGAGCTCAATGTTGAGCTAAAATATCCTTTTTTTACAATAAAAAGAGGAAATATTTTAATTCATTTTGTTATCAATATTCTCTTCATTATATAAAGAGAACAGATAGTTTTAGTTTAAGGACTTATTTAAATACTCGTATATGTTCTTTCTATTTACAGGTTTTCAATTCATCTTTATTTTTTTTAGTTTTAGCTACTACTAAGTATTTGTAATTTGCTATTTGCTCTTTATAGAGATAAACATTGTATAAAACACAAATTAATTCATGTTCTTTTTTTTCAATTTTTGCTTCACCCGTTCTTTGAAACAAAGTACATCTGATTTAAAAGCAAATCGAAAATTCTTCAACTCCATTCAGCTTAACGTATATAAATACTAATGCAGAGATGTCGTTGTAAGACCATATGAATTTTAGAAAATAATTGTTATTGTTTTTCCTAGGTGAATCTTGTTTGCTATTTTTCATATTAAAATATTGAATTTTATGAAGTTTATCCATTTATATTATTCTTGGGATAATTTAAGGTCACTATTTCACACACACACATCATATATTCAAACATTTTTAAGTAGTGATACTCTGTATTCATATAACAAAAGTATTATAATAATGTATAGTTTGAATAATTTATAAATATATTTATATTTTAAAATTAAAAAAAAGAAAACATGGATCTTGTTAAATGCATACGGAATATTACTGATATAAATTTATAGCATGTTACTTATAACTTTCAATGTATAATCTTTAAAAAAAACAGATAAATTGTTTATTTTTAAAAATATATGTATAATAATGAATTTTTGATTATACATATTTATTTTCCAATAATTATATATTTATAGAATTTTTTCATTCCCCTATATCCCAGTAATGTAAGCAAATTACAGGTAAATTCTGACTGTCCAAAACAAATTGATTAAACCTGCGTTCGTAATTCCTAAGGCCAAAAGTTTGCTATTGTACTCGTGTGGCTTAAATTTCTTACTGTTCTGTCTAATTATACATAGGATTATAACCATTTGTATGTAATGATATTATATATATATATATATATATATATATATATAATTTTGTTCTTCATGTTCATATATTTTTATATATATATATTTCTTGTTTTTATATATATATATATATATATATATATATATATATATATTTATATTTATACATATACACACATATATATATACATATATATATATATATATATTTATTTATATATATATATATATTTATATATATATATATATATATATAATGTTTGATAACTATCAAAATATAATTAACTTCAAAAATGCTTGTCTTTTAAAATCTCTTACTCAAAATAATAATAATAACAAAAAGTGGTGTTTGTGAAATTGAACTATTCAATGAAATTGCCGTTATTGAAGTTTCTCACAAACCATGCAAAAAATATTTCGAATTTAAAATAGTAATATATTAATATATATTATAATATAACTTTTCTTATAATGAATAATTTCCAATACAAATGATCAGTAGATTTTGACTTGCTGTAATTAAGGAATATCTTTTTTTCATGCTGTTGCAGACATATTTTTGAAAATAAAGAGTACGTAATAAAAATTGTAAGTATGTTTAAATTCAATGAGAGAACGCAAAATATTTGTGTGTATAATAATGAATTATACCCACAATATCTTTAATTTAATTTTAGTAAATAATGTAATTTAGAAATGGGATGGGAATTTCTCTGGAAGTCCGATTTTCTTCCTTTTACCTTTAATTCATTTTATGTAGGAAATTTTGAAATTCAAAAGACATAGATGTAAAATAAAATGATGTTCACTCATTTCATGAGAAACTTTGCAAAAGCTATGGAAAATAGTGTATGTTTTTAAAAGAAAGAAAAATTATCGTGATGTTTCCATTTAGTTTTCAGTGAAGCTCGGAGTGAAAGTTAATTAAGAAATTTCGCATGCGAAAAAGTGACTGATAATGATTTTTTATAGGTATTTAAATCAAATTAAACGAAAATCTCAGGAATTCTGTTTTGCCCGTATTTAACTGTGTGTCTTTAGAAATATGAGTATAATTGGAGTCATTTGTAGAATGAGGGACGTGGTTTTGACTCATTTGTAATACATAAAAATTAAATGTGATACAATTTTAAATGTATGGGCATAACATTTAATTATATCATTAATTTTTAAAAATTTTCCTTTGTGCATGGTGATTTTTTTTTGATAATGCAAGAAGTAAGTATTTTAAATATACTTGTAGCTAAGATTGTAATTCTTACTACTGCTTCTTATTGTTTTAGATGTTTTATAAGTGTTAAATATTAGCTTTATATAATATTATAAATGTTCACTTCATAGTAAATAAGACATATTCATATCAGCCTGTCCGTATTTTAATAGTTCTTTTTTGTAATAAATTTAATATTTTATTAAAAAATTCATTTCCCTTGAAAAAATGTTTTATTTAATTTCTGGATGATTGAAACTAAGTTCAGTAATTAAATGAAATAAATTCTACACACATATACTGTAATGAATAACCATATCGTATACATTAAAAAGGGGACTATGTATACGGACGAGGCCACATTATAAGGAAAAAAATACATAACTCTTCCAGTTCTTTCAATAAAATAGGCTCATATATTCAGTTATATTAATGTGAAGGAAACGATTGAAAATTTACAATAGGCTTAAGAATTTTTTTTTAAAAAAAAATGCGAATATGCTCATTCAGTTATTTTAACAAAAAATTTAAAGAAAGTGAAAATTCATTATAAAATTAAGGAATATTTCATAAGAATATTCTTTAAATATAAAAAAAAACTTTGAAATAATAAAAAGCTTTTTTCCAGGAAAAAAGCGTAAAATCAAAATACATTACATTACTTAAAAAGGAAAGTTCCAACACTGATGGACAATTTACAATTGGGAAGTAGGACAACATGACAGCAAATCAATAACAATTAGATAGCGCGGGTAAAGGAAAAACCTTCTTAAATATTATAGTTAGATTCTGTGAATATTGTGATGCTATTAATAATTGTGAACGTCTTTCTTATTTATCAAAATAATTCTTGATTATTTATTACGCAAACAAGTGCACTTTATTTCAATAATTTGATAAACATGCTTCTTAAGCATATATTTATATGAAAATCCTATAAAAGTTCGTATCAAAGAATATAAGATAAAAACTGCAGAATAATATTCAAGTAGAATGCGTCTGAATTAAGAGGGCGTACAGTAAAAAAGAGATTTTATTAAAAACGCTTTTTTTCCCAGTTTATATTGTTGTTTATTTTTAAATAGGTTTTACAATAATATTTCAAAAATTAAATTATGTATAAGGTAACATGAAGATTTTACTGATTTCCTTTAACAGTTACAGTAATCTTCTTTAAGGAAAAAAAGTCTTGAAAATAACGATCATTCCTACAGAATAAGGGACTACATAATATTCTATTAGAAAACAGTGAAAACGTATTTTGAAGGCAAAGAAAATAATCACGATATGTTTATGTTGTAATAAATGTTATTTGAAATTAGATCAACTTTTACTAAATTTGTCTGCTCATATATACCATAAATTTGATGTACAGCGTGAACCTATACATTGAAGCTGCATTTCTGAACTTTTTGGTATATCCGGCGTATATAAATTTCGATCTTGTTTTTGGTGTTAAGAATTTGCTTTATAAAAGCCGAGTTTTACAGTATATATATAAATTTATTTTCATTTTTTCGATAACTAATTTAGCATTTCTAATAATACGTTTCTATTATGAAAGCTTTGTAATTTTTAGTTAATAGAATTATTGAAAGGTAATAATTTAAACAATACATTTTAAGGAAAAAATAGCATATATTTACACTGTAATTTTGAATACATTGTAATTTTGAATCTTCTAAATTAAAAAAATGTAATTTTGCATCTTCAAAGTTAAAAAAAGAATAGATATGGATAAGAGACTGTTTAAATTCTGATCCTAAAAATGTTGAAGTAAAGTTTTTTGTACATTTTAAATTTTTTGAATATTTTATTCTTATATGGAATGCTTACATTTCTAGATCAGTGCAAACACGAGATCCAATCAACAAACTAAACAGCAGAATAATTTCCTTTTAGACTACATGGAGAATATTTTTTTTTCCTTTATAAGTAAGGGTGAGTGTTATATAGTACTATTAAAATAAATTTTCTCAGAGTTCCCATGAAGGAAGAATAATATTAAGAATAAAGAAAATTACGTCCGTCTGTGCTCTTTTTTTTTAACGCTGTTTACTATTAAATCAAAAATCTATCTTAACAAGCTTCTTACTAAAATATTTTAACTCCTTGCTTGAATACATAATATGAACTCACTTTTGTACAAAATGAAAAACAAAATCGAAATCATTCTTTTAAAGTTCAAAATGTAAAAGGGAACATTAAACAATAAATATAATAGTTGTACAGCTAAGAACATTTTTGAATTGTGGAAAATGTAAAGTCTGTTTCATTAAGGATATATATTTTTGAGATTTTTCTCATAAAGCATAATTTATCCATATATGATATTAGTGTAAAGCGGAAAGTCTAGATGATATGTGTCGACCATGTCAAATTACATAAGCTTACAAATATAATATGAATTTATAAATATATATAAATATAACATCTGTATAGAGAAACTCAATGTACATTCTAATGTAGTTCTGTTACGAAAACATTTGTTAGGAGCTCTTATTTCTACGTCAGAGACACAAATACACTTAACACATTGATGTTACTTCTTACTAACATTATACACTATCAATAGATGTCAAAATAATTTGAGGGATAATGAGACATTTTAGTCCAGTTGTGTAAGTCATGTGTTGTGACATAAGAATGCTTTTGATTTTTAATCTTGAATATATGGAGAACATTATAGGACTGAATAATTTAAACTTGTAAAATTTGATTTCTGTTTTAAAATTTGATTCTGGCTTAACAACGCACTAAATGACGGATTTCTTTTCATACTTATAAGTTGCCTGTTATTGTTAAATTTAAAAAAAAATACTTAAACAGGATTTGATCCAACGTGCTACGGGTGAGAAATAGAGATATCTGAGATAGGAGAGATATGTTCTTAGTCTACGAAGAAAGACAGCTGTGGTTCTCCTTAGAAATTTCTTTGGAATCAACCCTTTTAGAAACCACATCTACAGAATTGGAGTGATAGTTTCCTTTAAATGTGTTTTGTATGATTCTAACTCGACTATTACCTCGCAACTTTTGTTTTGCACTTTGTAGTTGTAAGGAAAGTAATGAAAAAAATATTGGACAGCTCGGGAAATTATGTATTAGGCACCTATGTTCAGCATTTGTAAATAAAAATATTTAACTTCTGTTTCAAAATTCCTCATAACATAAGGTGCAGAAGTGTACCATATATATGATGCCGATTAAGATAAAGCCCCCAAATAATTATTCCCAGTACTTTAAAATTGTTTAATAATCCCACGTGCTGTTATGCAGCAACGTTAATTCAAAGCAGAAACACATTTAACCATAATCACGTTTTAATGTTCTAGTGTGCTCTAAAGATACCATACGTAAAAGCTGTGTACTAACTAATAAACATTTGTTACATACCGATAATAATGTGGATTAAATAAATATTGATAAAAGCAAACAAAAATTTGAAGCTGGTGCTCATTGATTATAATTTGTGGCATAATTTAGACATCTTCATAATTTAGACAAAAATAAAATTTCTTTTCAACCCATGAAATTTTAATGAGCTAAATTCTTGACTTTATTTGAATTTAAATCACACACACGCCTTTCTTTTTTAATTCACTTCCACAAACAATTTTTAAAGTAATTATGGATATCGATTTAACATAGAGTCGAAAGTAACATGACTGAATGTAAATATTAATTTAAACTGTCATTGATTGTCTCTGTGTTTTCCATTTTAAAAATTTCATGTTTTATAAATGAAGAATTTTAAGATAAACACTAATACAATGATGCTGTATATAATACACTTTAAGAAAAAAAAACTAATATAATGATGCTGTATATAATGCACTTAAAGAAAAAAATCATACAATTATGCTTTATATAATGCACTTTAAGAAAAAAAACTAATAAAATGATGTTGTATATAATGCACAACAAAAACAATAAGGATAAGAATAATATTGGGTATTTTAAGTATATACTCATGCACATATATAGAAGTATTTTACAATTTTAATACCACTATCGAATTCAATTTCATTGTAGTTTTAGAGGCATACAACAATATATTAGAAAAAAACAGTCATAGTTTTGGTAAAAATATTAAAAACACACTGTTAATTTGTCAGCAACAATCTTTATACAAAAAGGGCTTCAATGCTAACAAGGAGATTTGTTATTCTAAAATTTTACTCATAATCAAAAATGACATATAAAATGTGTTTGCGTGGTCCATTACTGTTAAATCGGATTACTGGAGAAAAAAGACTCTTCTAGGAAAATCCTGTTTGTGAAAATGGTACTCATAAGAACAAGAAAAATCGTTTAATGTCACTTAGCTTCAAAATCCTCTTTTGAAGCCATGGGAGGAAAGAATAAAGAACTTATGTGAATCTATTGGGCAGTCGCAATTTTAAAGAAGCTTATACTTGCATAATGCAGTAGGAGAAATAAATTAGATAACTTCTTTTAAAAAATATCTTAATTAATTATGATATAAGTCAAATTTCTATATTTGGGCTTGCACAGTACTTTGATTTTGTGCTCCTGAATTATCCATATTGGATAAAATTTATCAAAAGAAAAGAAAAACTAAAATTGATGAATTAGTGCTTTTTATATAAAAATTGTATTTTTTATATTTATTTTAAAATAAGCGAAATGTTTTTTTTTAATTTTTTGATTTTTTTTTCTTTTAGTAATATATATATTTTAAAAAAGCTGTTTAAGACAATCTCTGAAACTTGACTGCGAATAATTGCATTGAATTTTACATTAGATTGGTATTATCTCTACTACCCGTTGTAAAATTTAGTATTTGATTTTGGAGTGATAATATATGAAATTAATTTTGTAATTATATTGTAGATAGAATGAATGTGTTATCACAAAAAACTTATTACTAACATTGTATGTCCTTCCTTGCGAAATTTATCTAACCTTCTCTAAAAAAACCCTTAAATTTTCCTATTTTAAATGATAACTATTCCATTTGCTATTTCAAATTTTAATAATAATATATAAATTGAACTTTACATCTATTTTATCCTCAAAGGATTACTCAGAAATAACTTTTATGGAATTTAGAAGCACCAATATTTCTGATTTCCCAAAAGATAGATGGAAGAAATAAGCAATTTAATTCATATTTGATATCTTGAAAAAGTAAGCAAAAAAAAACCCACACAAAATGGACCTATATTTTAATTTTCAATGTTTGATGACATGTTATCCGTAGCGCTTAATGAAATATATTAATAAATTGTTGGACGAACATTTTTTTTCTTTCTTAACATTGATATATTGCGTGGAATTTTCATTACCTGTACGTTATAGATATTAGAACAACGTACGTTTGGGAGCACATGAAACCTCTTTTTTCGATTATAAGTTTGATAAATATTTCTCATCATTCCCCTAAGCCCTTATAAAAGAAGAAAAATGACTAGTCTTATGATAGATGCCTTTTTAATTTTCGGTGTATTTCCGTCAATATTGGTATTTAAAAATGTTTCTGAAAATAATGGATTTCGATTTTACGTTATGTGGTGGGAAATTTATCAGCATGAGAATATATATATACAAAGAAAAATGCTATGAAATAAATTTTGCTCATATATTATATGGGCTATTTGGTAGAAAAAAGTCGGCAATCTGTAAAATAATTTATATGAAGAAATATTTCGATGAAAAATGCATTTTTTGAACGTTTAGAAAAAAGAAAAATGTTTGTAAATCTTGATATTTTTGTTAAATCTTTCGTAACTATATATTATAAAATTCATCAATAATCATATCTATCAGATTATATCTTTTAAATTAAGGAAAGTTTAATAATGCAGAATATATATAGAAAAACACAACAAAAATATAAATATAAATAAAATAAAATAGCTATTTTTATACATTAATCTTCAGACCGTTATATCTATTAGTCAATAAATATATGTTGAAAAATAAAATGTGTCATAAAATAAAATATTTTGTTCATAATTCAGGTAATTTATTGTACACGTTTAAATGAAATTTAATACATAAAAATCTTCTACTCAGGTTTTTTCTACAATTTTTTAAAATTTTTGTATATGGGCTTTAAGTGTCTCATTTTAATTTAAGCTTCGCTTCATCATATATTAAAAAAATAAAAATAGTTTTTCAAATAATAAGCCTTAAAATTAAGTTTTTCTTAAATGCTTTTTTTCTTTCTCATTATTTTATATTTATTTTTTCCCACTTCTTTTTTTATATTTCTTTTGATAAGAGAATAAATATATCGAATAATAATTTTTCAATATAAAGTCAATATGAATTTTGTAATTATCTAGTTAAACTAAAATGAGAGACGCATTTGATTTTAGTTGTAAATCACCATTCATGCAAGATTTAATTAACAATAGACATTAACTATTTTAGACTTAAAATAAAACTAAAAAAAATAAGATCTGTACTTTAAGCTTCTGATTTGACTGAAGGAAATATGAACCAGATAACTTGTAATTTTCTAACCAATTGATTACTGTACAACTTTATTTTACATTTAAATAAAAAGTTCACTGTTAACTGAAAAAGTGATCAAGTTATTCAAATATTTAACAGAATTTAGAAATGTTTTCTTTTTAATTTATTATATTTTTGGCAAACTTCATGTCAATGAGTTCCTTATCACGAATACTTCTCATCTTTAGTTTTTAGTATCTCAGTTTAATAGATTTACTACAACGAACAGTTCTTACTTTTAGTTTTTGCAAACGTTAAATATTTGTATTGGATGCAAATGTTTCTTGAGCACAGACATTTTAGCTTGAGAGCCCTATTTAAATATATGTTTAAAATCTTCTCATATAAAAAGCAATGAATTCTGAAATGAGATAAATTCTCTGTCACCGTCATTATATTCCCTATAATATTTACATCAAATTTATTAGATCGTTATAGAATGTATCTAATAATTATATGTAACTTTTTAATTTTTTTTAGAAATTTTATTTTTAATAATATTTGTTTCAAATACTTTTTTCAAAGCTTTTATTCTCACAAAATATATATTGCAATGTATGATATACAATGACATATTAATTTATTTAGATTTTAGATAAATTTAATTTAGATACATTTAATTTTTGAAATTTTAACAGTAACGTTTAAAGTTCTAAAATAATTCTGTTCCACACGATCATATATTTTCTTGAAAATTATAATTTTTTACAAAGTAAAACATTAGTTGTGCATTTACATTTTGTTGTTCTTTTGTGAAATCACTTCTACTACGGTATCTTGGGACATCACATTTATTTATATACATACGAAAATAATGATCGCGGATACTGCACACAGCAAGTCTGACCCAAAAGCACACAGCGAACGGTCAGCTCGTCAACCTCGTAGAAGGAATGCGCGGGAGTGAAGGCGGGAAAAAGAGCGCGTGGGCGGATCACTCAGTTATCCTTCCGCCAGAAAAAATAGTTCACTCGCCTCACCCCAACATACCCCTCCTGCGAGTGATACATTTTTTTTAAACAATACAAACATTATAGACATATACACAATACACATAAAATATAACAATAAACACAGTGACATAAAATCAAGAGAGTAATGCAATTTGTTGCATTGAATATTCCAACTTTTCTACATTCATGGCTTTCGTAAGGAAATCTGCAATTAAAAATTCTGTTTGGACATATTCTAATTTAATTACAGTATCTTCAATTAAATCCTTTATAAAATGAAAACGTAAGTTCATATGCCTTTATTTATTTGAAGAACGGGTACCCTTAATCCACTGAATTGCTGCTTGGCTATCTGAATTTAATGTTACAGCATTATTTATAAATTGTTCACATTTTAATTCAGTTAACAAATTTACAGTCCAAATTATATCTTTACAAATTTCAGAAATAGAAAATAACTGCTTCACATGTTGATAAACTAACACTCTTTTGTTTACGACATTTCCATAAAATTAATGAATTACCTAGTAAAAACTACACCTCCAGAAAATGATTTTCCATTTTCTGCATTTCCCAACTAGCATCTGAACTAGCATTTAAAATACCAAATTCATTTTCATAAAACAATTTTTTATCTTTTGAGCCCATCAAATATCTTAACACTCGTTTAGCCAAATTGTAATGTCTCTTCTCTGGATTATGATTAAATTGGGATAAATAAGATATTACAAAAGAAATATCAGGTCGAGTTCTATTAGTTAAATATAAAAGTTCACCAATTAATTCCTGATACATAGTAATATCAATAAATTCATTTGTAGAGGGAAAAATTTTGTCTTCCCCCTTTACAATTGGAGTTTTCATACTTTTACAATTTTCTAAATTATGTTTGACTAATAATGAATTAATGTAGTCACACTGGGATAAATAAATACCATTTTCATATTTTTCAATTTCCATGCCTAAAAACTTATTAGTTTTGTTTTCAACCACTTCAAATACATTTTTAATCTTACTAACAATATCTTCATACATTTTATCATTGTTACAAAAAATTGCTAAATCATCTACATACATACATAATATAAGAACACTTTGATTAACGGATTTAATAAAAACACAATTATCAGAAGCTAATTGTTTTAAACCAAAATTTTCTAATTCACCCTTTATTTTCATGTACCAGTTTCTACCAGACTGTGGCAAACCATAAATACTCTTTTTAATTTACAAACTTTATCATCTCCAATTAATTTTTCATAACCAGGAGGGGTAACACATACACCGTCTCCTCTAAATCACCATATAAGTATGCAGTTTTTACATCAAAGAAATTAACATTTAACTTTAATTTAGCTGCAAGTGCAATTAACAATCGAAAGATTCAATGTTTACAACTGGTGAATACGACTCTGAATAATCTATGTTTTTAATTTGATTAAAACCAGCTGCTACAAGCCTTGCTTTGTATTTTATATTTTCCCAGCATCATCTTGTTTTAAGCTATATACCCATTTAGTTTTTATTAATTTTGATTTCGCAGGTTTTTGTACAATTTCCCAAACTTTATGTTTATCTAACGAATCCAATTCATTCTCCATTGCTAATTTCAATTTTTCCAATTAGCACTATTTTCTGCCTCAAAATAAGAGTTTGGTACATTATTCACCAAATGGACAGACATCAGCTTAGATTTTAGTCTTTCCGATCTTCTAACAGGGATTTGATTTTTGCACATCATTCAATTCAAGTACCGGAATTTGGATTCTGCCTGTCCGAGGTGATGACGTGGTCTGAAGGGAATTGAGTTATCATTCTCAATTGCTCCAGGTCCATTATTTATATCAAAATTATACAACACTCCATTCTCTGTATTTTGATTAATTTCGTTTCTTTCGGGAGAGACTTCAAAAAAGGAGTCAATATCCCATGTTTCATTTTCTATCTCACCTAAATAATTACTGCCTTTTAAATATTCATTAAATTTAACTGATCTCTCCTCAATTACTTTTTGATTTTTAATATCATAAATTCGATATCCCCTCCTTTCTCTAGCATATCCTAGCATAATTCCACGTCTTTCTGGAACTTCAAATTTATTTCTCAATACTTTCGAAACGTGAAAATAGGCCACACAGCCAAATTTTTTCAGATAATTTAATTTTGGTTTATTACCTGTCCAAATTTCTAACGGGATTTTTTCTTTCCCTTTTCGTGGTGTAACATTAGATACTTGAGTACTACAATTAATAGCTTCAGCCCAAAATTTTAAAGGAAGTTTACTTTCATATAATAAAGATCTAGCCCTTTCTAGAAGAACACGGTTGGCTCTTTCTGCCTTGCCATTTGATTCACTATTGTATGGAATAGTTTTTCATGAAATATTCCTGAATTAGCCAGGTAAGTATCTAGTTGTTCATTTACAAATTCTAACCCATTATCAGTTCTTATCTTTTAATCCTTTTATCAGTTAAATTTTCATATTTGGCTTTAAATTGAGAAAATATATCAAACACTTCATATTTATTTTTAAGAAATAAGTAAAGTACATGCCATAAAAATCATCTACAATTACCATAAAATATTTTGCACCACCATGCGATTCGATATTAATTGGACCACACAGGTCGGCATTTAGCAACTCAAGAATTTGTGAGCTTTGATATATATCAATACTATGATGAGTTTTCTGGTTACCTTACTTATATCACAAGTTTCACATGTGAAATTATTTACATTATCAATATCAATATAATCTTTCATTTTAAGCATATATTTACAATTTAAATGACATATAACCTGTTATGCCAAATTTCATAATTATTAGTAGATTGGTCGGAAATAAAACATTCAGAATTATGCATAGGTTCTAATTTAATTTCTAATCTTCCATTATTTTTAAATGCTTTAGTTATTAACTTATCATTTTTATCATATATCAATACACAATTATTTTCTGATTTAATCTTACAACCTTTATCCATTAAACATGTTACAGACAGTAAATTACATATTAATTGAGGAACATAACTGACATCAGTAATTGTTAGATTAATAGAATTACAATGTTTTGTACTCACAGTTTTAGCTGAAACGTTTCCAGTTCCTTGGCTCATCATTTTAGAATTTTTATCGGCTAAGTAAATGTCCATCACTTCTGGACTAATATTTTTTGAACCACACAGGTTCTTTAGCCATATGACAGGATGCACCACTATCCAGAATCCAGATATTGTCACAAGGTTTTTCTTCTTGATGGGAAGCTGTAAATACGTGTCCATTTCTAGACGAATTGTTTCTTTGGCTTGTACTTGGAGAGTTCTTGTTTCTATAATAACAGTCCTTAGCTAGATGATTTGATTTTCTGCAAATATAACACAGTCTGGTTTGCTTTTCATTTTTTTTTCTTTTGCAATAAAATGCTTCATTAATTCCATCCATGCGAGTTTTAATTGGCAAGTTTAAAGTTGCTTCTTCTTCCCCTTAAAATTTGTAATATTTCGTCCATGCTCTTTCCTCTTTGCGTTTTCAGAATATCCCGCACTTTGGAGAATTTTCCATTTAATCCTCTAACGGTATGGTAGACCAATTCCCTCGGCGACACATCCAGTCAAGGGAGTGACACTTAGTCGAAATCCCCGCGCTCTTGCAATATAATCTGCTACAGTTTCGCCATTTTCATTCGGATGTTCTTGAGTTCATTGCCCGCGTCAATTTTTCGGTCTTCACCTTCGCCCATGTAAGTCGCTCTAATTTTATCCCACAGCACTTTCGCGTTGTCTTCCGCCGCGAACTGTAAGGCTTGCTCATCTGCGAGCGATAACTTAATGTATGCTATTGCATCTGAGTTTTTCGCAATCCAGTCCATTTCATCTTTACGGGTAAGGTCTTCAGGTTTCTCCTCTAAGATTAGAGGGACTAATCTTTTTAAGCTAAGGGCAGCTTTCATCTTAAGCTCCCAAATGAAATAGTTCGTTCCATTTAAATCGGGAATAGTTATTTTATCCATTGTAGGTAGAAAGGTTTAAACGTTCACAAAGTCAACTAACTCGTCACACAGATTAACCACGCTCTGCTACCACTTGTTCTTTTGTGAAATCACTTCTACTACGGTATCTTGGGACATCACATTTATTTATATACATACGAAAATAATGATCGCGGATACTGCACACAGCAAGTCTGACCCAAAAGCACACAGCGAACGGTCAGCTCGTCAACCTCGTAGAAGGAATGCGCGGGAGTGAAGGCGGGAAAAAGAGCGCGTGGGCGGATCACTCAGTTATCCTTCCGCCAGAAAAAATAGTTCACTCGCCTCACCCCAACACATTTTTATTCCAATGTTTTCTCATAATTAAGTACGTATATATTGAACAAAATCGTCACGTCTGAAACTTTCATCGATAACAGTCATTCGAAAGAGAAGGCTTTAATTTGAGTCTACACCTTACTAAATTTGCAAAGAGAGTTTTAAAACATATTTGCAAAATTAGTTAATCAGTACATTTAACTTTAAACCTAGTAATAACTTAAATTTGAAATATGCGCTAGGAATATACAAATTTTACCTCAATATATATTTAAAATAAACGTTTAAATACATACGTAATGATTATAAAATAATCAATTGTAATAAATTTTAATGACTTGTATGTATATATTCTGAAAAAATACTACAAAATATACCGGCGATCATGATTAATTTTAATTCCCCTGCTGTAATTTAAATTTATATATATATATATATTAAACAAATTATAGAATACCAGAAAGGTAAAAAAAAAGCGTCAATAATTTAGATTTTGAAGATACGTCCAATGCTATAGACATTAATGATGTAGTTAAATTATTTTTCCAAATTTAAGAAAATAATGTACTTAAAATGTTATTTTTATGATTGCGTTAATTTTTTTCTTTAGGTGAGTAATGCAAAAAGATTGCATGTATTATGTAGAACAGTAATTACCATCCATATATTAACAATTTACATAAGGTGGGCGAGGTGGCCATTGTCTAATTTATTTTTGCTATTTTCAAAATATATAGTTATAAAAGTAATATTTCAATTTATTTATTTATTTTTTCATACATGGATGGATGTCAAAAATTGTTGGAAACCATAAGAAATTCAAACCAAATATAAATATGTTTTTAGACAAACAATAACATTTGTCACTTAAATGTCCTAATGTGTATAGGCAATTAAATTATAATGAACCAAATACCAAACCATAACAAATTCAACCAAACTAACCAGAATTGAACTAAAGGTATTAATGAAGCCGCCAGAGAATTATGCAAATATTCTGTTTCTAAAATGTTAGCGTACACGTGCGTGTCTACGATGCTGTTACTGTGCATAGGATTTAAGTGAACAGCGGGTTGTCGGCGATTTATTTGCCTGGTACTCCACCAGGTTGTTCCTCGAGTTTCTGGCAAGAGTTGGATAAATTTTAAAAAGTATCTGGAAAGTGAGAAGACACGAATGTTCAGATGATGCAATGAGATAGAGAGCTGTCGTTAGACTGAAAACATGTTAAAAATGGTTAGTAAGGGACGTGTAAACCATCATGAGCTGCTATTACTTGTAGTTACCGATAAATCTACCAAAAATTGAACGTCTAATATTTTTAACGAAGACTTACTAATAAATCTATGAATATAATATATTAATGCTTTAGAAAAAAGTAATTTTGTGATGCGTTTCGAAAAAGGTTATTTTGATTTATGAATCAGATATTACAGAGAAAATTCGACTTTTGAGTAGATATTATTTTATGCTACTACACATACACACACACATACACACACATATATATGTATATGTATATATATTATAATTAAATTATAATAAGCCGAGTAACAAACCATAACAAATTCAAACAAACTACCCAGAATTGAACTAAAGGTATTAATGAAACTGCCAGAGAATTATGCAAATTTGCAGACTCTAAAATGTTAGCGTACATGTTAAACATGTTCAACCCAACTTTTAAATAAATTATTTTATATTAAGCTGTCCTAAGTCCGCAATGTTTATAGTACTGCAGGATCCATTAAGCTGGCCTTGTCAATAGTTTGAGCCCAGTACCACCGAAGACCCGCCGTGTAGGGGTGCGATGCACGTTAAATCTGTCGAGAGCTCAAACGTCCTCCCGTTGGTGTGGTGTGGTAGATAGGAAAAAGGGGTGTCAGCTTGTAGTCTTCCACGTCACTTAGCCATGGTTCAAAATGACGTGGTCCATCCCGAAACGCCCTCGTGTAGCTAAGCAGTGTGTCGTTAATATTCACTCATTCAATGTATGGTTTTCTTACTATCTCTAGTTTTCGTTTCTTTTATAAGTGTTCATGTCTCATTTGTAGAGAATTAGACTATATATATATATATATATATATATATATATATATATATATATATATACTATATGGCATGCATTTGGACGTCAGAATTAGACTTAGTTTTAAAAAGGATCTGAGGAAAAAGGATTTGATGAAATCTATACAAGCTCTGACAGTGAGAGGGCAGAGAGAAAAAAAAACGTCACCGTGTTTTTAAGTGGGTTAACACTTAAAAAACACAGATGCGGTAAGTATCGTGGATTTTATGATTGTACTTGAAAGTTAATGATGGCATATGGGGCTATTGTATGTAACGATCTGGAATTAGACATGTTTATTGGCTAAGCGATATGTTCGGAAGAAATAAATGGGTGATTAGTTTGATACTTGAAGCTGAAATGAAAAATATGAGTCAAGTGCTAGATAGGCAATTTAATTTTTAATCTAATTTAATTATCCTTACATGTATATATATATAATGGATTTAGATTTTCTATTTATTATATTTAATATGTTTTTGCTCATTATTATTAACAGAAAGGGGAAAGTTTGGCTGAGCAAAAAACATGTTTAACCCCACTTTTATGTAAATTAATTAGCATATAAAAGCTTTCCTATTTCTTTAATGTTTAAAATACTGTAGCATCAATATTTTACACATTATATATATATTTTTTAAATTGTATTATTTTTCTTAATTTCTTATATATCCTTTCTAAAATCTTTTATCTAGTTTATATATATATCTTACAATCTTGATTTTTTTTCAGTTTTGATAATTATTGATTATTTATCTATCTTTAGTAGATAAGTTTTACTATAAATATATATATATATATATATATATATATATATATATATATATATATATATATATATATATGCCTATAAAAAATCCGACGTATAGCATGCATCCATACTTTCAAGCTGCATTTTTTAATTTGTAAATACATACACCCTCTTTTTCAAGAATTAACTTAAAATGTGCGTATACAATTCTATCATGTTTAGAAGTAATTTCTTAAAGTATTATCTCAGGATTTTGAAAAAAAATACTATACTTTTCTAGAACTAAAACAATTTAAGTTCTTAAGATATGTCATTATTTCTTTTGAATAAACGGTATTCATGTCTTTGTAGAAGTCTAATTTTTTCTAACTCATCTTTTTTTTTGAAACTATCATTCTTATATACCCGGCGTATAACGCGCATCTGTAAATTTCGATATTATTTATTGAGCTAACAGTGCGCGTTATACGCCGGATTTTATGGTACATACATATTCATTAATTCATATGTAATTATTGATAGCAATGAAACGCATAAATAAACACTAGCACATCCGGGATTTCATTAACCCTTAAACGTCCACCGGTGTCATTGTGACACAGCGAAGTAAAATATATACAATAATTGTTTTAACTAAATCATTGTAGGACTGCTGTTCAGTAGGGTTTAGTTTTAAGACTTTATAATATTATTTCATGTAATTAACACATTTAATTACCCTTTATATCATAAGAAACGGACATTGACATGTTTCGAAAAACTTATCGGTCCACAGTTTTGTCGCAAAATATTTCGAATTCCAAGTCTGCCAGGAAACTTACTGTTATGTGCAGTGGCGCACACAGGAATTTTCAAGGGGGGGGCAGGGTCGAAAGTTCACTATTCTTGTATCATGCTCCTTTTGATTTTGTCGTTTTTGGGGAACAAAACACAGTAAAAAACTAATAATTGAATAAATAATTAGCATTAATTCATCAAATTAATCATTAATAACAAATATTTAATTAAATTTTACGTACTTTGTTCTTAGAATTATAATCAATCGGAAAAATATCAAGGGCTTTGGGGGGATTCGTACCCAAAGGACCCCCCTCTTGTGTGCGCCACTGGTTATGTTGTATCCATTCTGTGCCATCCCTAGTGATATATATATATATATATATATATATATATATATATATATATTAATGTGTGTGTGTGTGTGTGTGTGTGTGTGTGTGTGGTGTATTGTGTGTGTGTGTGTGTGTGTGTGTGTGTGTGTGTGTGTGTGTGTGTGTGTGTGTGTGTGTGTGTGTGTGTGTGTGTGTGTGTGTGTGTGTGTGTGTGTGTGTGTGTGTGTGTGTGTGTGTATGGATTTACTGGAATATAATCAATTATATATATTCTTCCAGATTTTTCGCAGTCACTTTCACTCAATCTCTTGTCTTCGTCGGAATCTAAATAAGAGAGCCTCGCGATTCATTCTCAAAAATCTCTTACAATAAATTAGCAATTTCATTAGGACTTAGACCTTTTCTACGAGCCATCGTTTCAGGGTGTCTGCTTTGCGCAAAGTTTGAAAATCGAATTATTTTTTATGACCAAATAACCAAGTGATATGCAACGAAACACTTAGACACTACACTTTTAGAAAAATAAGATTCGTTTCCTCTGTTAACCCCAAAACACCGCATTCAAGGTCAAATAAGTGTGTTATAATACTTTGAAAAGTTTGTTTTGCTAATAGCAATGATGAACGACAGCTACTTATGATGATAAATTGTCTAGGTGTCGAAATGACACCAACTGACATTCTAGGTATAATTTTAGTTGTAAAATTTCTCCTAATTAACCTAGAACCACAAAACTTTAATAGAGTAATTACTATGGAAAATAATTAAAAGTTAAAAAAAATGTTCAAATTCCCTGCAAAATTGTAGAAAGGAGAACAAAATGAACAAGCTCCGGTGTCAAATTGACATCGATGGACGTTCTATTGTTAAACAGATTTTTATCAATATATATAAAGTTATTATTTTATTCAATAATTTTGGTTATTTAGCATTTAGTATATAAAAGATTATTTTAATAAAACTTTTAATTCTTGGATGCGTATTTTAATTTCAAAACAATGATTTTATTGAAGAAAAATTAAAAGTTTTACAGAAAATTGAGACACACATATTTCAATTCTTAATATGACGCAGCTTTTATTGAATTGTATAACATTCATTTCATAATATATAAATTAAACTCAGACATGCAAGAGATGTAAAGGGCCAATGCGTACTTTGACCATCTAAGTTTTCATGATCTTGGGCACTGAGGTGCATAAGCAGATTCTCCGTTCAGGTTGTGAAACCCCCAGTGTTTCGTTTCCAAATAAACTTGACATTCATTTATCAACCCACAAAAAAAAAAGGTAAATGCTGAATCGACTTTGCGCAGCCCAAGGTTTGAATTCCGGATCTATAGCGTGGTTATATAACCCGTGAAAATTAAATTTAGTACTTATGTCCTTGCATAATAAGTTATATTAAATTTCACTATGTAAGGGACATAAAAAACCCATTCAGGACTACTGAATCTTAGTAAATCATAATTACAATAATCGTAATGACTTATGTAGCAAAATACAAAATGAATACTTTATTGGATGGGTTCATATATCTTACTTCATCATACATCACTGGATACGAATAATTTCTAATTTTCACCAATATTATATTAACCTAGATTGGTATTTATGTGAAATATCTTACACATTCTGAAATAGTATATTTTTCAAAGCATTGCCTAACCCTTTAATTGTCAGTTCATTAAAATTCCCTCACAGTTAGACCGAAATTGTAATATACACAAGACATCAATAATCTTAATTTTAAGAAACATTTATCGTGGTTAATTTTCTGTATTATCTAGTCAATTTAATCGATTCTCTTTTCTTCCATCCAATCGTTACAGTTCATAATTTACTCGGTAACCGTGAAGTTTTGAATTAATTATCATAGCTTGTTCCTGACATATCTTCCAATAGAAAGCGCCTGAATATGATTTATGCTTTTCTCAGAGGATGGTTTAACATGATTAGATACCACATTTTAGCAGAGATATCAAAAGTATTGCCGAACCATGACCTTCAAATGCGTCATTCTTTGTAAACAGGTATTGTAGAAAATCTGATGCTTCTCGGAGCATGGAAACTGAGTTATTAATTAGAATAATTAGGGTTATCTCAGCCATCTCATAATATCTGGCATCTGAGATTAGTTATTTAAAGCAGTTTATTTTTCATTCTTATTTACTATTGAAATATGTTAAGTTAATCTGAGCCTTTCATTTTATTCAATGTTGATAAAAAATTATCCATTTAACATCACGTAAGAAATATCATTCATATACTGAACCCTAATTCAATATATATATATATATATATATATATATATATATATATATATATATATATATATATATATATATATATATATATTACTTCATTATTGAAATTATAAGGTGATAGGGTGCCATCTAAAAACAATTTTTTTTTTAGTTTTTTAAATAAGGTTTTAATTGTGTATTTGATATAAGTTAATATTATATAACAACTCTACGTGAGAAATTTTTGAATTTATTTCATAAAAATTTTTAATTATTTAAAATTATTTTGTATAATATTTTCTAACAACTTTTCATTTTGTGCTTTCTTGTAGCCATTTGACGGATTCTCTTTCATGAATTAGTTTTGAATTTTTACAATGATTATAATGTTTAAAAATTTCAAGATATTTCTTTTCATAAATGTACTCAGTTTTACTTGACAAAAGTTGATTTATTAAACTTTCTTAAAAGTAAATCTAACATATATGTATATTCCTGAATTTTTAGATTTTGAAATATTTTAAGAAAAAAAATAATGTGGACCCATAGTTTATTCATGTAAAATTTTAAATGTAACAAACGGCATTTATTTAATAGATTCTTTGTTTTTTATAACTTATCAATCCGTGATGCTAAAATTATTGCAAATGCAAAATTAATTTTAAATTGTATTTAAATAATTTTTTTCTTAAATAAATCTTGTTTATGATATATGCATTTGATTTATTTTTTAAAAAAATAATGTTTTCAGAATCAAATATATTTTTCCTTGAATAAATTTTTTTTATGTAGCATGCATTTGATTTTCTTTTTGAAAAAGAACGTTTCAGGAAACAAAGATTTTGACTGAATAATTTTAAAAATGTAAAAGTTTCATAAGTAAGTATAAAGTATAAATGTATAAAATAAGTATTGGCTACACACATTGGTAAGAAAAAAGCTATAATCTCTAATGATTTCTGTAAATATTATCCCACCATTTTATATTTCTGTTTTGAGTATTAAATTCAAATTATATATAATTGGTAAAACAAATATATTTGAAAATTTAATGGAATTTATCTTGAATGTTTTTCATTATTTTTATAAGATTAATTCGAAATATTTTTGGTTAATTAATTATATTTTATAAATACTATTTGAAGAACTGAAAAACAAACGTTTAAATGTACATAAACTTTTAGTTAATTTTTTACGAAAACAAATGAATCATCAATTATTTTGCATTATGTAGTATGCATTAATTAATGTTGTTGTAATGTAATATATATTAAACATACCTGAATTTCCACATTTATATTCGTTATGCATTGATTAAAATATTTTTTTAAAAAAAGTGTCTCAGCATTTTTTTAATTTTTTCAATCATTTGTTTTTACACATATACATTTGTTATGTTTTGAATTAAATACCAAAATATTTGTTTAATACCAAATTGCAAAATAAGTCCCTTTTAAACTAAACAAAAGCAAATTTCAAACATATTCAAATCTTAGAATAATCTTCAACAAAAAAAATAAAAATAAGTAAACTCTTATTTGTATACAGTGAACTATTAGAGCTCATTTGCTGTATCTTTATGCGAAAGAATTCTATTTTCTTTGTAAAAAAGTGATGCTAAAGAACCAATTTTTCTACTTTTTGCACGTTCAATTTTCTGAGAGCTAGTTTTCAACCCTCATCTTCAACTGAAACATCATTATTCAAGCTGCACAACTACTTGTTATGCATGGCAGACTTCATCCACTGAGACTTATAATTTAGTTTTCCTGTCTTTCCCGGTAGCTTGGGTTTGGGAAACATTATGCCAAGAATAACTCCTCCAGTTGGCCGCTATCACTACCATTTCCACTCCAGATACGTGACTCAGAATGTGTAAATTCATGTGCCATTGTAAATCAATAGATGAGTTCAATAAAAAAAGTGTTTTTCCCTCGTTGCCCAGGACAGTTTTCACTGCTTTTTCATAAGTTTTCAAGTCGAAAATGAAAACAAGATCATAAAATTTAAGACGCACATGTATAAAAAAAGACGGAGCAATAAATCTAAAAAAGAACTAGTTTCCTGTAGTAAAAAAAAAGTTTTTTAAAAAAATAAAAGGTTTGAGGGAGAACGTTTTCTACCATTTCGTTGAAAATGTGTTCTGAAGATAGGGCACAGCAGCTGTAAAAGTTATGCTTATATTGTTAGCTATGAATTTTGAAACGTGGAGAAAATATGAAAAAGTGAAATATATTTACGAGTGGAAGTGAAGTAACAGATGAAGAGTTATATTTATGATATTTGTGAAATAAACATTTACAGTCGACATGCGCTAAGTTTCTCTTCATTTTTCCATTATGAAATATTATTCGAAAATACTGTTTGTAAACTTATTGATATTCCTTTGTTTTTTCCATTACCTTAAACATTTATGGTTAACCAAACCTTCTTAAATAATTAAAAATAATTCTTCAGCAATAAGTTGTACATTATTGTTAAAACTATTATGTACTCATCTAACGTACATTTCAATCCATAAACAAGACTCAAATATTTATTTTAAAAAGCAAACTTGTATTTTTATGATGATCTCATTCAAATCACTGATTTTATTTTAACACACAGTTTATCAAAAGCATTTTCTATGTGTGTTGACAATTAAGAAGATTTGTAATTAAAATATACGATATAAATACAAAATTCCAAAAATTATAGAAATAAATAAAATAAAATATCGATCAAGTTTTATCCAAAGGATTGACTGAATACAAAATCATAATTGTGCTCGTTCAAATAAATCATTTAAATCAACATTAATGTAATTTGTTTTTTATATTATGTTATAATATCATTCTAATCGTGTCCACTTTTTTTCCCCTGCGTATGAGAAATTGCAGTATTTTTTATATTTATTATCACATTTATCTCCCTTCTTCTTCTTCCCTATTACTAGTCATTTTAAATAATATAATAACCATATCGCAAAATTAACGACGTTTTATTTTATGTCTTACGCATATTTTTGAAAGAAAATAATATTAAATATATAAATATATATATATATATATATATATACTGAAAATATTTTTTTCATTTCTTATAATTGATATGACTAAGTTATTATTAACGTCACACTGTTCAGCAACACGAGGGCTTTTGACGACGGTCGTCGTCGTTTTGAACTATGATCGCCTCAGCTGGCACCCCCTTTTCCTAACTACCACACCAAAAGGAGGACGTTTCAGCTCTCGACAGATTTAACGCGTGCATTGCTCTCCTATACAGTCGTCAGAGATCCTATACGGGTCGCCAGTGGTACTAGACTCGAACTCATAGCACGACGGCCACGATCCGATACCTTGACTACTAGGCTACCGAAGCCGTCTTATATGCGATATATTACTGCAATTAATAGTACTATCAATACATACTTGTACGACATGCAAGGACATATATTTTATAAGATTCTTTTATATGCTTTTAAATAAAACATCAAATATAACTATTCCATTTATATTAAATACATTATACTGCTAGCCGTTACCCACCCGCTTCACTGGGTATTTAACGATGTTGTATAAATGTATACTGTTTACATATATATGAATTATTGATATCTAGCATCAAGAATTCGATGGTATTGAAAAATAAATTTATAGCTGTAACTCTCACCTCTTGATATAAAAAAGGACATAAATTAAAATATCATTTCTTAACCTAATAATCAAGTGGATTTCAACAAAGGCAACTGTCAGTGGATCTCTACTCCATAAAATAAACATGCGTGCTAAATTTCAAGTCTAACTCTAACAGAGCAAAAACGGAATTTTATCCTCAATACCTCGTTGAGAGCATTCTTAGCGGATTCCAATTCAACAAAAGAAGCATTCAAACCAAATTTTATTATAGTCTTAGCAGTTCGAAAACGGGAATTTTGTCTATCAATACGCCCCAATAACTCTCCCTGCCCCCTGAAGTTGATTTCCGTAAAAGCAATTCTTTGTGGAACTCTATTCAACTAAAGAAACGTGCTCAACAAATTTCAAGTAAATAGGTTAAATTCAAAAACAGGGATTTTTCTATAACACACCTTGATCCCTCGCAACCCCACTCCTTTGGGGGTCCGTTTTAGCAAAACTCTTTGTGAAAGGAACTCTATTCCATGAACGGAAAATACCTTTTAATTTTCAAGCAGGCGGGTCTAAGAGTTGAAAAGCAGAAATATTGATCTGTTACGCCCCTTAATTCCCCTCAGTCACCCTTGGGGATCAATTTCCCCCAAAACTATTTTGTAGTGGATCTGTACGCCATGAAAGGAACCCGCTTACCAAATTTTAAGACTAATAGATTAAAAATGGAAATAAATATCTATAACGCCCCTTAAGCCCCCGCAACGCCACTTAGGAAACGATTTTCACAAAACCCATCTTATAGCAGATCTCAACTCAATGAATGGAATTTGCTTATTCAATTTCAAGATTTTACGTCTAATAGTTTAAAAAAGGAGATAATTGCCTATACCCCCCCCCTTAATTCATTACAACGCCACTTGGGAGTCGATTTTGACAAAACCGTTTTGTAGCTGATTTGTATTCTTTGAAAGGAATCCGCTTATCAAATTTTAAGACTGTACGTCTAATATATTAAAAATGGAAATAATTACCTATAACTCCCCTTAAGCCCCCGCAACGCCACTTAGGAAGCAATATTCACAAAACCCATCTTATAGCGGATCTCTACTCACTGAATGAAATCTGCTTACTCAATTTCGAGATTTTACGTCTAATAGTTTAAAAAAGGAGTTAATTGCCTATATAACGCCCCTTAATTATTTACAACGCCACTCGGGAGTCTGTTTTGACAAAACCCATTTTGTAGCGGATCTCTACTCTATGAAAGGAATCCGCTTACCAAATTTCAAGACTGCATGTCTAATAGTTCCGGAGACATCGTGATTAGTCAGTCAGTCATCAGTGAGTCAGTGATTCGCTTTTCTCCTTTATATATATAGATTTATCAAAACTGAGGGATATAATGATACAATGAAATTCCAGCTAATTTTAGTTTGTTGATAACTTCCTACTTAATGTATGCTTTGAATTGATGCTTGTAAAAACTGTAAAATACATGTTCAAATCCTCTCTGCGTTTCTATTCCGTATTAAATGGATTGATTTCTTCCATAACGTGAGAAAATTATGCTTATTAATATTTAAATCTGAAATAAGTAATTGTTCTTGGTTTTTGCGTTTTTATGTTCTGCTAATAAAAAAAAATGTCTTGGACTTCATCAAAAAATTTAATCCAAATTTTATGGTATTTTATACCTTTGCCAAGGTTGCATTATATATTATCATTTTTAAAATAATAGAATCGGAAATATATAGTCAACGTATACGCTGAATTACAATTTTTTATTCAAAGCCTTACTTTATTCATTAATATAAATTTTAACTTTGCCTAACTATTAAACTCACGTTGTGCATTATATTAAATCACAGATAAGCTGACATACTTTTGTCGATGAAGTAATAAAGCGTAATTTTATACATTTCCATTTCTGCAAAATAAATATTTACCAAAAGAAAACGACTTGAAATAATTTTCTTAAATTGCCTTGGCTTTTCAGTTTATCTGCATTACGAAATGAAAGGCGAAATGGTTATTGTAGTCATTGTCATTCATGTTCTGAGAGTTAAAAATGAAAAGATAATGGCAAAATTTTGCAACGCCGGCAATATCGCTTATTATATCAGAGTCATTTCAGAGGGAATTAAAAATTATGAAAACGTGGGCAAAGCCTTTGTATTAAAATGATGCAAAAGCACTGCATATTTATTTTATCATCATAATTTGTTCAAAGATAAGAACTTATTATTTTCTGTTAAGTATTTAAATCTAAAGCATTTACGTGAAATAACATTTAAATTTTCCAAACTTACTCCACAGTGAATAGTTTATATATTAATCAATGAATTAATTAACTTGCAGGAACAAAGAGCCGATATACTCTCTTAAAATGTTACTAACTTACATTTTGTCAATAATACCTTTGAAGATACGGCAAGTAACCAAGTTTGAGAGTTCCATTGGTGATACTATCTATTAATATGGTTCCACTACCAAATTTTTGAAGTTTGAGTTTATTTAATTCGTAATATTCAAGGCTGAATATTTCCGTGATATAACTGTGTTCAGAGTAAGAGAATCAAATTGATACTCAAGGTATCTTTTACATGCCCCATAATTATATGACAAGCGTGTCTATGGAAATTTATCGACTCCAGATGAAATCAAACCCGTGACATTTGACTTGCAAGACGACCATACTACTATGGGAAAATGACTACAGCCTAAGGATGATAAATGATTTATTTAACAAGATGAAATATCTAGATTAGATGCTGAACAGCAAAGGAGAACGTCTTTCTCCTACGTCTAAAGCTTAGCGTCCCTAACGTCCGTCTACATATTTTCCCGTGTGTCCTCTTAGTCGGACATTCCTGACGGGGTGTGACGTCAGTGTGGACTGCTCCACCTTAAGTACAGGGGGAGAGGTTGTCCATTGCACATATCCAACCCTACATCGGCCATCATGACCGGGAAGGCGACCTCGCCTGATAACATACAATGAGAAAATGTACAGATACATAGTAATGAAATATTAAAAATGTACACAGTTACACAGTAGATGAAAGAACTATACACAACACAAAATATCATGAAAGAAAAAGTACAAAAATACTGAAAAATGAACAAATTTAAAGTAATATTTCATAAATAGAAAAAAAAAAATTTCATACATTACCACTGGGGTAAAACAAATTATGTTAACGATACAAATAAGATCAAGGCTAAAATAAGAATCTGGAATAAGGAACAGGAACATATTGAAGCAAGATGCTCCTACTTCTAAACACTTAAATTTGTACTAAAATGAAATAAGAAAATGTTAGAGTCATTCAACAAAAATGGTATCAGAAATAAATAAATAGATAAAAAGTCTGTTGTTAATGTCCATAACGAAAGTCTTTCACAGGAAGAAAAATTGTGAACAGTTTTTAATGGAGAAATCAAGTAGAGTTAGTTTGGTTTGGCCAGAGTTTCATGAATTCTGCACAAGTAGACGTTTTTGATGGTCCGTCGATAAAATCACACTTTTCTACGTCATAAGTGTCATTGTGCTTGACTTTTGTAACTTTGTATGGCCCGAGGTATTTTTGCTTAAGTTTCAAGCCTGGACCAAACTGAGTGCGTTTAATTGCTACTAGGTCATGTAGTTGATATTTATGAGCTTGTCTGCGCCGGAGATTGTACATGCGGTGATTCTTATCTTGAACTTTGTAGATTTGCTTTTTGGCATCTTGACGGAGCGCATCCCGTTGTTCTCTTGGAATTGAGCTGTAATCTCATCGTTAAGAAGTTCGACAATCTCAATGTCCTGGCAAGACTTCATCTTGGTGCCGAAAAGGAGCTCAAATGGAGTCATCTTGATGCTTCTTTGAAAAGTTGAGTTCAGGATTTCTTGCAGGTGGGGTACGTGAGAATACCATTTCTCGGGATCGTCGACAGAAAGTTATGACAGCACAGAAATGATGGTGGAATTTTGTTTTTCAATTTGGCCATTAGATCTTGGGAGACCAGTTGTAATGGAGATATGAAGGATGTTTTGCTTTTTACAGTAATCTTCAAATGCGGAGGAAGTAAATGCGGATCCTTTATCAGTGATAATCCTAGCGGGGTTTTTCCGAAGACATGTCTTTGGTTTTCTAATCGATTTATGACTTCTGTAGCGTCCATAGATCTAGTGGGATACAGCCATGTAAATTTACTGAATGCGTCAATCACTGCAAAAACATGCTTATATTTCTTAGAAGTTGTCGCTAGGGGACCCAAATGATCTACATGAAATGTATGGAGAGGTAAATCGTTTTTTCTATCGGGTTAAGCGTACCATCTTGTTTACCACGTTTCCGGTTTGTGAGAATGCATGTAACACAGTTTTGAATGCATTTTTCAACTTTGTCTTTAAGTCGTGGGATGTAAAAGTCTTTGCTAACTAAATCTTGCGTGCGTAGAACAGCAAAATGTCCACGTTCATGTGCAGTTTTAATGATGTTAGCCTGCATTTCGTCAGGTACCACTAGTAAATCGGTGCCATTGACTGTTTTGTAAAGAAGTTTGTTTTTTACGATATAGTTGTCATGCGGCGTTGTTTCTAGAAGCGTCTTTATTGTTGTTATTTGGTCATCAGCCTGTTGTGCTTTGAGAAATTGAAGATGAACACTATTTTGGATTAGCATACAATGTGGAGGTCGACTGAGAGCATCCACATGAGCCATCTTTGAGCCTGTACGGTGTTCTATTGTATAATTAAATTCTTGGTGATAAAGTGCCCATCTGGCTATCCTGGGATTAAACTCTTTTTTTACTTAGTGTTTTGACGAGGGCGTCACAGTCAGTAATAATTTTGATTGATGTTCCTAGTACATAGATGCGAAACTTTTTAAGTGCTTCGACCTAACGTTCCTAACGTCCGTCTACATATTTTCCCGTGTGTCCTTTTAGTCGGACATTCCTGACGGGGTGTGACGTCAGTGTGGACTGCTCCACCCTAAGTACAGGGGGAGAGGTTGTCCATTGCACATATCCAACCCTACACTACCTCTAATCTACCGAGTCGACACTAACTTGAAATGAAAATATATAGTAACAATTCTAACTACAAAAAATATTTCAATTTGGAAAACAAAAACCTGTTGAATCCTCATTTTGTCTGAAAAACATCAGAGAAATCGCAGAAACCGACATTACATTTTGTTAAGGGGTGTTGGAAAGCTAAAATCTTATTTTTTTGACAGTTTGAGATTTTTACATTTTCAAATTGTATAGATTTTAACCTTTCTAAAAATACCTTTTTTGAACCTCTGGGGTATTTAGAAGCCTTTAAAATGTATTTTTAAATATTCGTTGAATTTGGGCCACGCCCATTTTAATGGCGAAAATTGTAAACAAATTACTTTGTTTTTGTATAAAAGTGTAACGATTGATACAAACCAAAACATGTATCTTTTATTTTAAATTGAGCCTGTTATTTTTTTTATTTCCCAGAAGTCTCACTGTATACATTAAAATCAATTTATCTCAAAATGTAAATTTTAATGTGCGATGTACCTTTTTTGAGAAACTACTGTTCACAGGTATGTAAATTTCTTATGAATTATTTATAATGATGTCTAATATATACTAAAATGAGCTTTTTTTAAAACACTCAAAAATTGAATTTTTACAAATTTTTTAAGCAAAAAATGAGTCAAATTTCGCAATGTTTGATAAAACATTTCATAATTTCTTAAAAAATTCAAAATTAGCTAAAAGCTCATTTTAGTATAATAAGAGAGGTGTACTTCAATAGTATGAAAAATTTCAAGCATGTACATAGAACAGATTTTGAGAAAAGGTACATCGAAAACAGCCAATTTAACATTGTCAGTATAGAGAGAGAGAGAGAGAGAGGTTTCCAACTCCCCTTAACTCCTTTTAATTCTAAATGAAGCTCATGTGTTAAAACGTTTTGTTTCATTAGCATACATTAGGAATGCGATTGTTTATACACTCTGTCAAGTATGAAACGAAACATATTGAATCCTTGAAAGATATCCTCAATAAGACTGTATTTAAATAACTAAATTACACAGAAATCTGATATTAGAATCCCCTAGTCACTTGCAAACTGTAATTTATAGTCTAGGATCTGCAACAGTGAACCACAGCAAGTCATCAGCACAACCGCTGTAGATTCTATTCATTAGGAAATTCAAGCGAAAAAAAATCACGATGGGAACTGTGCCATCAAACCCCACCCTGAAGGAAGCTCATATAAACAGAACCAACCTTTTAGCATAGATCCAGCAAGAGCGATAAATCGGACCTCGCCTAATGCAACGCTCTGCTAAGCATGAGATCCCATAGGTACACTTGCGATCACCATTTATTCTCGTTTGAACTGAGATACGTTGTTATTTATCGTTCTTCTCAATACCTATAGGGACATACGGCTTCATTTGGGGCTGATTCTTTATTTTGCTTACTGGCAGGATTAAGAGTACAATGGTTAAAAGCTCTCGAGTGGTAAGGGTTTTATGATTATTGATACTTCCTGATTTTATGTGAGAAATTTTTTATGGCCTTGTTTTTATTTGGCTAGAATGTTCGCAAGGAGGTAGAGAAGCATTGAAAATTTCGCATTATTTCCCTTCTCCTCTTTTTAGTTGTGTTCTTCTTACATAAGGTATGGTGCATATGTTTTCTCTTAAAATAGAAATTTGTGTTAAAGCAATAAATGGTCCAAATGTAAGATTTCAATCACATTTTTTTCAATTATAGATCTTAGAAATATTTCTATATTTTTCTTTTCAATTCAGCTCTGTGATATATTCAATAAAATTTTATATCAAGAAATAAATTGCTTTATTTTTTTAAAAATTTTCTGTTAAATATCGTGTTATCCTTTTATCTTCTAAATTTTTACAACGATGGTAGGAATTGATCATATGGTGTATTATACATGCTTCTAACCAAAAATCCAATATGTATATAAGAAATTTATAGTAAATAAAAACAATGTTGGTTCCTAGAATTAGAAGTTTTATCAGCTTTGTGTACGTTTTAATTATTAAATTCACTAAAATTATTTCTTTTTTGCAAAAAAGAATGTTTTGATGGGGTTTTTTTCCCCTAAAAAATAATCTAATAGTAATTAAAGAATTGCGTGAAGAAAAAATCAGGCTTAGTGAAAATTTAACATTTTTAAAATTTTCTATTTCAAAAGTTCAGAAATATTCCATTTTAGAATTCATTGTCTTTGAAAGTTTTTGCTAATTGTTCACTTTACGTTATATTTACTGTTTATTTATTACTATTTTGATTAAAATATTATTTTAGTATTTATTGCTATTGTTTTTATTATAACTGATTATTAATTACGAATGCTTTTTATTCAAAATGAAAATCTGCTTCAGAATATGTATTGAAAATTGCAAATTTATTTCCACTGGATACATCATAGACTGATATATTCGCCTTAAAGGCAAAGCAAATAGCACTTGATTAATATACCATAGGAATGAAAATGTCTCATGTACGACTAACGTGTTATAAAAGTTATTAAAATGCTGGCATAGGAGAAAAATTATTATATAATTGTAAACAACGCATTTGCTTATTGATTTAAAGGAAAGTTTAAATACCTGCGTAACAAACACATTACCATCTGATGTTATCGGGCTCATTTAAAACACAAAAATATCACATTTGATTATTAAACTCATGAGGTTTTTACTATTTTTTAAGGGCGCTATTTTCATTTTGTTAAGCATCGTTTATTTTTAAGACGCTTTTATTTTCTTCACCTGTATGTAACGGAATCTTTGAACTCTATTTTTATCCATTTCAAAAGGTCAGATTACTACAATACAGATCAGGATCATCAGGATTAACGATTTCTCATTTCCAGATTTGGTGACAAAATGATTAAGGTATAACCCTAAAGCGAAAACGCTTATGGTTAATACAAATAAACAGAGAAACAAAAGCGATCTTTATGTTGAAGGGGGTGGATGCATCAGTAATTTGTTTGTTCGATTAACTATAAAAACATGTATTTATAGTTTTTTTTTAAACTAGCATTTGTATTTTTTAGATTACCATCCCTAATTTATTAATTTAGAATATACGACGTGACCCCATGACAAAAAGAAGAAAAAAAACAATATTGCCTAGATATTTTTACTTATTGCAAATATTGAGCTAAATGACAATGCTGAAACGAATACTTTTTTGTGATCTTGAACACATTCCTGCCTTAGTATGATAAAGAAGACAATGATCGGAGTACTAGTTCAGACAATGTTCAAGTATGATCGAAGCTTTAATTATAAGATCCTTTGTGTCAAATAAATTTGCATAGTATCAAAGTAACATTACTATGAAAAGTACATGCCATGTATCGCAAGTAATACTTAATTAGTTTTAAATACGTTCTACGCGACATCAAGAAATATTTTAAATGATTTTCTGTTTAATATTTTGTTATTTAACTTGCCAATCTAAGAGAATAATCACTAAGGTGTAAAACATTAGGACAGGCATTGTACGGATAACTGTATTGGTTATAACGCTTAACGTTAAACATATTATTCCAAAATAAATATTTCAGAGCTTAAACGTGATTGATGTTACATTTAGTGACGTAAGAAAAAAAGAAAATTGGCTTACTCTTTTCATTAACCTGATTTCTTCACACAATTTTACTTACTTGAATATTACAAAACAAATTAAGTGAATTCTTTCTCCTTTTTCTATTTTCATGTCCAACATCATACATTTTCCACCCAGGACACCTAATCCCAAGTGTTTACCTCACTTAGTTAGACCGACTTTTCGACCAACATTACCACTGCTACTTAAGCTACAAGTTCCAATGATTTATGATCTCCCTTCCCGGTTACTCCTGTCATATTCAGCGCATCGATCAAATGGTTAAGAAGTAGTCATTTCGCAAAGTGCTTCTTGTAGAAAAATGTCGCCGCCTCCAGCAATGTCCTATTTTTTCGCATCTCCGTGGATTAAGTAAATACCAGTCTTTTTGTAATAAATGTTTTAAATTGTTTTCTCACGTTAGAGGAAGTGCGAATAAAACTTATAAAAAATTGAAAAAAGGAATAAAATGGGGAAATGAGTTTTAAAAAAGGATGATTCCTGCGTGCTCCTTAAGTAAATAGAAATATGTCACAGAAAATTTTGGATGTGCTGTGAAATTCACAGCATCAAGAAATATATTTTTAAACATTAATTTTGAAAATGTGTTGTGGAATATTTCAAATTTCTTAAACATCTTGTTATCCTTTACAGGATACTACGTAAAAATATATTACATTTGTTGTCACAGTTTATTAATTTTTAAACTGGTTAGCTTTTTGCGTATATCTTTTAGATATTCAAAAAATTGGTAATGAGAAATTCGTATTTTTTTTTAATCACTTAAGTATTTCTTTTTGTTAAAGGCTAAAATATCCATTTATTGAAAATAATTAATTTAGTAGTTCCATGATAGTATAAGTGTTCAGGCAAAGGAAAATGAAGACTGAATTTGTGGCAAATACAACTAATTGAAACCGATTGGATGGATTACGGGAAATTGTAAGTATACACTTTCAACTAAGCACTTCGTATAGATGTTATACCCTCGTAATTATAACAATGAAGGCAATTTCTTTTGTAATGAAAGATAAGCAAATCGAAACGTTAAAATACGTTTCCATATTATTAATATAAATCTTTATATTATTTATATAAAGATTATTTATTAAAAAATACAAATCATGCAATCCATTTCAATTTCTTGGAAATTTATAAATTAATTATTTATTAAATGAAAAAAAAATGATTTCTTCTTAAAATACATTCTGCTTTTATATTAAAGGACTTGATTTTTTAAACTTAATGTGATTGGAAGAAAAAGTTGAGTATCACTTTTCAAAGAATATATACATCCTTTGTACAAGTTTTCAATTTCTACTATTAGTTCACACTCTCCTTATAAATATATATATGTATATCTAGTGAAAATTTTCAATCGTAAATAAGATACTTTTTATTCATCCATTCAAGCTCAAATACATTTTTTTAAAATTTGCAGTAGATGACACTTGATGCTAATACAGGTTTTTCAAATATTAATTCATTAATTCTATTTAATTAATGAATAAACAGTAATAAACAAAAATAATAGTCCAACACCATATAAAAAGGAAAATCACTCGTCGTGTCCCTGTAACGCAATGGACAGCTTGTTGGACTTCTAATCCTCAGTTCGTGGGTTCAAATCCCACCTGAGATGGCTTAATTTCAGATAATGTGTTTTATTCTTGCTATACTTTTTTATTGAAATGATTAAATTTAATTAATTTATAAATAGTAAGAAAAAGAAATAAATATTCCAACGTAATATATAGAAAGGAAAATTGAAAATTGCATGGAAAATCGCTTTTTATTTTGCCACTTAATATTGTGATTCTGTGATATGTATATACGTATATATATATTAATTGTAATTATTTAATAAAAAGTAACTAAAATAAAAATTTTTCCTTTATTGACATAAGTATTAATTGATTATTTTTTTTAATTTGCTTGTTACTTATCTAATCTAACATCCCTCTCTTAGTATTGTCAAAAAGAATATTTTTAGAAACTGATTGAACGCTTTAATTTTTGAAAATTTTTAATTCTTAATTGTTTAAAAATTTAAATTTTAAACAACTGTGTTACCCTTGTCTTAGTTCGCTTAGTGAAATTTAAAACACTTTCCTTACATTAAACATCTATTATTTTTCCCTCTGTAAAGATGTTCGCATTTAGTTTAATGTTGTTTTAAGCCTATTTAAAAAATAACTATTATAAAACGTTCTCTTAATTCCCGTTAATTGTCATTTGCCTGCAATCTAATTATTCAGAAATGCTTTGCAGAAAACACTGGTTCCTATAACGAAGGATAATAAATTGTCGATTTAAATATTTTTGTTGCTGTTTTGTAAAGTATTTTCTTTGCAGATTAAGTAATTACCGGTAATTTGTTGATTGTTTTTCTTTTCTTAATTAACAAAGGTGTACATCGAACAATCAAACGGATTAGAAACATTTTTTTCTCCAAAATAAAAATTCAAAACGTAGTGGAGTAGACAGATATAAGTTGTTCGGTTTTTTTTTTTTTTTTCGAATCATTTACAAATAATCTTTTTTTTAACAAAATGACAGTGCCATTTATTGACGGACATGGTTTGTAAGGAAGAGTAGTATTAGACCACAAAAAAACCCCTTATTTATGGTGAGCAGTTCTAAGCACCCGATTTACCGAACCACAATTTAAGATCTTCACCATTTAACGAATTTTTCCTTTCTGCTGATTAAAATGAAGGCATTAAACGTTTATTTAACCAATAATACACCCCAAATTAGCGAATTACTTTAAAAACCGAAAAAAAAAGTATTTTATTAGTTTTGTTAAAGAAAATCGGATATCTTTTTTTTTCAAATGACATCCTTTTAGAACAGATTTTTCTTGTAAGCGGTAACTTTCGACGGAAAAAGGTGCTGCCCACTATTAGACTTAACATATGTTGGCCTGCTGTATACAGGGTCCGACTGTATTTCTTTAGAAATGGGTCTTTCTCCCTATATATATAATAGTATATGTAATCACACATTAATAATAATGAATCGCATTAATTTTCTTTCAAGGAATTTTGATCCGTAGAGGTCTTGAGCTTTCCAGAACTTCCTATAATTAATTTCTAGCTTACTCACCTAACAGATTATAACCATCACCGTATCTTCCAAAACAAAAAAGTTTAGAATTTTTTAATTAAGGATGATGCAATCTTTCATTAAGTATCAGGACCATTCCGAAAAGCCTTGTAACCGAAGTCCATTCGTTTTTAAGGATTTCGGTTAACCATGGCTATATAAAATGTCTAAGATCTCCAGAGAAATATAAAGTTTTCGTCCTTTGTATTACTCGTGTGCGTGTGTCGCCCCTCACTTTCTCTTTCTATGTGCATGTGTGTGTATGTTGGTAATAAAGCAGTGCATAGTAAAGAATGGTTTAAATTGGTAATTTAAATTTTGGAAATAAAAATGAGATCACTGCTGCATTATCAGTAAATGTAGCAGTCTGAACACTGCTGTTATCAGTGAGATTAAACCAGTGAAATTCTTGAAAAACTTTCTTCTTATATTAGAGTGAGAGATCCAAGGAAATGGAACAGATTTTCTTCACACATCATTAATAAAAAGTTGTGTACAAAAAATAAACATTCGAAAACGTTTCTTGAATCAAAGAACAATAAAACATCAGTTGGCATATTCACTCCTCTTATAAAAGTTGGAAGACTAAAGTAGAAAAGTTTATTAGCAGCACAATTTTGATAAATAAAATTATATATATATATATATATATATATATATATATATATATATATATATATATATATATATATATATATATATATATATATATATATATATATATATATATATATATATATATATATATATAATATATATATATATATATATATATATATATATATATATAATATATATATATATATACACTCTGTCGCAAAAAAAATATATGCACCCAGAAGAAATCAAGCTACAATCACGAAACTCGGCAAGAATGTAGTCTGGTAAGAGATATGCAAATGATTAAAATTTCGAAGCCAATGAGACAAGGCTAAGTGTGCTATGCGCATATTAGTTGCGCAACTGGGAGAGTTTAAAAGCATGAGTACGAGCGCCGTACGGCTATCCAAACGAATCTGATGACTTTGATAGACGATATTGAGACTTAGGATGCCTCTAAGACGTAACCGGCGGAAGTACGAGCAGCTGACGGACTTTGATAGGGGCCGTATAATAAGCCTCAGAGAAAGGTTGGTCGAATAGACGTATCGGCCGCCACCTCGGTCGGAGCGATATGGTAGTTGCTCGGTGTTGGCAACAGTGGATCACAGAAGGTAGAGTGTACCGTCGCGGAGGGTCAGGACGTCCCAGGAACACAAATGATCGCGAGGATCGTGCAATCAGAAGAGTGGCCACTTCGGCACCAACAACGTCGCTAGCATCGATTCAACGCCACTTACCTCCTTCCAGACATCCAGTGCCATCAAAAGAAACCATAAGGAGACGACTGACCGAAGTTGGCTTGAGGAGCCGACGTCCGCTAAGACGCTTACCACTGACCCCACATCATAGGCAGTGTCGACTGGATTTTTGCCGACCTCGGGCAACTTGGAGTGTGACAGACTGGAGACGTGTCATCTTCAGTGATGAATCCCGATTCAGTCTCAGTGCTGATGACCACCGCACACGTGTCTGGAGGCGCAGCGGCCAGCGGTCCGATCCGGCATTTATTGTCGAGCGGCATACAGCAATTTCACAAGGTGTGACAGTGTGGGGAGCAATTTCTTGGGACACACGATCATCTTTAGTGGTCCTTCAAGGCACTTTGACAGCTCGCAGATACGTGGACGATATTTTAACGCCGATTGTGCTACCCATGCTATCAAGTCGCCCAGGTGCCATTTATCAACAAGATAATGCTCGTCCACATACTGCGCGACTCTCCCAACAATGTCTTCAAGGATATGACGTCCTACCATGGCCTGCCAGGTCACCAGATCTTTCGCCAATAGAGCATGTCTGCGACGCGCTGGGAAGGCAACTAACTGCAGCCGTCCCGAGATACAGAAGAATTAACTGCGCAGATGCAAAGACTATGGCAGGATCTTCCACAGGGGGTCATAAGTGATCTAATTAAATCGATGCCATGCCGAATTTCGGCTTGTATAGCTGCCAGAGGTGGCTTTACTACTTACTGATTTTTAACCTTTTGCAAGCTGTAACCGCTTAATAAAATGATATTTTGTTCTGAATTTTTAATCATTTGTTTATTTTCATATACACTACATGCATACCAAATTTCGTGAATGTAGCTTAATTTCTTCTGGGTGCATATATTTTTTTGCGACAGAGTGTATATAATATATATATATATATATATATATAATATATATATATATAATATATATATAATATATATATATATATATATAATATATATATATATATATATATATATATATATATAATATATATATATATATATATATATATATATATATATATATATATATATATATATATATATATATATATATATATATATATATATATATATATATAAGAAACTTATATCCTGGCAATGGATATGTGATGAAAGAAGCAGAAGTATTTATGCTGGTGTTCTGGACATTACAATCTGAAGCTAACTCCTCATTTTTTAAATCAAAATTCAAATAAAAAGTCTTATTATATTAAGATTATATTGTGTCTAAATCTGAATTCATTAAGATATAATTATTTGAAAAAAGTATGTGAATATTTACATTAAGGTATCCGCGCGCGACTACCATTGAATCATATTTTGAAAAAAATGACTCAATTTTTTACGATTTTATTTCGTAGACCATCTTATTAGCTTTATAAAAATACCGAGTTTTCTTTATTTCCCATCCATTAATACAAAAACTAAAAATGTTTTAGTAAAAGGAGATGTCATAACTTTGCATAGGATGTCAAACATTAAAATGCGTTTCACTCGAAATGTGTTTTCTTCGAAAAGCTCAAACATGGACAGTGATTGCTCAAAAGGTTTTTAAAATAATTTGCTGAATTTTTTGTGTATGCTCTGTATAACAGTAAAAGTACTTTAAGTTTAAGGTTTTTTAATCATTGTTTCATTGCAAAGTTTACAGTTCTTTATGTGAATCTAATCACTGTTTTTTTAAGCAATTTCATCTAATATCTATGATAAAGTGCTCTAGTATTTGTAAATATTAAAAATCTCTTATCCTAATGACCGTTTCAAAAAGGAATAGCAAATTAATATATCAGAATTGAAAAATTGAGAATTTGTTCATTTACTATTTGTAAAGAGTAGTGCCCCATTACTGTAATTTGTTGTCAATTTTTATCCATTTTTTTTAGCATTTTAGTAGTAATAATTTATTTTTCTCTCCTTAATTTTAGCCTTTTTTTTTCTTAAAATGTGAAAAAAAATCTCCATATCTCCATTTTTTTCAAAAAAAAAAGTTGTTGCAAGTAGTCAAATACCTTAAATACTGTATTTTACCAGTTCAGATCCTCTTCTTATAATTTGTTTCAAATTAGTAATAACAATAATATAAGTACATGTTGATAAGCTTATAAGGTTATCTATAACTTTTAAGAGTTAACACATGTATTATAAATAATACAAGTAGACTATTACTGTGAGAGTAAAATTAAAACACAAGAACAAAAACAAGATAATTAGACCAGTTATATAATTATATTGAACAAAGAAAGATGTATTTTCTTAATAATCCTTATTTTTAGCACACACACACACAAAAAAAAGAGAGCCATGGCAAAAAAAGTAGTTAATACAATAATATATTGAGGTCCCATATTTTAGTGGGCCAAAAGTCTCTTGAAAAACAATTGAAAGAACACTCTACATTTATTTCATCTTTCCAAACTGAAATTGAAGTTTCCTCTCTCAGAGTTACGGAGAAAAACGATTCACAAGATGGTTGAGACCCGGCGCCTATATAATTGGTATTGCGCAATTTGGTAGCTGTCTTGGCACTTTAAGGACATCTAGAGAGTAGGTGTTAATGTGGTCAGGGGTGTAAGAAAGTGGGCCAAACCTTTTAGTTGAGAAAGCTTGTGACAGGCATGTGTTTTTAGTTGGTGGTAAGGTGAAGGGAAAAAAAGGATCCCGAGTATTATTTGGCTGACTTTTTATTTCTTTCCTTTTTGGTTATATAATATAATGAGATTAAATACTGATTCACGATTAAACTCTCACGCGTTCCCAAAATTATTAGGGATATCTTAATTTAGCAAATATGAAAAAAGTACGTTAGATCTAGTACTTATATCGAAGTTTAGTTACTATAAACTGTTGTTAGTTAACTATTTTTGTGTCAATTATTCATAAAAAAGCAAGAATTTGGTAATTTAAATTATGTTTAAGTTTAAATTTGAGAAGCAGAGTGTAATGTAACTTGTGCTTTTAATCTGAGTTTTAAATTAACACCTTCTCTTAAATAATCATTTGAAATGTTAACTAAGTTTTACCTCCAATCTTATAAATTTAATATATAATGAATTTAAAATATTTGCCCATACGTTATTATAGATTGCAACTGATATATATTTTGTGTAAGCTTAAGGATGTGAGTTAGATCCAGACTGGAGTGAATAGACTTTGTGGATGCGATGGCATGTTAAAGATCCCTTGAGTGTCAAGTTGGCTTTGATACTCTCGGCAAAATTAAGATCCCGGTAATATTTGGCATCTGACGGAAACTTGAATTAAATCAATTCAGGTGTCCATATTTGGCATCTAGAGCAACCAATAGATACACCCACTGAAATGATTCTCACATCTGGGCCTTTACAAAGGCTTAGTTGGTAATATGCAGCCAATTCGGGTGAAAAATCATTTTATATGGATGTTAAATAAAACAATTCTATAGATACAATTATACACAAAATAATTTGTATTTTTTACAAGCAAAAATATAAATATTTCTTAAAACATAACATAAAAGATATTTTTTTTTAATAAAATATTTATTTTCGCTATTAAATGCCCGTTCATACTACTAAGATAGCTCACAAGAATCCAAGTAATTTATTGCCTTATTTACGTTGTGCACTGAAGTAACACGAGAACTATAGCCAGCAGTGTTGAATATCATCCAAGTTACCTAAGCTGGGTACCCAATTCTTGTACATCCTCACCAGATCATAGTAAGGGATTTAAGTGTCTCTGTACCGAGATTCGAGACCGCGAAACAACAGATACAATGCGAGTATTGAATTCGAAACAATGAAAGTTGACTGATTTATTATTTTGTATAAAGTTTGCATATGACGTAAGAAGTATAATAAATCAGAGTAAAAGATGCCAAATAGCATTCGTTTTACTAGTGTAGATTAAAAATAATTAATACTCGATGAATATTTAGTTAACAGCAAATGAGATGTCTCAGTAACACATGATTTAGGTGACAGTATGGACAACCATTTATCGCTTAGAAGTGGATCGAACACAATCCGTTGAAGAAAAAAAATGTTGGGATTGTCTCAGAGTGTCATCCCCAGACTATAAAATCTGTTTTTGGAAACTTAAAATGAGCGTCGTAAATCGGGACAAGTTCATAAGCCTGGTATATAACAAAACAAGCGTTGGTATTCAGCAATATTAGTCAAAAGAAAACCTCACATTGAAAGCCAGATTATTGAAACCACACATGTAGAGGACTAATGGTTCTAAAGGTGCAAATAAAAATGTTAGTGACTGACTATACCGAGGGAAGTGTACTCTGATGACTTTAACTTTCAAAGGACCACCATGTTGCCAGCATAAGGTAGATACAGGAGTATCCCAAAAATTTACGAGATGAGACGAGCAATTTAGCCTCTATGGACAATGCCTGCTTTAGAGTAGAACCTGACAATAGTAGAATTCCCGTTTGGAGATAATCTTGCACTCAAAATAGTCATACATTTCTGCTAGATAATGCCTGATTTGTCGAAGAAGGAGTGATGGTCTTGGCTGGTATTTATATCAAGAATTCTACTGACCTGTGCATTATCAGGGATGGAGCACCAACTGGACTCAGCAACATGGGTATGCGATCCTTAGACTTATTATGGTCCTTTAAGCATCCTCATCCGGGACGAATGCATTATCATGGATAATAACGCCTGTGCACATTGTGTTTAGCCGGTGAACAGTTTCCTTTTCGATGAAGGAATCCTTTAAATGAATTGACAAGCATATTTGTCACACACTAACCCAATATCATGTATGGGGTATTCTAAGGTAAAGAAGTCACTTATCAAACCCTAAAAAAATTCAAGAATTTAAAAGTTCTATACTACAAGAGTAGTTGCGAATACCCCAACATTCTCCATAGGTAACATTATTGAGATTCCGTGTCTAGTAGATGTGCGAAATTGCTTTCGGTCAATAGAAACCAAACACTTTGTTGAAACTCATTTTACTTGCATTTTATAATTTGGTACCTGTAAAACCAACAAAGCAGGTAAGGTATTCCATAACAAATTATTATTAAAATTTAATTATTCCTTGTCGTTGCTTCTATTTCTTTTGTCATATCTTACAACTCATCTATACATCATATAACAGTCCTCAAAATATTAATCTCCGAATTATTTCCAAAACATAATATCCCCTAATTATTCTGAGGTGTATATATATGTGTGTGAGAGTGTATGCTAATTAGCTTATTTAAAACTGCTTACCATACGATAATGCAAAGATGTAAAATAATTAAACAGTATATTACCATAATGAATAGATAGAGAAAAGCAAATGAAATATCCATTTTTCATAAAACTTTACCATAATAATAATAAAAAAATAAATACACACACCTCAGAGCTAATTTAATACTCAGTTTTATAATTTAAATAATGCACAACATGTACAAAAGAAGTTTATGTTTTTTTTTAATTTCCATAATTTTAAAGGCCTTTGTATGTTAAATATTGTACACGAATGAAAAAAAAATACGAAACAACTTATAGGTAAAATATATCAAAATCGAAGAATTGCATATGGGCATTTGTTTAAATAAATATCTAAAAGTACTTTAATAATAACTGTGTTGAATTTCACTTCCATGGGATTTATATACATATATCACCGAAAACAAATATATAAAAATAGGAGAGGGGTGCTTTGGGAGAATCCATTTTGAAGTTTTAATTTCATTCATAATAATACCATAAAAAGCACATCCAACTTTTAAATCTTAACCAAATTCATTTGCTCTATAATAAACAATACACAAACTAAAATGTTTGCCTGAATTTCACAATTTTTTCTTGAAATGATTTGTTACTGCACTTGTAATTCTACATATGAATGAATAAATAAGTATAAATTTTGGAAATTATACGTTTTCTTATTTTATATAATTATCAATCAAATATAAATTAAAAGTAACTTTTTTTTAAATATTTCGAAATTTTGAAATTTCCCCGGGATTCCCGGGAATGACTATTATGTTCATGGGAATGGAAAATATCGAGGAATCAGAAACCCTATGTACTACATATTTAACATTATTTAATTTATTGTATTATTTTAAATTCGCAGTATATACCCTAATACCTCGAGGTAAACCCTATATACTATATGTTTAAAATTGTTTTATTTATTGCATTATTTTAAATTCTCCGTGCTGCAAATATTTCCTGGAATAAAGCATTAAGAATTAAGGAATTTATTGCTCTCATTCGGGTTCTAGAAAGCAATTTTCTAGTTTATTCAGTTTAAGGGAAGTTTTTAAATTTTTGTTAAATATTACATTACTTTCAAACCTTGCATTAAACTTAAATAAAGTTATCAAAAAAGTTTACCAGTTTCTAGGTATGCATTTAAATTATGGTTTCAAGTATTATCTTTGTATAAGTCGCTGTAGTATGAAATAAATAAAAGCTTTCAAGATACACTTTTTCAAAAATGAAACCAGAACGAGAAAGAATATCACAATATAAAAGTCTCTCTTGAGGCTGGAATATTTTTGTATGTATTAATGCTGGAGAAATCTTATTTTGTTTCAGTTTTAAATCAAATTTGTTTCAATGTATCTTATTTGTAAAGATTTATCTCTGGTAAGGACTGCGTAATAAATCAGACAAAAGTAAGGCATTTTCCGGCAAGATAAATTTTTATGCATTATTTACTTTCAATTTTTTACAAGTATTACGTTTTAAATGCTTTTTTAGGAAAAGAATATATGTTGACTAAAACATTTTATAAGTACAAATTCTAAAAATTGCATAACTTTGCTGAATCAACAGTATATTATATGATGATACTAATTTCAATATATTTGGATAATTTCATTAAATTAGTGGAATTTTAATTATTAAACTCCGCGCTTGCATATTAATCTATAAACTTCAATCCATGATATGATTTTAAGAGAACACGAATGTTGATTCATCTTTTGTAAATTATCTTTTTAAATATGTTTATAATAATTAGGAAATTTATTTCCATAGACACACATTTTTTTTGTCAAAATTTCATAAACATCTGTAACCTACTATATGACTCAAAAAAGTGATACATCAAAAAGTGCTTATCGGAATGGGAAGAAAATCAATAGATGGGGTGCTTATGAGAAAACGCCAATATACAAAAACTCTCAACAACAACAACAAAAAAAAAAACGCTAGAAATATTATAAGAATTGAATGTTTTACTCTGGAATTTCAGACACAAAACAGAAAAATAAAATCAATAATGATTTCCTCTATATCTTGCTCTGATGCAAGCTGTTACAAAGCTGGAAATCAACCCGCATATTTGGGGGAAACCCTCTGTATGAATTACTTGATACAAACTTTAAAAATGATTAGTTAGATTAGCATGATCCACACACACAGGAATGGTTAGTGACGCTTGTTTTCTTGAGCAAAAGCATAACTTAATGGGAAATATCTAGTGATCTAGTCAAGTAGGGAAATGATGGTGAAGCAAAAAGAAAACTAGCATGGACGCATGTAGTATATATCCAGACATTATCTTATTAAAATATATGCACCATAATATCAGGGTCCAGAGGTCGGTGAAAGGTAAGATAACCCTACGGGGATACTAATTAAGCAACATAATTACAATAACATGTAGAACTGATGATACATACGTCAAATTCGCATGAAAGGAAGAAATATCTAAGATATGCAAATGGTTATCGTTTAAGAGCAATCAAACGAAGAAAGAAGAAACACGTGACACCTGAAATTCTATATAAAAGGATAATTGCGCAATGGGTTTCTCATACGGAAATCACGTTGGAATGTTAGAAGAAATTGTTTGAGAGAAGATCGTGTCCCGCATTATTTAGCGAAAAAAGACTAACCGCACGCGTGCAAATTCAAAAGCACTAGGATCGTAACTCAGGAGTGTGTGTGTGTTCCTTATACATTCTCCGTGATACGCGTTTACTCATGTAAGTTAGAATCTAAACAGAATATTGAATCGATGGGCTCCAGAAGGTTATTCTGAACACCATGCATGATCTTAAAGACATCTCGTCAAAGTATAGACAGCTGTCGAATAAGGCTCTCACTGCAATCACATCAAAAGTTCATGTGGCATCATAGCCACATGTTGAATGCAATCACGTGTTTCTAACTACACGCTTCACAGCTATTAAAAAGTACGTAGTTGTCAATAGGTACACAAAATGTATTTGGTTCAAAATTACTTGCAAGAAATAGTATTTTTTTTTTTTGAATTTTGAAAAAGATATTGAAGAATCTCACAATTTGAACATGTTTATTTAACCATCAAGTTTCAAACCTTATCTACATTTTACAACAAGTACAAGTCTGACGTAATTTTTGAATTCAATGCAGAACACATGATTGCATTTATCATCATAAATAGACCAAATGGTTTAAAATAGTTCATTATCAGCTGAGGAAAATTACACGATAAGCTCCCGAATACCACCGTTTTTCACACATGAACGCGTAGTTATTCAGCATATTGGGGTGGGGGGAGAAAACGGTATAAATAAGTAAATTTTCCACAAACATTGCCAAGGTTATTGCACTAAATTCAAATCCTTCGAAATAGTTTAAATTATAGCAGCACAAAGCAAAGGAGAGTATATCGGAAAGGCGTACCACAGACTCGTGGCCAGCATGTCATGAGTTTGAGCCTAGCGTCACTGAAGACTCACCTTGCAGAGGGGGCCGATGCAGGTAAAATCTATAAAGACTCCATGCCCTGCCGTTGTGGTAGTTAAGAGATAGGTGTGGTCTTCGTCACTTGACCGAGTTTCAAAATTACAAAATCCGTCAACAATAACCCTCTCGTTGCTTTATAGGGCGACATTAAAGTAACTCTCAAACTCGTAAAGGCACCTGGGGTGTTGAAATGATAAAAAGAACATAAGTTAAACCAACTAATATTTTAGCCAATAAAAAAAAACTACCTTAAAATTGTTTTGGATAATGCTTAAAGTTAATCTGTATATATATTATGCTAACCTACCGTGAGATTAATTCTGGGGAGGCATAATTTCAATCCAGGTCTCTCCTTTTTCAATTTCTACTATTAGCTCGCACTCTCTCTCTATATTTATTTATCTTCGTGGAATTTTCAATCGTTAATAAAAGACATTTTAAAGCCCTCAATTGAGCTGAAATTTTATATACATGCATATTTTGGATGGCAATGCAGTAATGTAAATATAATTAATAAAAATTATTGGATTAAAACTAATTACTTAAAGAGTTACAAATACAGTCATGTTGGCATCATTTTTGGCAACTTAGCGACCCTTTTGGTGACTTGTGTCAAAACTTGAAAATGTATCTTTTACACGTTTTAAAGCATTAAGTTGAACTGAAATTTTATAGACACGATTTTTTTGGATGACGGTACGGTACTTTAATGATAATAATAAAACTTAATTATCACTTAATGTTGTGATTCTGTCCTATGTATATACATATTTATATTAATTATAAATATTTAATAAAAAGTTGCTAAAATGAAATTTTTCTTTTTTGATCTAAGTAGGAATTGACTTTTTTTTTTTTATATTACTTGTGCGATACTATATACAAGGCGATATCTTCCCATTTTATTTCCCAAGTTATTGATGTCAGTTGAGCCTCACAACGGTAATGTCTACAAAATAATTAAAAAGGATACTGCTCTAATAATTGTAATAATATCGGTATAACGGTAGTAGATACAATGAAAATCATAAGAATTACAATTAGCAACTTAAAGATGAATACTACCAACAACAGTAGATGTAATTAAAGGTTCTTAATGCTAGTATGCATTTCTATAATCATTAAATTAGATGCGATTAGTAAAACTTAGCTGTCTCTTTCACCAAATTTGTTATTTCTTTCTATATAAAAAATAATCGTGATGGTGTAGTAAATTTATTATGTATTATCGCGATAATGTCAATGTTCATGATAACTCACCAAGTTGGCAAGTCTGATTTCGATTGTGTCGCAAGTGCTGAATTGACATTCATGTGCTTCGTTTCATATGATGTCGCCAATACGGTTAGGGTAGTACATCAGACCTGGCCAAGAACAATTTTTTTGCGAAAAAAAACCCAAATACATAACATAATACATGTAAAAAAAAGCACATTTTTACAATTTTAGCAATGAGTACAATCAGTTGTGTAATTTGTACAACGGGGGTTGATCCTTCGTCAGGTGGACACTTGGTATCCCTTTTCCCTAGTTATATTAAAATAAATATTATTATTATTAGATGTTATTAATATTATAAGATAACATTGGTAGGGGTGATATTATAAGAGCATTTGTTTTATTACTTCAATATTCAAGTAGATATATTAAATAATAAATGTAATACATTCGAACCTCTATATATATAACGAACTTTTTCCTGGAATCAAGAACATTTCACGATTTTCTTCGTAAAATAACCTCTATAGCGAAGTATAACCTCTATAGTTCTATATAACGAACTTTTTCCCTTGTGATTCAATTTTTTCTCCCTATTTTGAAAGTATTTCAGGACATTTCAAGTTATTCCCTATTTTAACAAATTTTATGGTGGCCATAAATTTTTAACTGTTTTTTTATTAGGTCCCTAATTCGCCAAGAGGATTATAATTCTGAGGGTTTCATTCAAGAAGTGCAAACGTTTACTCGAAATTTCCACACTGTAAACATCGATATCCCCTTTCATCCTTAGAGGATTTGTCTCGTGTTCTTGAACTAGTATCATCCGTTCATTTGTAGTGTTGATCAGTCATACTGTTTCTTTTAGCTCGAAAATGTTAAAACGTAAGTGCTTGAGCATCAAAGAAATACATTTAATTCTTCAGGAAATGGATGAAGTCTTCATGAAACTTTCCTTGCAATTTTTTATTCTTTCTTTGCTTTTTTTATAGTTAAAATATAAAAAGTAAATACATATTTATTTACAAAAATGGATGACTAATTACTTTTTTTAATATATAGTGTTTATGAACTTAAAATATTTGTTTTGTATGGTTTATGAAGTATATTGAAAGGTGAACCTCAATACAACGAATTTTCCATATAACGAACTTTTTTTCGGGATTTGGCGACTTCGTTATGAAACACAATACACACAATTTAAAGTGTGAATTTAACAACGTAGACAACCATGATAACCAAAATGCATGTAGCATTTTTGTTCAGCCTCCAATGGATAATAAAAAATACAACCATGGAACTTCAGTAGCAATTTTTTGAATCCACGTATTTAAACAAATACTATCTACTTTATTTTTAAAATAACGCATTGTTATAATATTTTATTTTTTAAATATTACTTGCTCATATACTAATAACAATGTTGATAGGATAAAATCCCCAAATTTAATATAACCAATGAAACCCTAGATTTCTTTACAATTTTAAAGAAACGCCTTCCTATTTACGCCTTCCTTATAACTTATTAAAATAGTATTGCTCGGATTCTAATGAAAGGGATAATTGGTTGAAAGTAGCAATAAACTTAACCAATTTAACTATAGTTCGACCTTTATTTCTAAAGTACCACCTTCTTTCAAAAATGTCATGATTTTATTGTAGAAATTGCTAAAAAAACGTTATTTGGATGCAAATCACAAATGTTAACATAGATCGGCTTTTATTTTTTAAAACATCGCATTCTGTATAACTCTTATTGTATTGCCCAGATACGAATTACGGAACTGATAGGATAAAATTCACATTTGGTTCAGCCAATGGCACTCTAGATCACTTTCATTTTTAAAGTAACCCTATCTTAGAACACTAATTTTTTTTACTCCGATTCAAATCTAACCTCTGATTGGATGAAAGTCTCTGTAAAATTAACTAATGTAACAATAGTGTTTTCTTTTAAAGTACCGCCGTCAGTCTTTTAAAAATTCCATTTCTGTAATTTCTCAACAAAGCGCGTTAGAGGAAGACAGGTCACAATTATTTTATTCAATATCAAGTTTGACTTTTATTTTTTAAAGCTTAATTAAACCGTATGGCTCTGATTCTGACAATCGCGCTGATTGGATGTAATTCATAATTTATTTAACCAATGGAACCATAGTGAGGCCTATACATTAAAAGTTCCACCCTTTTAAAGGTTTCGTGATTTTATTGTTGGATTTGTGTAACATGGCGTTGATTGGATGTAAATTGCATTATTTTATTCAATATCATCATAGACTAGTTTTAATTTTAAAGTACCGCCTTCTTTACTTAGCTCAATTTAATTGCTCCAGTCATTTTGAAAGCGCTGATTGGACGGAAGTTTCGATAAATTCAACCAATGGAATAATTGATCGGCCTTTATTTTTTTAAAGTACCGCCCTTTCTTACAGTTTTACGGTCCAGTTACAAATCAAAATTTTCACTGAATGTATAAGGCACAATTATTTCAACCAATATTGTCACAGGTTGACTTTTATTCATTTTTTAAAGTTGTAACGCCTTCTTTACAGCATTCATTAAATTTTATTGGTCTGTTCTATTGAAAGCGCTGATTAGAGATATATAGCACAATTAATTAAGCCAATATAATCATGTTTCGACTTTCACATTTTAAGTACCGCCTTCTTTGGATAAGTTTTACTAATTTATTGGCATAAGCTCGAAATACGGACTTTTTTTTCGGTAATTTTTTTGGTGCCTTTATTGGGCGATTCTGCGCCAGATTCTGGCTACCCTGATTCCCCTTGATTCCCAGTCGGGTTCCGATGTCTTTTAGTTTTATGGCGGATTTTCCAATCAGAGAGAGAGAGCAACAGTTATTTAAAAAAAAAAAAAAACTTTCTAGAACAATTTTAATTTTTATTGTTTTTTTTTTTAACCTTCTTCTTTTCCTTTTGAATTCCCAACTGTTTGACATAGATATTTCCCGACAAAATTCAGTGTGCCCTATAGTTCCTATTATTTCTTAATGTTTATATATATGACTTATTTAGTAATAATATTTATTATTAAAAAATAACATTTAATATTATAATTGCGATATTATGTTTATTAATTATGTTTATTAAAGTTTATTTTTAGTTATTGATTAGGTTGAATATTCTTTCATTGTTAGGTTGTATTTCAATTATTTTATTATTACTACCTTATTTCTAATTCCAAATTATTTATTAATATTTCTTTTTAATTACTGATAAATTACTTATTTATTGATAAGCTGACAATTCTGTCATTATTAGGGCGAAGTACCGCGTTTCGTGTCGTTTCAGAAGGGAAAAGGGGGATTTTGCAACCCTATGCTTTCCTTGGCAACTAATGTCGCCAAAAATAAAATCGGCGATTTTTCAAAAAAAAGTCCGTACATCATACTTGTTCCTTTATTTTTCATATTCTAATGAATGTGAGCAGTGGATGTTCGTCATAACCTTTTTCAAAATGTTGCTTTTTTCTCGTGAAGTTATTCACGTTTTGAATCAACCAATGGGTGTGATTGTCAAAATATAATTCCAACGCAAAAATGGTCTTAAAAATCAAATTAATTTTAATTAATAAGCTAAATGAATTTCTTTCTAAAATTCATTCTAAATCCCCAAAATATTTTAATATAACATTGCTACAAAATTGAGCTTATAAAGGGTTAATATTTTGTGAATAAATATTCATGACGTCTCAGAAAACTCACGGTGTTGAATTGCAATTTTACTTTAATCAGATCATGATATACATCTGACATCAGAGTAATTGTGTAAATCTTATTTTAAATAAACTTATCAAGAAAAATAATTAGTGAATGGAAGTGCTGTTAATTTAAAATGAATTCGATTTTTAGATGTCCAATATCAGTTCATAAATATTTATGAGATAATAATTTTAAATAGTAATTAGTCTTGAAGCTAAAAAAAATATAACAAATGTCTTAGCAGGAAAATGAACACATAGGCGATCAAATGATGAATGGTCTTTTGGCTTGAGTTCAGAAAATGTGGTAATTAGTTTCTTTCAAATCAAAACCAAACGTTATTTTCTGTATTGATTTACAACTAAACGAACGATTATTTCTTTTTCAGTGGTGAATCAGAAGTATGAAATACGATTGTCTGACGAGTTTGTTCTACGAGGAAACATGGCTCTACTGCGATGTCCCATCCCAAGTTTCGTGAGTGATTACGTGAAAGTGACATCTTGGGAAAGAATAGATGGTTTTCTCATTACCCCAGGAATCATTAGTGGTAAAGTTTTCCCATTCCATTTTCAACTTCTTTCATCTCAATTTAAAGCTCTTTTCCCCACTTTTTTGTTCTTTTTTTTCTCTTCTTGGAAGAAGAATTTGTGATTTATGAAATTTTAATGATACTGCATATTTGTCTGGAATTAATTATTGCATTTATTATTCAAATTCACGTGGAACTTTTTTCTTGGCAGAAAGATAATATCATTGAGAGATAATAGCAGTAGGTTATTTGAAGAATCCCGTATGCTGAATAAATTATTGTAATCGAAATCCTGAGAAATCGATGAAATAGTACTTTTTCTAATTAAATTGGTTTCCTTCTTAGATTCAGTCTAGTATAGATAAAGGAGTTGTGAATATAGAGGTAGAATAATTATGTTTATCCATATTTGGGTAATGTTTTCGATACTATACATCGATTTTAATAATTAAAATGTATTACATTTAAATTTTTTAAGCGATTCCTTCTTCAGTTTTTGTCATGATCAATATGAATCGCCATTAATGATAAACAAACGGGTTGTGTAATGCAATTAATGAAAGAACTATTTAAAAATATAATGTAATCATAATACAGTGGGTAATGAATATAAAATACCAATTATTATGAAAAAAGAAAACACCGTACAGAAAAATTTAATGAAGAAATCGTTGCGTAATAAATGTAATATTGATAGTTGTGAAGTTGATGTGATCGTTATATAGTTATTATAATTCGTTACATTTTTTAAGTAAGTAAATGTTTTAATTAATTAATTTAACAATGTCGATGTAAAACATAAGTATTATTAGTACAATTTTTCGTCATTTGGGGGAAAATATGACGTTTTTTTCACTGAATATTTATTTTCTCAAAATGTAATAAAATGTTGTTTCTGACTCTTAAGAATATATTTAATCACAATGGAAAGAAAAGGTGCAATAATTCTCATGGGAATAATAGAAACTGAATGCAAGTATACCATATATTACATTCTTCAAGTATATACCCGTTGCCCCTTTGGCAAACGAGTAGGATATTATCGAAAAGAACGGCATTGTATGTAAGTAAACGGAATAGGTACGTAACATGATGAGTAAAACTACTTATGTGATTATATTTTACTCATTATTATTTGACAACATTTTTTAAAGCAAAGTGATTAGGAATTTAATCATCTTACAAAAGGCTTCAAAGTAAGTTACATAATTATAAGTGCATATGTGTGTTATTCAATACTTGAAAAATACAAAGTGTAATTCTAAGACTGGATTGCCCAAGGGAGTCATTTTGATTGCTTTTTAATTTCAAATTAGAAAAACAATTATGAATATAATTTCTAAGAATTTTGTACACAATTTCTAAGAATTTTGTTGAATATATTTTTTTTCCAAGTGAAGCAATTTTTATTGTTATTATTTACTGTAAATACCGTAAAATCCGGCGTATAACGCGCAATTTCAACACAATAAATAAGATCGAAATTTACAGGTGCGCGTTATACGCAGGGTATAAAAACGATAGCTTCAAAAATAAAAAAATAAGGTATACATAAAAAAAAACTTCTACAAAGATAGGAATATTGTATATTTAAAAAGAACTTAACTTTTAAGAACTTAAAGGATTATTTTCCTAGACATATATTATTTTTCAAAATCCTTAGATAACATCTCGAACAAATGGCTTTAAAACACAATAGCATTGCTAACGTACATTTCAGGTTATCTTCGTACAAAAGGGAGGGCGCGTTATACGCCGGATTTTACGGTAATATAAAAATATTAAAAATATACATGCATTCTAATATTAAAATTTATACATATATTGTAATCTAATTGACACTAAATATCATAAAAATTATCCATTTATGCGCTTTTTTAAAATCACGGCTCCAAACATAGTCAGATACCTTAATGTCACTAACATTTTTAACAAATAATTCTTCATTCTATGTTTCATCTATTAGAACACACATTCACTCTTTTAAATCACACGTATAAAAATAAACTTATGTGAATAATGCGAACCTAGTTTATGTCCTCCTCGTTCCGCTGTATAATTTTCACCTAATACATTCCCTTCAAATTATCCTTTGCATCACTGTAACCTCATTTGAATACCAGTATCAAAGGAGTGTCTCCCTGCTCACGAACATAAAAGTCCTCTTATCAAGCAACTATAGTAATTTATGCTACGACACACCCGCAGGGTTCAAAATATGTCGATACACCGTTATGGAAATTCTTTTCTAAAAAGCACAGTAGATTCACAGTTTTGCTTTTGCTCCCTTTTTCCTTTTAATTGCTGTTGCTTTTTCTTATATTATTTATTTTTGCTTTGGGCACATGTTGCTCTTAATGTGGATACATGTGTGAAGTACCTTATACTTATTGTGTGTCTTTGAAAAATATATTTAACATGCATTTTTAGATCTCTGTGTTATTTTAGCTTTTACGGAAGGTTTAGTTGACCTTAAAAGATGTATTCTTTTTTTTTAGTGTTTTTAATAAAACTATATAATTGAGATGTAATCTTTCATACTTATTTTGAACATAATATTTAATGTTTTTGGCAATTAGTTAATACGAGGGTTGGGGCAAAAGTCATGGCAACTGTTTTTTTTTCTTCTTGAAGATACCGGTCCGGTTGGAAAATGTGACACATATAAATGAAAGGACAAGGTGCTAACTACATGTGTGGACGATGAATAGCACTGAAATATCGTAACACACTAATTTATTACGATAGTATACGGGGTAATATGGTCTTCACGGTGCAAAAGAATGGTAACACAGTACACAGTATACCCGCCGTTACGGTATGGTAAGGCAATATTTCCAAGGGCATACACTAATTCACTGTGATATTCCATGGCTTTTTTCCCTCGGAGAACGACTATTTTGATGGAAGAATGCTGCTCAACTCGGGTTACGTCCATCGCATGACACTTACCAACTGACTGATTACACAGCCCTCGCTACGCAACTACCAGCTATCACAGAGCCATCTGTTCTTTTGTATACTTAATATGCCCCTTACGACACATATACGTTTGGGATCCATTCACATATATACAAAGAAGAAAATAGTTGCCATGACTTATGCCCCAACCCTCGTACAAATCAAATACTATTTTTTTTTCTTTTTTTTTAAAGAAAAAGAAAAGAAAAGAAATTAGACATATAAATCTTGACGAAATTGGAAATGCATACATTTCCCTAAATTTAAACTTGGAATGTCTAGGGAAGAAAACGAGCCAACAAAATTTTAAATTATTTGATTTATTGAAATACGTTCACAGTGGAGATCAATTCCTTTAACTAATTGTAATATTAAATGCATTTTAATGTCTGTCGTTTCAAATAAAAGATTTTAGCACTAAAATTTTGAGACATAAAAAACACAACTGCTGAGGTTACACTTGAATTTATTTTCAATAGAACTAATTTTTTTTGTTGTTGTTAATTCTGGAGAATATATTTAAGAGTAGATTTTTTTTGCTGTTTTTGAAAAAAATTAATCTGATTTTTTTAGAGAATATCTGCCTTTTTCTATAATTTAATTTTTTTTCTTCAGGAAAATATGGAATTTTACAAAATGGAGATTTATACATCAGAGATACAACAGAACATGATAGTTCATACAGTTTCCGGTGCCACACAGAGAACTCTGTCACGAGAGAGAAGAAAGTCAGCACTAACTATTCAAAGATCATTGTAACAGGTAATTATTTTTTCTACTTAAGTAGGGTTATCAGAAAATTACAACTACGTATGTGTGACATGCGAAGTAAAATCTCTATCTCTTATATGCTACTTGTGAAAACTAATAGAAACAAATAATTAATTTTGTGACAAAATATAATATGAAAATCTCTCCCGCCTTTTTCAATCCCTACACTGTTCACTCTCTCCTTGTATATATTTATTTATATGTATACATATTTTGTTCAAAGTTTCACAATCGCTAATAAAATACTTTCTATTCATCCATTCAGGTTCAAATACATCTTGTAAAACTTATAGTGGATGACACTTGATGTTAATAGAGTTTTTTTTTAAATATTAATTCATTAATTCAATTTTATTTTTTAATTTTAAATTTGTTCTCGTTATTTCAACAGAAGTTAGAATTAGCAACAACAGATGGTGCCAGAAAGATTTATAACGATTTTTTTTTCTTGGTTTCACATATATTTTGCTTAACTTGTAATGGATGGTACTTGATGTTGATATAGATTTTCCCACAAGTATTAATTCATTAATTAAATTTAATTAACTAAAATAAAAATTTTCTTTGTAGACCTAAGTAGGAAATGACTTTATTTTTTTCTTTAATATTAGTTGTTCAATACGTTTGTTACTCAACTATTTTTATTTTCTTAAAACAAATGTTCCTACAAAATGTTACGAATAAAGCATTTATTTTTTGAAAAACAATTTATATAATTTGTTAAATGTATTACTCTGCAAATAAAATAAATGCTTTGCTTTTTTTCTTTTATAAAAGACATACACACTGTAATAAATTGATTTTATGTCCACAAAATAATAATTTAAATTAGCATACTTAATTTTAAATAAATGAGTCAGTACTCAATTTACTTCAAGATCAAACTTAAAAATTAACTGATTATGGCCGGAAATTAAATTTAAAATGTACTCGAAGAATTGATATGTTTTTACTTTGAATCATTCCGATGCAAAGTAAATTAATTTTAACTGGTCTCTAGTTAAAATTTAATCACCAGTCTTTGTAACACGCTCTTAGAATAAATGTGTCAAATCTGCATAATATATCAAGAGTTCAATAAACTAAAATGAAAGGATCGAGTTCTTCTCTATAATTACCATATCTTTTTACAAAATTGAATTTGGATTTTGTCGATCAAGAAAACTTCAAGATTTTCATTAAAACATTTTTCAACTCTTCTTCAATCCTGAAGAAGTACCATAAGAGAAAAAAAAAGTAATAACTTTCATAAATTCTCTTTTATGGACGATCCAAGATAGAATGAATACTGCGTGCTCATTGCTTTATTGTTAATCTATATTTCCAATAAAATCCTATTAAAGTGGAAAGATATAAAAGGGTTTCTCTCTTTACATTGAGTTTCTGTTACTCGTCATTAGAGGTCGCAGATCCCTGAGTTATTTCAAATTGAAAGACAAATTTTATTTCTTTGTGAACTTATAATTTAACTGCCGGCTGGAATGAAGATAATATTGATATTTTGTTGACGCAGCATAATCTTATTGATTTTCTGAGTTATGGAACGCTACTTACCAAGCAATGTATCGTGTTATGTTTCAAATGCATATTTTTTTCAGAATTTCTGTTTGTAACGGTATTTTTATAAATAAATAATAAGCAAATCATAAAAATGGATTTTTTGTACGCCATCAGTCGATATCTAACTATCATGTATATGTTTCTCAGAGAGTTAAGCCCTTTAGAAAGCAACAACAAAGGTAATTTATAAAATTTGTGCGAAAACTTCTGTCTGCGCTTGAAATGTTTAAATGATAAGAGGAATTTTTATGTTCGGTGCAAAACATCTGCTAATCCATTTATTTTAGTTTTGAATATTTGTTTTGCTTGATCTTATTTAAAATATTACATAACGGAAAAGATTTTTTTATTGAAAAAGTTATGTGTATAATTTGGATGTAACTGATATTCTCATAAAATTGTGGATCATACATTAGTTTGCTTAGTCTTTAAATTCTCTATATATGTGTACTAGATTATATGTTTAATAAAATATGCTCGTAACTTTTGATTTTGTTCAATAAAAATTTAAAAAAACTTTTTTTTACTCTTAGTTCTTAGTACAAACAGATTCATGGCACTAAAAAAATTGCCCATAACTTGACGAACACAAAGAAAAAACTAATTATTTTTTAGCAACAAATCAGCATTTATTCCTGTTTATTTATTCATTCTTTTAAATATATCCATCTAATTTTATTTTTAAAAAATCACTCCTGTGTAATTGAAATGTATTGAGCGATAATAGATTTAGTAGATTTTACTTAACTCAGTGGCGCGACAACCCATGAGCAGTATGCGTGACCTTGGGCCCTGAGGTGCTTGAGCAGATGTTCTAGTCAGGTGGTCAGTTTGACATGAAACTCCCCAGTGTTAAGTTCACAAGCAAGCTTGGTACTCATTTATCGACCAACTGAAGGGATGAAAGGATGAGTTGACCTTGCCCCTCGGACCTGTGGTGTGGAAGCGTTATGCAGTAACTACTCTTAGTAGTGGATTTTAGTAGATTGAATAACTGGATTCAAAAGAGTATCAAGGGAGTTAATCGACATTATAATGTACACATTAGACACATTTTTTTTTCAATTTATGTATTCATTGCAAATACATATTTACATTGAAATAAGCTTCTATGTATCGCTTTCATCTAAATTCACTTACAAAATTTTAAATATGATCTTTAAGTGTTTTAATATCAGTTCAAAATCAAAAACGTTTTGAAAGTCCTTTAATTTTAAAAAAAAATAATTGCAAAAATAACAAATAGGTTTTTGTAAAATGATATAATTACTTAACTTAGCTTTTAAGAAGAGAACGTTAAATATTTACTACATTACAGCTTGCAATAAAATCCTCCTTTAAAAAAAGTGACTTTTTAATATTACATTTGATTTTTTTTAAGTATAATTTCTGACATTCGAAGCAAATATTCCAGATCGATTTTTTAAAAAAAAATGACGTAAAAACAGAAAAAAAAATGTTTGAAAATTTAATACATAAATAAAAGAAATAATACATTTTTTTGTATTTTTAAAGATTTTGGATTACTTTTTTACTAAACTTTACTTAGTGACACAACAGTGCATGAGGGCCAAGGCCTACTGTACTCATCTCAGTAAACGTGACTATGGGTGCTGAGGTGCACGAGCAGATGTTTTGGTCAGGTGGTCAGTCTGATAGACGTGATTTAAATCATTTAATGTATATTAATTTTCAAATTATGATATTAGTAGTCAAAACCAGAGTTCCACAACCCCCGGTCCGTGGACCGGTACCGGTTTGTGGAGCAAATACTACCGGTCCGCACAAGAAACATTAAATTATTTCTCTTTCATTTACTGTGGTATATTTCTCTTAGGTTTGGGCTATTTTTCATGAAAATCACTTAATATTCCTTGTTAAATCACTTTATAAAATTTTCTGTTGTAGCTATTATTTTATTCAGAAGTCACGATTAAATACAATTAAATTAAAATTATTAAATCAAAATAGTCTAAAACATAAACCATCACATCCTCCCCCTCAGCGGGCCGTGGTAAAATTAACAAACATTGACCGGTCCGCGGTGTTAAAAAGGTTGCGGAGCACTGATCTAAACTATAAGAAATTTTAAACCTAATGTATCTTAGCTCATTTAAACCTTTTTTGAACTTAAATCCGAATAATGCTTTGTTTTGTTCGTTTTTAGAGCCACATCACAATCAACCTCCTAGAATAATGAGACGTTCAAGTCGGGTTCAAGTACCAGTAGGACAAAAGGCGACATTGTCTTGTTTAGCACAGGGACATCCTGTACCGACTTATAGATGGCACAAAGTCGCTGGTGAACTGCGATCTCTTCCAGAACTTGGTTCTTCGGTTCGGCAAGAAGGGGGAGTGTTGGTTTTCCACAAGGTTGTGTCTGCTGATGGTGGAACCTATATTTGTGAAGTTAGTAACAGCGTTGGGCAAGACAAAGTAGAAGCCGAACTGATAGTGGAAGGTAAGATGAATCTTGATAGAAAAAATTAGCATATCAAGTACTTTTGTTTCTCCGGAGCATGAAGTATATATTTCTTAAGAGTTTTCTTCAACAGCCATTATAGTTCTTTTACACTACAGGTGTTCAACCCATGATCCATAGGCTACGGAGGACCACTGAAGGCATTTTAGTGGCCCCTCATTTGAATCTGAGAGAATACCAGGAAAAATTGCCTTGTTTGGTTTTTATCGTAAAGCAATTTTTTCCGTTATTTTATACATTCATTTAAAATAAAAAAAAATTTTAAGTTAGAATTTTTCAAATATTTTATTGTATCATAAATAATTTTAAACCTAAAAAATCTACCTATGGATAACATCTGTGAAGTGTTTAGAAAAAAAAGGTAGTCTTTTATCTTTAAAACGAAAATCCTTTTAATTCGACTTCGATTTCATATTTTTAAAACCAATACATGTATATACACACACACAAATCAGTAACTGCTTCTCTTCCCTCAGAATCAGCTGTAGTCTTGAAAAAAAAAATCCCTCTTTGTTATTTAATTTTCCTGACTACATTATTTTTTGACGGTCGGGTGGGCCTTGGATCATTGTAAATTTATTAAAATGACTCTCGAGTGTTAAAGATTGAAGACCCCTGGCTATATTTTTTTAAGGTTTTAGATATTTATAAATATGCTCCCCATTTAATAGTAATTATGGGATTATGCATTTGAAACAGATTATCTCACTTCTGCCTAAACTTAATTCTACAAAATGTTATAAGATCACTTACAATAATGATTGCGCAGGCAGATAAAAACTTTCAAATGCTGGACACATATATTTATTCTTTCTCAATAACTTTGATTAAGTAGTATATTTAAACTTTAAAAAGTTTTTAATTTTGTTTTCTTTCTTTTTTACTTATAATTAAGCTTGTCATAATATTTTAGGCTATCTTAATTAGAATAATAGTTTGGAATTCTAATTTCAAGAGTTTAAGAGCTTAGAGATACAATCGCATGTTGGAAAATAAGCTGCCTGGCATGGACATTCTAGTTAAACAGAAATAATTAAACACGCGCGAATCACTTCCGATGTCGTATTAAAGATCCCAAATAATAATAATTCTAATAATTGTGAGTAGAGTTGTTATGCTAACTGGGTTTTATACAAGAAATTTTATAATTATTGTTTACTGAAGTTAAAAAAAGATAAATATTTAAAATAAATGAAGACATCTCTCTCTCTAATGTTAGTTTTATATTTGCTTGCAAAACCTTTCCTTTCCGTTAAATCTTCAAAAGTTTGATTTGTTTATTTCATCAACGTTACAATTTCGTATATCATATCACGTGCAAAAGTTTTAAGAAAAAAAAATATCCTTTAAGCATATAGAAACTAAAGAAACTAATTAAGTTAAGTTGATTATCCCCACTGGAAGAAAATTCATATACTTTAATGAAAGCGGAAAACCAAACAGTGCCCTTTATATATATATATATATATATATATATATATATATGTGTGTGTGTGTGTGTGTGTGTGTGTATGTGTGTAAGGATAATTAAATTAGATTTAAAATTAAATTCCCTATAAAGCACTTAACTTTTATTTTCCATTACATCTTCTCAAGTATTAAATTATCTCCCAATTATTTCTCCGAAATAGATGTCCTAACCACTAAAAATTTCTAATTCCAGATCATTATATGTAATAGTCCTATATGTGAGCATTAACTTTCAAGTACATATCATAAAATACGAGATACTTCACACATCTGGGCTTAAGTGGTAAAAACACTAAGATTTCACATTGGCGTCCTTTTTTCTCTCAGCGTCAGAGGGTGCCCAGAATTCGTTGAATATACACCTTTTTTAAAAATTAAGAGTAACAGAATGGTTCTAACTGGAAACATGTCATATATATACATATATGTATAAATATATATTTGTAGAAACTTACACCACGCTAAATACGTTCACAATTTTACTGAAAATTCCATAATAATGTCATGAAAATCAACATATGTATTCAATTATATAAATATAATCTATTTATTTACATACATAAAACTTGTGTACCATTTTTATCGTTTACAGAAAGTTTTATAGTTTATTTATATCATTAAAAATCACTATTGCTTAACTGAAAATCTAGTTTTCTTATATTCCTTTTAATTCCGATTGGTTTGCATAAAACCCGTATTGTATTTAATGAATAAAATATATATTGGATAGAAAGGATATTAGACTGATATCAGACACACACACACATTAATGAATCAACATATTTATTAGTGTAATTTATTATTATTTTCGATAGTAGAGAAATTTTATAAATTAATAAATAACAAACTACAAGATTTTGCTAAAATGTAAAAGCAACAACTAAAGGGAGACATTCACGAAATGTCAAAACCTATTTATTTATAACAATTACTAATAACAAATAATAGTTTTTGTAACAAGAAATCAAAGAAATACTTTTTTGTATTCAAAAGACATCAAAAATCTCCAATTAGCTGATATTTATTCTTATAAATATAATACTCAGTAACTTATATCTAGTTACATATTTATATTGTTTTCTCTTTTTAAGTTAATATTTCATGAAAAGTTAACTTAATAAGCCTTTTATTATTTTTCCATAGCAACGAGAATTTAGTTTTCTCTGACAAAAACATTATAATGCCTCTATTTTTACTCAACTATAATTCAGTTTTATATTAATATTTTTGCATTTAATATGTCTCGGCTTCTTAAGTATGTACATTAACTGCTTTTAGCATTGTTATATTTTTATTTCTTGTCTGGAGGAATTCTTTATTGAATATAATTATATATATAATTAGTATATACTGAAAAATAAGCTGAATTTGTTTCCCAAAAAAACCCTAAATGTCTTCTATTCTTTATATCTTACCCAAAGTATTTTGGTACAAGAAAAACCAAGATCTATCAGACAATAATTGTATGCTACTACTTCTTTACATTCTAATAACTACAATGGAATGTTATTGAAATATCAGTCTTTGAATACTAATGTTTATGCTATTTAATAAATGAGGAAAAATGTAGACGATGTTTAGTTTAACATTTATTTGCTATCCACTCTACTCCATAATTACAATCCCAGCCTTTGATGAAGTCTAGTTACACAGATAGGTCCTCTGTTTACCTTACCCAGTAGAACCCTTGCCAAAGTAACAATACATATTTCCTCCTCAGAACTAATATGTATCTAATATGAACTCGAAGAGGGCATCAAATCTTCTCAAAGGCAGATTCTCTCGACTCTGCATCCGTGGATATACAATGGATTTATATTATGATAGTGGAGTCACGTAAGCTCGAGGATGGCCCTTTTGTCATGGTGCAGCAGTTCTAGCAGGATAGTTTGAGGTTAATTGGGCCCAATGTAGCTCGAATAATTATCTCTCATCCTCTCTATCTCCATGTCCTCCATCTATCCTGATTTCACCACTGTCGGCTACGAGATTGTAGACAGCTCCAGATGCAATATTCATGTGAAAGAGCTTCAATGGATAACGGAAATAAATTAGGATATTTATGCAAAAGGACTAAAAGTCAAGTCGTCTATTGTTATAGAAATAATAATAGGCTAACTGGACTTTGAGCATGATTCGTGTTATTGATTATTTATTAGATTATTAAGCGGATATCGATTAATGTATTTTACCTTATAAATTTTATAAGGTATGTGAAATTTACCATTATATTGTAGAAATTATACAGCTGTGTGTGTTTTTATGCTTAGTACTGGTTCCTCGCTATCCAAAGCTACATTACTTATACCGTTGGCTTAATTTCATTTTAGCGATGTATGTTAAAACTGTCGAGAGCTGAAACGTCCTCCCGTTGGTGTGGTGTGGTAGTTAGGTGAGGAGTGTGCCAGCTCAGGTGTCGTCCACGTCACTTGACCATGGTTCAAAGTTACGTGGTCCGTCACCAAAAGCCCTCGTGTAGCTGAACAGTGCGACGTTAATATTCAATGAATGAATGAATCAATCAATTAATTTCATTTTAAATAGAAAATTTCAACTGATTTATAAAAAGAATGCAAATGAATACGTAAATATACTAACAAATAAAGTAAAAAAAAATAATATGAGCCTTATAAATATTTCAGAAATTTCTTTTATACACTCTTTTTGATCATTTCAAAACTGTTTGGGAAGTTATCTTTTTAAGCCAGTCAAAAATGAAGGGGGGAAATTACTGTATATTCTGTATAAAGGAAGTGATTACGATGGTTGTTTTATGATTATTTTAAACAATGTTTTCAATTTTAATTGTTTTCTTCAATATTTTAATTACTTTTATTTAAGAAATTAGTTAATTATATCATCGCATAAATTAAGGTCATAGATCAATAAATAATTAATTTTGAATAAAACTGTTATATGTTAAAAAGTATTCTATGTTAATTATTATATAAATATTATTTGAAAAAAATTAGGAAATTATGCGTAAAAGTATTCATTTTTCCTATCTTTAAATGCAGGAAAAAAAGCATTATTTTGAATGCAAGATTAAAAGAGATAGGTGTAGTGTTATCGCAAATGATAACATATACTATGCGTTGGTTTAAAAATACAAATACCCTTGTAAATGATAACAAAAAAAATAATTTTGTCAAACAGTGATAGAGTAAAATTAAACTGTGCATATAATGTAAAATTAATAAAAATGCGCCCTTTTTATTTAGTTTAATATTAATTTAAATTGCTTGAATGTGCCCTTTTCATCGTACTCATTTTGATAATGATTGAACACATGTAGTTGTAAGCCACAAAACAGCACTAAAATATAATACTTATAGTATTCTATTCAAATTAAAAAAACTTATTTCTTAGCTCTAATATCGTTGTTTCAACTTTAAACTAAATTGATTATTTTATCATAATATTTAATGAAAATATAGTTGGCTTTTTCAGCGTTATAGTATTGCTTCGAAGGCAGCTCTTATGGCTTCGTTCATATCCTTGCTGATTGTCTGTTGTATTTCAATCGTATTTGGTCTTCAAATATGATAAAGACTCAACTTCGAAATTTAGTTCTTTATATATATATAGTCTTATTCTCTACAAACAAGAGATAACATCCTACAATCCCATTTGAAAAACTCAAAGACAGTAGGAAAATCACACAATGAAGGACACATGAACTATCGAGATTAAAAATTATAAAATGGATGCTGCAGTAGTATAAACATTGCTGACTTAGGACAGCTAATATATAAAATAATTTATACAAAAGTGGGGTTGAACATGTTTTTTGGCCAGCCAACCTTTCCCCTTTATGTAAATAATACTGGGCAAAGACCTATTGAAAGTAATAGATAGGAATGTCTAAATCCATTACATGATAGATGTAACTTACCTAAAAATTGCACTTAAAAATGTAGAGCCCGCGCTAAATGTGAGTGCAATAAAAAAGTTATTGCCAGATTCTGGACCCTAATGTAGATTTAAATATATGCGATGGATTATTATAGATTAGATTAATATATATATATATATATATATATATATATATATATATATATATATATATATATATATATATATATATATATATATATAGCTTTTACAGCATTTAAAAACATCTGTGAAATAAAAAATGGATTCTCTGTGAAACGTTTTACGTGTTATTTCATCCAATTTTGTATTTCAAAATTCATACATGAGTGACTTTGAGGGAAATATGTATCTGACGGGTATTTGTTTGCCATGCATATTTAAAGAATAGAACGAAGTGCTCACGAACCACTCGCGTTGAACTATCTCCTATTGGTTCATGAACGATCACAAGTGTGCGTCACGAACTCATGGTTATAGGAGTTTTATGGCGGAGTGGGTAGGTTACGCAATGTCCCCGTTTTTAAACTTTATCTTTTCGAAATGTCTTCACCACAAGAACAAGCTCAATTTATTCGAGTTTTATTCGAAGTTTATTGAATTTAAATCGGCAACACATGTACGGAATAAATGGGGTGCCACTGCACCAGAATCCGGAAGTGAGAAAAACTTCCCAGGGTAATGGATAGAAATAGGAATTCCAATATATAACATGACATCTACATCTCTAGACGTAACATCTTTGAATTTCCTCTTGTAGAAATACTGGAAAAACATTGTTGACCAATCTTCAATTAGTGACAATGATGAAATGAAAAGTTGAATAACAGTAAACGTTTACATTGTTGAACATGCAATTCTTCATGGAAAGTGATTCAAAATCTTGTATATACTTGATGTTACGCTCGCAACTATTGACGCGTACATTGTAATCGTACAATAAAGCATTGCGAAAAATTTGTTATTTTCTTTATTGAACAAAAAATAAACGTTAGTAAATAACTTTATTTTTTTTTTGTAATTAATATTTCAAAGTGTAATCATACCTTTCAGTCTATCAGTATATGCAGGAATACCTCATTCACATTGAGAACGTTATAATAAGGTTAGCATTTTAAAAAAGAGCTTTACAACTAGTACCAACTAGTTCTCTGCCATGCAGTTTAGAAAGCTTTTGCACAAAACTCTTCCCGTCATAATCGCCCCACTAAAATATTGCGACCAAAGTTAACGGTGATGATTTTTCTAGGTAAAGGGTGTCATTGACGAATTATTAATGCGCTCAGATGTGCAAAGAGAAGAGGATCGGGGCAAATGCAATCTTCAAATATAATTTTTCTTAAGTTTTATGATAACCACCAACAAATGCCCTGAGATGGAAATCTCAGTATTAAACTGCTTAGTAGCAATATCAGTAATCCTTCGGTTGACGTAGATAGTGTATATGCATGTGACGATAATTCATTAGATTCATTATTTTTCTTCCCTTATTCCATCATAAACCATTCTCATAATCTTTTGACAACGAGACGTAAAGAAAAATATATTACCTAGTGTCGCACTCGTTTCAAATAAAATAACAACAACGGCAATTTCCTCAATAAATAAATAAATAAATAAACATCGGAAAGTTTTCAAGTGCCGTTTACATGCTTAAATTTATTTTTATATCTTTAAATATATTTTATGTTAATTCCAATTCCATACTTTAAGGCTACAGTGGACAGTAAAATTTTTTTTTTAATTTTTACAAACATGCCCCAAATTTTTACTGGCTGTATGTAACTTAGAACTAAAACCATATAAAAAATTTGGTGAGAAAAAAAATGATTAGTTTTTAAGAAATTTAAAATTAAAAAAAAATTTTAACGAAAATTTAAAAATTTCAAAACGTTCCATGCATTTTGATTTTTTTAAATTTCATATTTTCACCTGATTTAACTTCTTTAAGCAATTCTTTACAAATGTATGCATACAATGTAATGTTTTATATGATAATTTACAAAATATGGGTTTTATATAAAAATTTCAAGAATTTTAATGATTTCCTACATAAAAAACTTTAATTTCTTCTTTCACCCTATCACTATTACTACAATGCATCCAAGAATTTATAAGTATACATTAGATGAATACTTTTGGAAAGTTTTGTTATAATTAGACAAAAATTGCAACGCATAGAACATTTTGAGTTTCGGTTTCGAGGCAAATTTTTGATTCTGTGAAAAACAGCTTTTTTTATTTTAAAGGAAATTAACTTATTTTTTTTAAAAAAAATTAAAGATATAAATATGAATTTTAAATTGCAAAACACTAATATCATACAAATATAAGATAGATGCAGAATATATATACATAAGGTTCTGCAATATTTATTGTAACAGTCACATTGACACGTGGTATATACAGTGATAAAAATTGAAGTAAACTAGAACTTTCTTATAATATCTGAAGTAAATTAGCAGAATGTATTCTTCTAAAATCTTGTTTCATATCGGTTTAAAACTTGAAATAAACACACACTCGTAAATGTGTTGATACGTCTCTTGCTGCTTTTTATTATCTTAAAATATTTTATTGTTTTAAAAGAAAAAAAAATTCTTAATCTAAAATTTAAAGTTGCTTACGGCTTATACAATACAAACAGCAAAAACTCAGTTTGATAACTTTAAATTTAATGTATATTTTTTATTAATAATATATGTTTGATTGGAAGGAGATATATTGAAAAATACATTTTCTAAATAAATAAATATCATTTCCGTTATGTCATCATCATTGAAAATCATCAAAAACTCCAGTACCTAAGAGTGAAAAAAAAACATCGAAGATACACAATATCTTCTAAGCATGTAAACATTGACTCCTCAAATAACGAAAGGAAAAAAAAATGACTGTAATGTCCTATGCCAAATTGTATCGTTATAAGAGAAAAATGTGTGTAAAGTGTTGTGAAAAACCTCACCTTAATGCCATCAGCGCTTTTTCTCTGTATTTCTTTAACCTTTTTATTTCACCCTACGAAGAAAGAAACATACTAACTTTATTTCATATAAGATAAAGAAACTTCTTTTACGGACTTATTAGTGTAGTTTTTCATGGGTTATTTGCTACTAACACAATTAGCTACATGAATTTCTTTAGTAAAATGTAGCAGATATTATTTTCTAAACTTTTCTTTATTCTTACCTCACAATTGTCGGTTGTAGAGTAATGAGTGATTTGTGTGTCTGAAAATTTTAATAATTTAACCCTGTAAAAGCCATCATTTGCAAGTCATGTTTGATACATTTTTATTTGGGTTTAAATAATAGTTTCTATTAGCTTAAGAAAGCATTACTACTTGGCATAGATAACAAACAACATAAAAAAGACGAACGTAAAATGGACATATTTTTACTATGTATACCTAAATAATGAAGTTTTTTGCTACCCGTAGATGAAACTTAAGTAAACTCAGCTGGTCGCTAAAAGGCCCATTTACTGTAAGGAACAATCCAAAACTGATTTATTACAAGATCAGTTCTCTAGAGCAGAATTAACGTAAAAATAAAAGAAGTAGTATTGCAATAATTTTTAATTCCTGGAAATATAAACAAATAATTCTGTTCACAATCGTTAACATTGTGTTATTCGTTCCAAAATAGTATTACAGTAAAGATAAACCATACATTTTGAAATACATAAATTATGTTTTTATTACTTAAAATTCTAGAAACTAAATATTTACATTTTTTTATCTGCGCTGTTTATTCCTGAGAATTTTGGGTGTATTGAAATTTTTTATGAAAAATATGAATATGATATATATTATAAAGAAATTTTACTAGAAATAATGTTATTTTTTTCCTTAATTACAATTTAAAAAGTTTATAAGCGTGTGTGGAAAATGACTGTTTTATAAGGAAATATTGAATAAAACATATTTTGAAGTAAAAAAAAAAGATGTTTCGCCAGAGAAATCATAATCTGTGTATGGATTACCTAAACCTGTGTGTGTGTGGTCTTGAATCACACACCAATTTACCAATCACCTGTTAATGTCATTCCCATTGGATACCTAAAAAACATTTACGCAATGTACCGGTTACGATAAATATAGCAGCTAAATGTGAATATGATTCAAAAAGGAAAATATATATATATATAATACTATATTATATTTTTAAAGAAAAACAAATTATTTAACTAGCAGTTATGTAGGAATGAAAGTTTTAAAGTAGTCCCGAAGCATACTTGAACTTAGTTCCTTTTACAGAAATCCTCAAAGGGAATAGCACTCAGACCAGAGTTTTGAAGTGTTAAATATGCGCAAATTTCTAAAAAATTGTTTGCCCTACGCTTAACGTTTAAGGTACGATCGTATCTTCAAATGGTTTAGGTAATATATATCACTCTATATAAGGGTGTTTTTTTAGAGGTATAGAACTTTAAATTGCAATAAAAAAACGATGTATTATTCGATTGACATGGATTTTTTTTATTCGAAAGATAATCTTGTGGCATTACATTTTAAATATGATTTCTGGCATATGACTGTCACGGCTGGATCGGATGTAGTCCAATCTGGACGTCCAATTTTCGATGATTTTTCCAACATTTGTGGCCGTATATCGGCAATAACACGGCGAATGTTGTCTTCCGGCTTATCCGCATAGATCAATGACTTTACATGGCCCCACAGAAAATAGTCTAGCGGTGTTAAATTACAAGATCTTGGAGGCCAATTCACAGGTCCAAAACGTGAAATTAGGTCGTCAACAAACATGTCTTTCAATAAATCGATTGTGGCACGAGCTGTGTGACATGTTGCGCCGTCTTGTTGGAACCACAGCTCCTGGACATCATGATTGTTCAATTCAGGAATGAAAAAGTTAGTAATCATTGCTCTATACCGATCACCATTGACTGTAACGTTGTGGCCTTCATCGTTTTTGAAGAAGTACGGACCAATGATTCCACCAGCCCATAAAGCGCACCAAACAGTCAGTTTTTCTGGATGTAACGGTGTTTCGACATACACTTGTGGATTAGCTTCACTCCAAATGCGGCAGTTTTGTTTGTTGACGTAGCCATTCAACCAGAAGTGCCCTTCATCGCTAAACAAAATTCACTTATGAAAATCAGGAACAACGGCAATCCTGTTTTGGGCCCATTCGACGAATCTACGCCTTGCTTGATCATATTTAAAATGTAATGCCACAAGATTATCTTTCGAATAAAAAAAATTCATGTCAATCGAATAATACGTCGTTGTTGTATTGCAATTTAAAGTTCTATACCTCTAAAAAAACACCCTTTATATTGTATATACAGCAGCGCTTCTTAAACTTTCTATACTTGCCACCCAATTTTCAATCATAATTTTCATCGTGCCCCCCTTTCATACAATAATAATGTATTAATGCTACACGCACAATATGCCTTCAATTATAAACCGTACAAATTATTAATATACGTATTAAAAACTGAATGTAATTTTATGACATCCCCATAAAGTCACTGGTTATTATTAAAAAAAACTTGTTCTTAACTTAATACAGTTAAAAATAAATTATGAAATACATTGTGCAGTACAGACACATTTATAAGTGTATTCTATAAGTATAAATGTTTATTTTATTTCTTATTATGTCAGAATGTATTTTGTTTTACTTCCTTTCAGTAAATTAATAATTATTTTTAAATAATCTTTTTTTTTCCCGATTTTTCTATATACTCGTGCCCGCCTAGGGGGTCGTGCCCCACACTTTGAGAAACGCTGATATGCACAGAGAATGTTTAACTCTACAATATTAATTCTTAAGGCTAAACGTTTGCAAGGCTAAACATCTTCCTTCTAAATAAGACCCTTGAGGAACAACACATTTTTGCCATCGCTGGTAAAGTTTCTCAAAACATTTCTGGAATTCGTTTTTCAGACATGCTCCTTAATTCAGGCCAGCGATACACTTTTAACTTCATCAGCAGATTGAAATAGACGACCATACAAGTAACGTGCTATTTCAAGAAATATTCTGAAATATATGGGAGCGGAATCAGGGGAGTAAGAAGGATGTCGCAAAACAGTTGTTTTCATTTTCACCCTGTCGTTGTTTGAAGTTTATTTTTTCGCACCGCTGCAGAAAACAGCTCAATGTTTTCAGCAGTTCAGGAAGTCTTAGGACGTTCAGACATTCGTCGTCTTCGACACTTTCCCTACCTTCTATGAAACGTCGATACGACTCAAAATTTTATGTTCGTGATAATGTATTACTGCCTTAAACATACTTTAACATTTCGTAAGTTTCCGTAACACACTTTTCCAAGTGAACACAATATTTGATATTATTCTCTGCTCAAATAACGCAATTTCTTTCAATCGCCTTTTACTAAATACATCCATGCCGTGGCAAGCCACCGATCACAAGATTTGGGACAAAATTATGTTATAAAAGGGAAATAATGTTCAGAAATGTTATCGTAGTCGCTCTACTGCAAACATTTTCAGGTTACAAGCTCAGTCCTGGAACTTTTGAATCCTACCTCGTATGAAAAGATTTAATTTTATTTCTTCATTTTTGGTTTTCTTTCAACTGATCATTCATTCTAGGCCTCGATAAACTTTACTTTAACCTATTCTTGAGAATTCTATTTTAAAAACTATTCATTATATATATAAATCTCGACTCAATAATTTTCTTGTGTGTGTTCCTACAAACATTTCCTTCAATTTTTTAAATTATTTTATGTTAGAGGCAGTTTAAGATAAGGATTTAACAAACTTGAATGTCATTTAGCCATTTCCATAAGTAACACTTATTCATCTGATTCTTTTTTTTTTTTAAAAAAATTATGCTTTTTCAACAATTCTATTCCGTCACAATTAATTACTTTAGTAACTTCCAACAGTAAGTGTTCTTATTTACAGGAAATGAAAACTTCATTTTATTTGTATATAAGTTATTTCGAAGTATTATTTTAATGATCTTGTACATATATTAAAATGCAAATCTAGTTTATATTTTTGCTGAGAGATATACAAAAATTATTTTTTAAATATCAAAAGAAATATGAATAATAATCGCTTTAAATTCGATTATTTGCCCTAATGAGAAATGTTACCGGATTTCACTTTACTTGGGAACATTTTTTAACTAACATGACTCTATATCTCTTCAATTTGTACAACATTTTAAATTATAAAAAGTTTAATAGTAATCAAAATTATATGAGGATATTCTGTAAGCTCAAACCTTAGTAAAATGAATTTAGGTCCTACTATGAATATTCTTTGGAAAAATGAAAATAAGCATTGTGTCGAGAAATAAGTACACATTTTTGTATATATTAAACTTAGTGGCGCAACAGCCCATGATGGCTACTATGCCCTTCTCAGTATACGCGACATCGGGCCCTAAGGTACATGAGCAGATGTTCTTGTCAGGTGGTTAATCTGATGTGAACCCCCTCCCCCAGTGTTAAGTACTCAAGCAAGCTTCGTACTTATTTATCAAACCACTGAAGAGTTGAAAAGCCGAGTCAACCTTGCCCAGCTCGCGTTTTGAACCTCAGAGCTGTGATGTGGAAGCGCAATGCACTACTACTCAACCACAAGGCTTCTTGTGTATATCATGGTTGAAAAAATTAGAGTGAAAAAATTATCATACATGACTAAAAAAATGAAGTTTTATAAAAAATGAAATTTAAAGTGAAGTAATAATTTTGTCTATTCTCTTTATAATATTTTTATAAGAGAAGGACAGGATTTTAGATAAACTCAATTGCAAAATTTATATTTTACTAAGACCGTACATTTTAAATATAAAACATTGCAGTGATTTAACATATATTTCAAAAGAAATAGTATACAATTATTTAAAACATTATTTTGCTTAAAACTACGCATTTTAAAATTTTAAATAGATGTACGTATTTATTTTTATTTTAAACGTTGAAGACCTAAACACAAAATCAAAAGCTTGCCACCATATTTTTATTATTTCTGTATCCAGTGCTTTAATATACCCAAGAGGAGTTTACGTTATCGGATTAACTCTTCATTATATCCAGTTCGTCTTAGAAAAGTTTGCTTTAAAATATTTTTTCCTCCTCTTTAACACTTTGCATATGATTCATTACTAAGTTTCCATTTTAATTTTCCATTCCTTACGATTGAAAATTCTTCTTGCAGTAAAAATAATTTTTCGAAACTCGTATTAAATTATCCGACTTGTTTTCGTTTCGGATTTATAATTAATTACTGTTCTTCGGCAAATCACTCTATGAAATTCAAAGGAACAGATGTTTTGGACATTTTGAAAAGGATCATTTCTTTAATACAAATTGTTATTTCAAAATTCTGTTCTGATGTTTTTTAATTAATTTTGGAGTGAAACTTTGATACATATACATAGCAGATGACATCTCATATAAGCCGTTCATTAAGGCGACTTATAACGAACTTCAACATATTTTGGTGACAGAGGGTATTTTTTGCTCATTAAACTCAAAAATATTTTTTGTTCATATTCTCGAGTTTAATTTATCATATCAATAATCGACATGATTGTATTTATGAAAATTTTGCGTATTTTTTTCTTTAAATACGCAATTAAATCTTAAGGAAAGTTTTTCTTTTTTTATTTTCCTTTTAGTCTGGTTGTAATTATAAATGATGTATGTGTAATTCAGGATTTGTGAAGGAAATTTCATTTCAGTTTAAAATTCAAGAGGAATTTAATCACTGCATACTACGCAATCAATTAATTGGACTATATCTGCTGCCTGAATGGCTCACGGAATATCCGTATGTGATTTTTCTTCATGATGTTTTAAGGGATGACTTATATTAAGTGCTTTTAGTGAGAATACGTGAACTGTGGTTGCAGGATGATGAAATTCCTTCTTGTTTCAGCTCTTCTGTATCACACTGGCTAGATATGGAATATGTAGGCCGCAGGACTAGAAGTTAGGGCCATGTTTTATGACCACCACTATCTTAAAATCTGACCTCTAAATTTTTTTCTATGGTGACATCTGAATAATTTGGTTTATAGAGACCTAGTTACTTTAAAAATAGTTGCTCGCCTCCATAGTCTATGTACTTTTGTGGATACAACTCTGCTAGAACGAATACAGCCAAACGTTCCAAAGCACGCACATATAAGCCTTTGTATACCGTCCTTCCTGTGTAGTGGTTAGTAACGCTGACTGATATGCCATAGGGCCTGAATTCAAATCCCGAATAATGCATCTATGTTTGGAAATGTATATTGTATTCATGGCATGGGGGGATTCTAAATTGCAGTAGATCCCAAGTCCTCTTGTTAGGTTGATGGAATGGGAAGATAGCTGAGAAGCTCTTAAGCACCCCCATGATGTCCTCCCTCAAAACTGGGGTAGAGCCAAGAAAAATCGTACTATCACCTGTATGATATCCGAAGCTATGGCTAACGGCATACGTAAAAATTTAGCCCCTTTCCACGATGAACTTCGCAGGCCTTAATTTGATTTTATTGTCGACAAGCATCAGCAACAAGGCTTTGTATGCGTGGGGAATTTTTTGAATAACTTCTTATTTGAAAATAAGAAAATGTCGTTGTTTAAGTTTCTTCGAAGAATGATTTTTCTTTTCATATACCAGTAGAATTTTATATATTTCCTTTACCATTTTTTCCTAAAAGAATTTTCGTAGAAGTTACTTTCTTCGGATATTTTTTTTTATGTATTCCATACAAAGAATCTGGCTGAGCAGAGTTTATTGTGTCTTGATGAAGTACCCTGCATTTTAGTTTATTTACGATAAATATATTTGCTATCTGGTTTACATTTTAATTATTACAATTTTACAATATACAATTTTTTTTACATTTAATTACAAATATTGTTAAATATTCGAAACACTTTTTAATGTGTGTGTGTGGGAGTATTGCTTAAAATAACTAAATATAAACCTTCCTTGATGTTCTTATAGGAACTTTTGAGGAAAAATAATGCTTAAATTGTCTTCAAATCAGGGTATCTTGATTTGATTTCAACCAGATGATGTATTTTTTAACAAAGTGGATGAATATGGTACACATGCACAACAATAAGTACGACCGTAATTTATTTCTAGAGTTTTGGTTACCTTAAATGCTGGCATGAATAGACTCTCATCGAAGTTTTGTTATCATAGAAAAATATATACCTGTGTGGTTAGAGTATTTTGCATGATTTATAAATAATATTTTATCTTTAATTATATATTTAACAAATATAACAAATCAAGTAATTAAAAAAAGTATAATGTAAAGTACTGTTTGTATTCAAACTTGCGATTTTTCAAAAGTTGTAATTTTTACTTTGAAAACTATACTCATGTCCAAAATTAAAGTCACATATTTTTCGCCAAAATTTTAAAATGCCTCCAGTGAAATTGAAAAGGAATGCCCGAAAGTGATTTCCTGATTAGGAAATCATTTTCAAAAAAGCGGTGCTTTCACCAGGAAGTTGGCTAAGGTCGCCACAGAGCATTAACATCTACATATGATCGTTATTTGGCACTAAGCACACCTTGACATAGGCGGTAAATTCTCCTTAGTTTGCTTGAGATCTTGTTGATGTGTCTGAAATAAGTATTTGCGGGTAGGTACTGTACACGAACACACACAGGCGCTATCTTCATTAGAAGGTAGCACCTGTGTGTGTTCGTGTTTGTATGTTTCTCTATGTGTGTGTTTATTTTCCTTTTTTTTCTTTTTGTATTTACATTGTAACTGTAGAGTGCTTTTGATGTAGTCTTCCCCGATCTCCAAAGATTTGTGGGGAGGGTCCCTCATTCGGGACCTTTTTGTACATGTTTTTCACTTAATTTGCAAATAAAATAACTTCTCGGAGGGTCAGATGCAGCTCTAAACCCTTTGGGTGAGCTCGATTCTCAGGAGTATGCATCATACATCTTACAGGAGACATACATCTTGCAAAGCCTTTACGTCTATAGTCCATTCTTTTGAATCTCTTTGACTGCTTCCCGCAAGAAAGATTGGATATTGTGGTGCTGAAAACATCTATCGAATTACAAGAAAGGAGAAGTGTTTTTTTAGTGACGAAATTAAATGTATAAGACAAAGTGATTCTCTTCGAGTCTTCACCTCGAGAGAAAATGTGGGGGGAGCTCGCTTTTATCCCTCCTATGTAACAAAATTCGACAGATTTTGTGGCAAAGAAATCCTAGTGTGTGGTGGAATTATGTTGGCCAGTCGTACACCACTGTACGTTTTCGATACATGTACTCTCAACTCACAGCGTGAAAGGATGAGATCCTGGAAGAATATGTGAGGTTTTTCTGGGTGCTAAGGGCCCCGTTGCTCCCCTTTTTTGTCGACGATAATATGCGGACACAGAACTCATATTGTGGATGAATTTCCTGAAATTTCGAATACTCACCATATGGATTGATCCTCGAGGTTTCCGGATAAATATTATGTTGAAGATGCTTGGAATTGTCTAGGAAAATCCATGTCTCAACGTAGCTTCCTCCCAGGAATCTTCTTCAGTTTATCTTCTTGAAAATTGGGCTTTGTTGCTATAAGTACTTATAGACATCCTCAAAAACAATATGGCAGCTCGTTTAGAGGTTTGCTTAGTAGTTAACAGTTCATTTTAGACACATTTTTCTCGTGGTAAATGCTTTATCTCTGATTCATAATTTCACATATTTTTATAGGTCTTCCTTGCCCCTCACCAAATTTGATGGCAACACTGTAAATAGTTTATCAGTTTACACAGGTTTTATACATTTCACTTTAATTTTAGATATGAATGTATGTGTTTTAGATGATTAAAAAGAGAAATGTGCTGCTATATATACTTTTCCTTTTTGCTCTGTATTTCTGTTGTAGCTACTCGTTTACAAATTCGTTGTTTTGACACATTATTTTGATAGTATCGCTTAGAAATATCTGGAGAGCTAATGATGGCATGCCATGTAAATTGACACCACGGACAATTGAAAAAGAGAACATCTCACTTATATTTTGAAGACCTTAGCACCACGCCGAATGAAACCATAGAACCCCGGGATATTTAATGGTTAGCATCTATTTAACCCCCGGAAAAACAGTTTCAAGTGCGTGAGTGAATGTTTATTACCATCGTACTATAAATGAACACGGAAGCTATTTGTGATATACCTCCTAATTCTGAGCATCGTTCAAAAAACGATGACAACAACTGAGCGGGCATCTTCTTTTAAAACTACCCGCAGCAAGCCAGTTTTAGAAATGTGAGCCTCAAGAAATTCAATGGACACTATACACGGCGAATCTTCAATGACACTAGCACTGTAACTCTTGACTCACTAGTCACAAGCTAGTGACCATGACCACTTGACTCCCAGTGATTCCTAAACTGTATGGTTTATCCCCCTAATTGGACGTGGTAACCATACGTGGTGGCGCGAGCATATCAAAATGTCGCAAACAAAAGATTATTTTTAAAAAAAACTATTAATTTACGTAAATAATGCAAAACAAAGTACATTCTGTCATAATAAATAATAAAATGCTCATTTGCACTGATAAAATACACTTCTAAGTGTATTAGTACAGCACAATGAATTTGACAATTAATTTAAGAACACTAAATTGGGAACAAGTTAAATAATTAGCAGTGGAGCCCACATGGGCTTATCAAATATAACTTCATATACAAAATGTAATACTTATCTTAAAAATACATAAGGCTTATAATAAAAGTTGTATTATTGCTTTAGAGTCAAAGAATAATATAATTGATTTCGATACATTGTTATTGTATGGAGGGGGGATGCAAATTATGATTGAAAATTAGGTAGCAAGTATTGAAATTTTGAGAACCACTAATCTAAGGAAAATATGCTCAAATTTCTTGTGGTATCTTGTAAATTGGATCAATGAAGTTAAAAAAATCTCTACATTTAATACTATGACGCCACACCATTCTCGTTTAATATATTCATGCTTTCTTACTCTTTTCGACACATTCTCCGCATATTTCTTCGGCATGTATTCAACAGTATATGTTAGAGATAATATAAGGAAACGCATTGCATTCCTACCCCACATCTCATACTGTAAAGGGTTATGGAGCAATGAATATATATTTCAATCAATTCTTAATAATTTAATGTATCTTATATATACTGCCTCATTTTCGATTCAAATACTTTCGTTTTCGCTTGTTTCATTCATGTTTTTATTTTTCTCGCCAAAAAATCATACAACAGTCAATAGATTTCCTTCATTTTATAGTTTTACAAACATCTTCTCATGTCTGTAACAAATGATGCACTCAGGTTTGACTCAAAACTTAGGTTGCTAGGGGCTTACATAAAAGACATTAATAAATTTAAGTTAATGATATTTTATAAATATATAATTTAGGTTAATTTCTCAAATAACAATTAGTCTATATCTCACTTTTTAGTTAGTTAAACTTTTCTTAAGAAATTAATACAATCGTTTTTAAGTCATTTAAATATATGGCAAAATGTTTGAGTTTGGTAATAAATATTTCGCATTATTTTTTAAAGTTATGGCTCATTAAAATATTGAAATTGTATTCATTCAGCATTTTTTACGTATTCAGACAAATTATATATTGCATTCTTTTATATTCTATATTTCTATTTATTATTATACTTGAAATAATAAGTGACAAATTAATGCTTCAATGCATAACAGATATATACGTATGCATGATTTAAGTGCAAAATGCTGTTATGTAAGTGAACAGATATTGATTGATTTCCCTACAACGTGTTATCATTCTCTAGCTATCCTGAGTTACTGCACTATTCTCCATCCATTCAGAATATTATAAATCATTCCCAAGCTATTATGAATACCAAGCTGGCGTCGCACATTACATAAATATATCTCATATCTAGGCTTGGGATGGCAATATAAGAGTCATAATTATACAATAAACTTAATTAACCGTCTGCTAAATAAGACTTATCTCCAAATATTGGTAATGTTAATGAATAGCTCTTTAATTAGATAAATGAGAAATGGAAAATTCATCGATTACTTAGGTTTCCAATTTATATGTTCCACTGCAGTCGTATATATCATGCATTTTATGTTACTACTTAAGACATTGCAAGTTGCTTTAGTTCTTGGTGTAAATTATTTGTGATTAATTATTTAAATATTAATAAAAATCTTTTTCTTAACTCAAAACATATTTATTTTTCTTTCGATATATATTAGAATAATTTATTCAACATTGCTTCACAGATATACTCATGCACAAAATGTATATATTTGTATGCATTGAAAAATAACAATCCTATAAATAACTAACATATTAGAGAAAATATTTTACAAATGCCAGGCCATTGACCATAAATAACGGGCTCTCCAGTACCTTTTACAATATTATTCTTAAGATTAGCATTTATGTGATAGTGTACAAAAAGAATATCATAAATTAAAAAACGAAACAGATGAGCACAAAGGCAGTCATGTCCGGTTAAAAGTCTAAATTTAGGCACATCAGCAGCACGAGGAGAACTTGGAATATATATATATATTTATGCGGTACTAAATTGTTTTTAAATTTTAATATTGCAATATCTTTGACCATGGTTCAAAAATGTGATGGTGAATAGTTTATTTTCAAGTATAATGATTTAATTTAACTTTTTAATTTAAAGTATAATGGTTTAATTTTAACTGTTTAATCTTTCCTTTTTTTTAATTTTTTAAATTTTTTTCTTCTGAAATTTGAAAATTTGGGGAAGACGAACAATTAATAGCTTTCACCATCAAAGTGAGTTGTTGCAATGCCAGGCCTTGGGGTTGGCTCCATCAAACTAGTTTAACCACGTTTTTTCACTTATCGGTCCTAAGTCCGAGATTGCACTTGGATAATTTATAAATTTTTATTTTATTTTATAACGTTTTTAATTTTGTTTGAAAATGATGGAACATTATCTTTTATATTCGCCATTGATATTCTGAAGTGTTTTGGTATTTTAGGTTTTCTAATTCATATATTTCAATTTTTAAATTGATAATTGTGATTGTTTTTATATATTTAAATATATATATATATATATATATATATATATATATATATACATATAGATATATATAATCCAATATAAATGTATATATATGGGTGGGTGTGATAATTCACTTAAATATTCTCACGAGGGTTTTAATTCTTAATGGTCTTGAGTCCTCCAAGACTTTGCATGATAATTAATTACTAGTTTACCAGCCTAACGGAAAATAATCCCAACCTTATCTCTAAAAACTGAAGCTTCGAATTTTTTAAACAGGATTGTGCAATCTTGTATCACCCACGAATATGATACGATCAGAAAAGTCTTCATTGTAAATCAACTGATTCAGATAGCTTCCACTTAACCAAAACTATAAAGAGTTGAGATCTTTGGAGAGAACAAACAATGCTTTTGTGAACATTCTGTACACCATCCGTGTTCCATCTAGGACATGTGATAGTATTCTGCTGAGTGTATTATTGTTTTTTTATGTGTGTGATCATGAATAAGTGCGGATTTTAAATTAACAAGAATTTTCCTCCTCAATTGTTCCACGACAACAATAAAAAACAAGATCTTAGTAACACAATCCTTTACACCTAGTCCTAAAATTTTTTTCTCTCTCTCTCTCTCTCTCTCTCTATATATATATATATATATATATATATAATTTGGGAAATCTGTCTTAAGTGGGATTAATTTTGCACAAGTGTTACCCATGTTTTTATTAACATACTTATTTGTTTTTAATATTAAACATTTTATTTCAATAATACATTTGTACACAATAAATCATGTCCAAACTTCTTTTCGATCACATTTCTATGTAAAAGGAGTCTCAACATTAAATCTCCAGAAAAATAGTAATTGCACATTACTAAATGGTTTCAAGTAATAAAAAGTTGAACAGGCAGGATATATAGATGCAATTATTTTATATGATAAATAAAATATGCCATTTAACTATGACATCACGGTTTTCATCTTATTCTTTAACGTCAAATAAAAATAAACTTAAGAAATCAAGTTTAAAAATTGCATTTTGTTTATAATTATCTTAAAGTATTTTTAAATAATTGAATACACAGTAGTGAGAGCGAGAAATATTGATCAAAATTTGTTTCATATTTTGCAATATTATGAATCTGGAATGTATTCATTGAATGCCAAACATGTACAGGTTAAACTTTCGGTATATTAGATGAAGTACTATATTGCATTGTTTGTCACTCAAAATATTAAATGAAATATTTACAAAACTATTTTATATTTTACATATAAGATTATGAAGTAATTTATTTTATTAAAATTTGCTTGTGCCTAGTAAAAAAGAAAGATACTGCACAATGTATTTAAACATTCATATCCTTCCATACCTTCCGTAAAATAGCTAAAATGTTTGACAAGACTTTTACATGAATTAGCAAATGAAGAAAAAATATTACATGCAACACACACATACAACAATAGTTAATTAACCTAAAAAAAAAATTTGAGTAAACACCATAATACATCACATTCATAAAAATGATATATGACTTTCAGTCATCAATTCGACCGCACGAGAATAGATTCCATTTAATGTTAACTCTTTGCACTCGTTTTATGTTTAATGCAGACATAAAAATAAATGTATAACATTAAAAACAATGAAACACATAAACAAATATTTCTTTTACAAAGTACTATTCAAAAGAAAGAACTTTTTTCCACATTTCTTCAAAACGACTCACAATACAGAACTAAAAAGAAGAAAAAAGTTGTCGTAACTGGATTTTATCAGTTGTTGCATTTAAAGAGGGCAGCGAAAATCCTGTAGAAAAGAGCAGCGTTCTTGAAATAAATAACAAAATCTATATAATAAGAGATAAAAAGCAACCCAGTAAGATATGAAAAAGTGAGAAATCGATAAGTTCCCCTGCGGACAGAGGAAAGAAGGAGTCTTTGGAGACGACTTATCTACGTTTATCTCTTTAACAGAGAAGAAGTCCATGACGTAAAAGTCAACGGATATATTTATATGGAAAAAATATGAAAAAAAAGGGAAGGAGTGCTCTGTGTATGGGGATGGAGGAGGGAAGGGACTTTGAAGGAGAAACGCACTTTATGGTGTTCAAAAGCCTATAGCAACATGTTTTCGATTTCATACTTTCTGATGTTTTCAAGTCATAAGTTTATATAATCGAAGAGGAGGAGAAAAAATAGAAAATTGCAACTAGTATTACACTACAGACCTCGCCTTTTGAAGAGGATGCCTACTATATTGTTGCATTATGTTATCGCCTTTCTTTTCTACTCTAGAAAGTAAATGCATTCTTGCTTGTAAGATATCGAATAACAGAACTGAAAGGAAATTCCGAGAAAGATAACGGCCTCTTTTTCGGAATGTTTTTCGAATTACCCAGCAATATGAATCTTTCTTTTGTTCGAAGATATTTTATGGCTTGGCTTCGAGAACTCAATCTAAGTAGTTTTGGCGGTTATTGTGGTCCTGTACAAAAGCCAAATGTTGCCACAAATAATAGGCCCTCATTGATACTTTATCCCATAATCCTATTTTATGTACTTTGAAAAGTGAAGAAATGAACATATGGAAAGAAAAAAATAGTGACAAAGGTATCCATTTTTCACAATTTGTTAATATACTAATAATTCCGTAAAATGTACTTTTATATGCATCTTTCGTCTCGCTTATTTTGCATATAAATTATCAAGAGATAAACAAGAACTAATTCACTTTTTATTAAAAAAAGGAAAATGCAATGAAAGTGCTGAACGCAGCACATTATATATTTGATACAAAATTTAATTTTTTTTTTAAATAGTGCATTATAATTCAGTTCGCCATTCCATAAAAATAATTAATAACATATTCTAAACTTGATTTAATATTTTAAAGTCAGAATTTAATTAATTAGATTAATTAGTGAACTAAATAATGAGTAAGAATAATTTATTTATGTAAGATTAAAACTATTTTTCAATTAATTCTTAAGTTGCAACATGCTTAAAGAAGAATTAAATTTGGAAATAACCACAAACTCTCTGGAGTCCTTAAATTCTTAGTTATATGCTTATATCTAGCAAAAAAAAAAAGAAGACGAAGGAAATTAAAGATGAACAATTTTATTCCATCTTACAATAAAAAAGGGAAAAACGAGTGCATTAAAATTCGTAACAGGAGAATTTTACTAAATTATTAGCAATTAAAATTAAAATATTTCGTGGAACTACCTTTTCTCTTTCTTTTAATAATCATAACACAGTTTTATTGCAATAAAAATTAGAAATTATTTCATTTTAAGATGAGCGAATTTCTTAAACTAAATACTCATTTCTCGATAAGTAATCTATAATCTTTTTTACAGAGCAAGGAGAAAAAACTAGTTTTTAAACTTGCAATACGCGCTTCAGAATTTTAAATAAAATAAAGTAAAAAAAAATATGATTATATATATATATATATATATATATATATATATATATGCATATATAATACTTATTTATCTCCTCATTGTGTTTTTTAATTAAAATATACTTAATTATTTATATTATCAATCCGAAAATATATTTGATTTTTTTGCTATAGTCTAATCTGCTAAATTACAAAATATTATAAGAAAATTATTTTAATTAAATATTCAGTAAGTTATATATTTGAAACTTCGAGCAACTGTAACGTTAACACCCAAGTTATAATAAACGATTTATTAAATTTATTTTCCTAATTTTGTGTAAAAGCTACCCTTTTATATTTATTAAATATCTGTATTTTATACATGTAACTATAATTAACCTATTTAATGAATCCCGCTATGAAGGAATACAATATTTCGTTGAAATGCATAGATTAAAAACAAATAATAAATAAATAACTTCCTTAACTTATGTCTTACAAATGTGCATATATGTAAATTTTCTACATTGGTGTGCAAAAATTAAGGACGAAGTCGAAAAATTAGCATATCAGCTGAACGAAGAGGCAGAGCGGACAGAAAGACCAATCAGGAGATTAAGTAAGGTGATGTACGGTAGCACATGCGCAGATATGCAGATAGACGTAATGGGGGAGTGTCTGAGTAGTATAAAGCATGTTGTCGGTGTAAGATCAGTATTTCTGGCAAAGAGATTGCACGCCGTATAGCAGTTAAAATCACACCGAGTTGCTGCCTCAGCGAGAAATGGCGAATAATCAATCTGTTAGACGACATCTGGATGCTTTTACCCGAGGTCGAATCATTGGGAAGTTGGAGGAAATCCGCAGTGTGACAAGTGTGGCTGCAGAGTTCGGATTTGCTCACAGCATCGTTTCACGACTTTGGAGACAATTTCAAACTATAGGAACAGTTATCTGGGGGTTCAGTAGTGGTCGTCCACGAGGAACCACACCCGCAGATGACCGGTACATTGTCTTACAGGCCAGAAGAAACAGGCAGCAGACAGCGGGAGAAATCGCTAGACACACGACACAGAAGACTGGACGACCGATATCGCGTTTTACCGTGGCCAGAAGACTGCACGGTGGTGGTCTGTTTGAACGACGCCCTGTACGGTGTGTACCTTTAACGCCTGCCCATCGGAGAAGGCGTTCTCTGTGGTGCCGGGAACACCAGAATTGGAGAGACAATGAATGGGGACGAGTACTCTTTACAGATGAGAGCAGATTCAGTTTGAAATCACTGATGATTCTCATCGCATACACATCTGGAGAGAGCGGGGAAGCCGCAATCATCCCTCGAACATCATTGAAAGGGACAGGAATGGAGGTCGCGGTGTTCTCGTTTGGGGAGGCATCATGCTTGGTAGTCGTACAGACCTTCACATCTTCGACGCAGGTTCAGTCAACGGGACCCGTTATTGTATCGAGATTCTTCTTCCACATGTGCGTCTTTTTAGAGGCGGCGCTATGGGTCTGCAGTTCCTTTTCATGGACGACAATGCACCATGTCATCGCACACTAGCTGTCGAATAGCTCTTAGAGAGTGAGGATATTGAACGTATGGATTGGCCGGCACGATCTCCGGATCTCAATCCCATGGAGCATGTATGGGATTTTCTAGGCAGACGCTTGGCAGCTCGTACCTTACCACTAGTAACGATTCGGAAGCTTCGATTGGCGCTGCAAGACGAATGGGCAGCAATGCCTCAACAACTCATTAACACCCTCATTCTCAGCATGGGCAGACGCTGTGAAACCTGCCTAGCAGTCAGGGGAGATCATATCCCCTACTAAAGACCGGATGTTTCTTGCTGGACACCAATCACAGGGATGTTTCGGCCTTCAGTCGCATTGCGCTCCATACTACTTTTTCAATAAAGCTTCTTTTTATCCCTCTGATTTCTCTTTTAGTAAGTGTTGCTTACATTACACATGTCCTTACGTATTGGGGATCTTACGGTATTAAATGTGTTGATTTGGAAAGCTTTTGTACAAAGTTATATTGAAAAACCCGTCTCGTCCTTAATTTTTGCACACCAGTGTATAATCACTGAAACATCCGTATTGCAATCACGTTGTTTAATTTTGATCCTATAAACATAAACTTTTAAATTCATTTAAATTATATAATAAGCTTGTTTTTTCATATATATATATATTATTTATATATATATATATATATATATATATATATATATATATATATATATATATATATATATATATATATATATATATAAATCAAATGACCACTTACATGCTTGTTAAAACTCCTTAGGCATAATTTTGTACGTTTTACTTACATTGGCTGAGCTGATATATAGTAAGAGAATAAAAAATCATACAGAAGTTAAATTAACCAAACTATCTTAACTTTTTTTTCTATTTCTTTTAACTTAAAAACAGCTAAATAACACTCTTGTAGCACTTACCACTTAATATTATTTGATGACTATCAATTAGAACAGAGCCCATATGTATACATTAAAGAATTAAAAATATTAACATACGCTTCGTAGTATCATTTCTAGCTAATAAAAAGATGTAAATTTCAAAACAGATGAAGAATTCCATGCATGAAGTTGTCATAGTGTATCGAAGTATTTTGTGCAGTAAAAGCTATCACTCACTAATATGTATTTTTTTAAAAAAATAGATTTAGTACGAAAACTCATATATTGTAAAAAGATTATTCATTAAATCATTTTCGAAGTCATTTCCATGTGCAGATACTTGTCCATTAAGAATATCAAATTGTACACAGTTATTTTCATTTACAATTGCATTTTAAAGATCCTGCTTACGGTGGCTACAATAATTCCAGTTCAGCTTTAAAGATGTCGATATAATTTGGGTCATGAATTTCAATTAATACAGATGGACTCAATGTTATGCGGTTTCCATAGATTCGTCACTCATACAATCCAAAGAAATAATATAATTTCAAATCTTCTCAACATCGTCATCTTGTGCACATCAGTTATTCTTTTAGTGCACACTCACGTCTCATGATTCTATATTTTCTATACGATTATAGTAATACCATCATTAACGATTCTTTCATCTGGACAGAAAAACAAGATTATGTAGAAAAAAGGAAATTGCAGAAAGTGTGTAAGGAGAGAAAAAAACTATCTGAATAACTTTGAATATTTTTTTTCTAAGGCATTCGAAAGGCATATGAATTAATTGAAGAAAATGACCTAAATAAGAAAAAGCGCAAATTAGAAAATATTACTTACTTTGTACGAAGGGGGGAAATTTAAAAAATTGAACAGGAATATTTGGTTGAACTTTTAAGGGAAAGTAAACCTTTTCTCATTTATTTAGCAATAAAAGTGTTCAATTATTTTTCATTTCCGCCTTTTTTATATTTTTCCTTAACTTCGGGTGAAATTTATGTTTTAGCAATATTCAATTAGAGTGTATTACCTATATTCCTGTAGAATTTTCTCATTTAGCATAGATACATTTAATGAGGTACTTTAGTGAATTAATTTAACAATATTAAGAGAGGTAATTCGTTACATTTTACTTCCTGCTTACATATTTTGAAATTTAAAGAACACTTAACATTTGTAGTTTTCAATTCTTATCCTTATCAGACTCTGCTGATGCATTATGCATTCTTTACAAAAGGGAAACGGATTTATGCAAATGTTATTAATATATCATATCACACCAACGGATTAAAAACTTAGTATTGAACAACATGTTTGTTTTATTTTCAAAATCGAAACATTCCATCTGTAACTAATTATTATATTATTAAATTCCTTTCATTTTTTTGTTGTAATCCCTTATACACCCATGATGAATAGAAATATTTATATAAATTCCATTTCCATGCTTTTAGCTCAGAATTAACTCTGTATGAGTTTCTTTTGTACCATCTTTGTAAAACAGAAATCAAGTTCTGAGATCTTTGATAAATATTTCATTTTAATGTTGCTTCCATATAGTTAAACAGTATACTCCAAAAAATTTTAATATCAAATCTCTTATTCAAACTATTGTTTGAAAAACTGATAAAATAGAATTTTTATGTATTTTTCCAAAACTGTTAGTACTTTTTAATGTAAACCTTGAAACATACCGTGAAGTTCGCTATACAAATATTTATTCAATTCCAATTGTACATAACACAATGCTTCATATAATATGGATAAAGTATTATAAATTTAATAGCTATTAGTATTAAAACCAAAATAGTTTCTGCTTTGAAAAAAATATAAATTTATCTTTTGTCCGAAAGCTGATTGTATTATTTTGTATTAGCCACCCCAATGGTAAAAATATAAAGAATTCGTAATACTTATTTCGAAAATCCTAATAAAAACTCAATATCTTCTGTTCTTGTTGTTTTCCAGTTTTGGTCTTGTAAAGAATTTCAATTTTATGGTATTTAGTGTCTCATCCGGATTTGTTTGGTTGCGTTACTTCGGATAGCGATACTTGTATCAAAACCTTTTGTTCCTTATCTGTTTTGTTCAGGATTCTTCTATTGTTGTAGAGAGGGCAGATCCTAAAAGAATCGATTCTTCTATTAAAGGAAGAAAGCATGATGGAATGATAACCCTTTGTTTGTTGAAAAGCGGTTTTGACAGAGTACCGATGAATCGATTAAATCTCATTTACACATGGATTCATTGCCATGCATTGTTAATGGAGCGAATTATTCACGAACTTTTCATCTTACAAATTATTAAGTTTTTTTAACGAAGTGCAATTCTTATTAAGTTTTGTGTTGTATTTATCTTTTTCTAACGTTTTCTTTATGACTAAGTTTATTTTAAAAATTCTGATGTTTTTAATGCAGAGAAACAAAGACAAACGTTTTTTACTGCATTGTGAATGCACTAAAAATTGTTTTTTGTTCTGGGTTTTTTTTTCTAATTCATATCTCTCTGTTGAAATAGTTATTATTTTAATTAAAATTAAGCAAAACTAAAATGTTTTTTTATGTAAACCATATATGCGAAAAACCTGTTTAATTGTTATTTATTCTAATCATAGCCATACTTAACTTTTCTAAGATTTATTTGTAGGGCTGAAACACACAATGAATAATGTTACAAAGTTTTGAGTAAACTTAGATGTAAAAGGGCAAAATTTAAATGTCTTCTTCAATAATAATAGTTTCGTGTTTTTTTTAAATTTTAAATCTCATAATAAATTTTAAATTACATCATATTCTTCTACAAATTGTATATTTTTTCAAAACAATTATGTACAGTTATATTAAAAGTGTGTAATTATTGAATTCCACCCATATTTATTATTAATCTAATGTTGTAGAAAAAAACAGGTATTAGTTTAATTCTTTAATAAAAAAACATATTTGAATTTTTTTCAAATGTTTACTTAATTTAAAACATTCTAAACTATAACTCATTTTGGTATGTCAAATGGTTTTTATTTCTTGGATTAATAGAAATAAATTTTTTAATGAAATTGAAGATATGCATTCTACTTTACTTTGATAATTACTGTTGTAACGAATCCCGAAAAAGCACAAACAACCGAAGAGTACAAAAATTCTTATTTAAAAAAAATGACTGGAATTGTAAGACCCGAATTCATACTAAATTTTGAATCGTATATGCCTAGAAGTACCTACAGAAAATTTCAAGAGTGCCTCTTGAACAAAAAAAATCCTGAGGAAATAGAAAACTTTTGCATTAAGAAGAATGAAAAAAAAAGTACTTTAAGTTACGGGAAAGCAAACTTTTTCATATTACTAATACTCGAAACACTTGAAATATTTTTTAAAGCTAATTAGATGACGCATCTGGGATTTTCAAATAATTCCAAACAAAATGAGTTACTTAAAAAACAAACAGTGTTTGATATTTTTGTCAATCTTAAAAAACTGTGGTGTTCTCATTACAATTTTAACGATGCATTTTTTATATTTAAGGTATCCGACTGCGATTTGAACAGTGATTTTGCAAAAGCGTGTAAATGGATAATATTTATGATATTTAGTGTCATTTAGATCAGAAAATGTATATAAAATTGTTTTAAGAATATTATTACAATAAAAAATTATTAAAGTACAATATTTTGACAAAACATGAACATAAAATGACCAACTTTCGAAATATTCTCCTTTTGTGAAAAATGCTTCTATTGAAATAATTCTTTGCCTGCATATAGCTCAGACCTCTCTACAAAGGCCCAACTAGAATTTTGAAAATATAAAACTTAGAAATGGTTTTATCCATATTTTAAGACAACAGAGGGGAGCAATTAAAAAAACGCCAATAATTGTTTCAATGAGTGGTAACTCTGAAAATATAATGTGAATTTTTCAAAAACCCTAGTTCAGACTCTCTGGAGAAATATTTACGTTATATATGCGACATATTATTATTTTAGAAGCATTTTTTATAAAAGGAGAACATTTTGAAAAAAAAGATTATTCTAAGTTACTTTTTTCCCGAAATATTGTATTTAAATAGTTTTTTCGTCAAAATGTCCTTAAAACAATTTCAAACATAAATAATCATCTAAATGACACTAAATATCATGAACATTATCCATTTATGCCCTTTTTTAAACTAACGGTTCCGAACACAGTCGGATACCTTAAAGTAATTTTACATGTTACATCACAAAGGAATGCAAAATAAATAATATTTAAAATAATATACTTTAAGATGTGGAGTTAATAAACTTAATTGCACAAATCCTGCGTATGTAGGCATGTAAAAGCAATTAATGAATTTCACAGAAGTAATACTAATATTTCTACGAATGCTATCAAACGCGTATTCTCTTTGAATTAAACATTTCGAACTTTTGATTTTGTAAAAACTTCATAATTATGCAGGGTATCCGAGAAATAACGTCCAAAGTTTGCCCAGCTAAATTTCTCATTGTGAGTACATAACAATAACTCAAAAAAAAAAAAAACTGTACACGTGCGATTCATAGTTTACGAGAAAAATGCAGTAAATGAAAATAAATGAATGGTGATGCATGAGGGTTCTAGTGGAGCTCCAATGCATTTCTGTGTTCCTTTTGTGTGATTGGATTTGCATAGCATACCACGGTTTCAGGATTGGTCGTGGTGATTCGGTACTGTGACCATCTGGATTCCCAGATTTCCCATCGGTTTTTTTTTCTTGTGGGCTTATCTTGAAGAATTGGTGTATGGAGACGCACATGGTCAATGCACACCTTTTTAAAATTAGTTTGAATATCAAAAAAAAAATTGCTCGTCTGCTGTCACATGTGCTTCGATCCATTTCACTGTACGTTCAAGTCGGCCTCGATATGCTTAGCTGAAACTTTGATCATATGCCTTTATAACTATTAGAAAATACTACTGTTGATACTTCCAATAAGGCAGTGACGTCATACTTTGTTGTTCGTAAATTATGTATCGCGCGCGCGTACATGCACAGAGAGTTCTTCGGGTTTTTCTTCTGTACTTCCAACACTTTGGGTATTATTTATTGCATACCCTAAATGTATGAAATTATTTCGAATAAAAAAATGTGCAGTCCGGAAACTTTTATAATACAACATTGCCCATACTAGTTTTTATGATTAAATGTGCTAAAAAATCAGCAGAGTCTTCATGTATTATGGATTTGTTTTTAATAAAAGTAAAGTTTTTAAAATTAATTTGGCTATCAAAATAAATTTTTATTTTATATTTATTAATCTTTATCGCGCTTTTTTCGGAAAAAATTACAAATGACACCGAGTTAAATGCCACCAAGGTCATACATCATATTTTATTTAGTTCAATTTAGTAATAAAAAAAATCCAATATGATACAAAAGAGTTTATAGTATAATAAAGGCTATTATATTGAGTTTAATCATTTAGAGTTTAAATAAATATTTCTTCTTATTTCATCTCATAAAAAATTCATTTTTACAAAAACTTAACTTTGTAAATCTAGGTTATTTATGCATTATTCAAAGAAACGTTTTTACATAAAAAATAGAAATACATGTTTAAAACATTTTCTGTATAAATCTATACTCTCATAACTCATTTAATAACTAGTTTACATAGTTGCCATACTTTCTTTTTATACTGTATCATTATTAAATAAGATGTCCAGTTTCCAGGAGAGAAATAAGATGCAGTCAAAAAAGTCATTTTTTTCATCTCAGTTTGAAAAGGTTCATAATAATTCAAATCATTCTTTTTGTGCAAATATTCTTTTTACATTTTCCCTCACTCCTTCGGTTTCTTAGGAATATTTATTTTCGTCCTTTTAAAGTTAAATATTAGACCAAGCGCAAATATAAGTTAAATAAATATCGATGTCATACGTCTTTATAATTCGCTGTATATAATCTCTAGATAAAATATTGAAATGTCTGTAAATATAATCTTTGAGTGCTTTAAATAAAAATCATTTTCTAAAAAAAAGTATTTGAAGTAATTTTCTCATGGCAGACGACACGATAATAGTATTGTGGAACAAAAAAATGTAAGCATTAATAATATAAGAAAAATATTTGAAAATAAGATAAAATTTTTAAAAATAAAATATGTTCCTTACATTTAGAATCTAAACTGTATTTTGTTTTTTCAATTTTTTATTATTTGTATCACATACGGGTAAATATATATATAGTTCTTAAGAAATTCTTTCTTAAGGATGTTAATTAAGTTTTAAAAATAAAAATATGCTGATAGAATGCAATTTGATTTTTACATGTCAAATTACACGCATTGACAATTTGGATTAGCTTCGGCACTCATAGTAATTTTAGAAATAAAATGACCGATGGAACTATTAAATATTTATGTAATACAAGGTTCATATATTTTTGTCAGCAAATTTCTTTATTAATATTACAGTGTGATCATCTCATATTTCGTTCTATGTCCGATATTCTTATATATCTAACTCAGAAACAGAGGGAACAGTTATAAGAAATAATCCTCCGAACTTTTAGGATATTTTCTATCTACTCATATAAAATTTATCACACTCGTGAGGGTTTGATATTATCTGCCGGAAGTTGAAAACAGTTTTGTTCGAGTCGATCATTGCATGTCTGCCCAAGCCATATATCATTCTATTATTATTAATCTGCGCACAGTGAACTTCGGGGGCCAGTAGGAAGAAGTTTTACATTCCATTTAAAATGCATATGTACTGTTAATATATCTTTAAATATTGAATTGAATATCTCAGAAAAATTTAATTTTGCTTTCACTAACTTTTATATAACAGAATAAAAATAAGAAACATCATTTTTACTTTATGATGATCCATAAATAACATTAATTCAGGTGTAAATAAAGAAAGAAGGATGAAAATTAAAAAATTCTACTTTTATAAGCAGTTCACTTAAATTTCAAAGGCAATGTTTTTTTCATTTTGTTGTAATTACGTTTCCTTACATGTACTATGATATCAAAATGAAACATGATGGAAAACCATAGAAAAGAGTATTAAACAAAAGAAAGACTGATATCATGATACAGGTATAAACTAACGATTGCATCCATGAAGATATTATGTCAGTGATGTAAAAAGACGACTAAAGATTGTGTTCAAAACGCTGCAGTTAAAGTGATCTGAATATACCATCGATATTTCAGTTACTTGAATAATGAATGAATTCTTGAGAGTTTCAGTTGTTGTATAAATCCTGATCATGATCCAAAGAAGACAAATAAAAATTGTTTTAAAAGTGAAATAAGTAAAATGTTATAAAGATGATGATTGAAGACACAATTGTCTAAAGTTGTAAATGTTGTAAGTTGTTTAAATTCAGAATTATAAAAACGCTAGCAAACTATTAGAAACTTTGACAGATCGATCGATCGAAAGTAACGATAACTATATTGGCCCGATTTCTGTTAATTTCTGCGAGATTTTATTGAAGAACGTGTGCCTGATAGCTGATGTATATGCAGCCTTTTGCCAGCATAGTATCAATAATTGTCTAGCTTTTTGCAGAAATTTTATGGAGAGTGGGCTATATACCAGATATACAGCTATTTGCTTTTACTACTGATTCTAATAAGCTGCAAACTTGTTTGCAATGAATTCAAGGACATTAAAATTGTACAGGAACTCAGCAGAAAGATATGATGTTTCCCCGTGTCTCTCCAATAAATTTACAGAATGAATCTCATCGCAGCAAAGGTGGAGAACATCGAACATTCTACATTCCTAATATTATCACAAAATGAGATCAATATTACTTCGGTATGGATAATCAAAACGTCTCATAGATGCATAAACTTCCCCGCTTTCGAAAGAGGTTCTGTTAAGGGAACAAGGTGCAGAAACGAGGTTTGGGGATTTCTAGTTTCTATTTTACAAGTTCCAATTGATGTACGATACTTTCCGTAAAATCCGGCGTATAACACGCACTTTTAACACAGAAAAATAAGATCGAAACTTGAAGGTGCTCATTATACGCCGGATATGAAAATGATAGAAACAAAAATAAAAATAAAGAAATGAGGACAAAAAAATTTTACTTCTATATCTATTGAAATACAGTTTATTTAAAAGAAAGTACATGGATTTTGAACTAAAAGGTTTGTATATCTAGAAGTATACTATTTTTTTTAAAAAGGCTAGGATAAATCCTCGAATAAATTACTTTAGAACATAAGAACTATGTATACTAATATTTCAGATTCCTTCGTAAAAAGAGGGTGCGTGTTATACGGAGAATATACCTAAACATTTTTTTTTTAAAAAAATCAGCTTGAAAGTATAGGTGCGCATTATACACCGGTGCAAGTTATGTGAAGGATTTTAAGGTATTTATAAACGACAACACAGTACCATACCGTTCTCTACTCGTAGAGGAAATATATTGAAATTGATGCCAGTAAAAGAATAAACTCGTTAATAAAGTCTCCAAACTTTAATTCAATCGTGTATTTGACACGTACTTGCATGATAGGTCTATCATCCGCTGCAAACATTAACTCAGGTCAAATTATTCTGGTTCAGTGATATGTTAATTCTGTCAGCTTATTTAATCCAAACTCGCAATTGTGTATAAAAGAATACTGCGATGCATCATTTTTATCTAGTGGGGATTGTACTCCGTACTAACTAATTTTGGTTTTTTTTTGGTGACTGGGTTCATTAATCAAGTAATAATATGTTTAATGTATAATCCAACTGTTTAATTATTTTACAATAGATTTATAATTGTGTATGATTCGTCCCTTTCTCTTTCCCGCCTAGAGATGTAGGAGGAAGGGAGGAAACACTAGCCTTAATCAGAAACAATCTATTTATTGATCACACAAAATACAAAAGAACCTAGTTTTATGGGGTCCTTTATTATGCGATTTGTTTTGTGCGACTTTATTCCTGTACGAATTTTGTGTGATCTTTTTTTATGCAGTATATGAATTTTAATGGCTTTGGTATCCCTGTAAATTATTTCTATCAATGTACATACATACACTTCAAGGCGCTCTGTTGATTGATTATATACAGTCTCTCTTCAAGGTACGTTCGATTGCTTTCTCTCAATGCACTAGGACATTATCAATAATTTGAATGATTATGAAGACGGACATGAAGAACCGGATTCTTTGACAGCGGATACAATATATGCTGGGATCCAGCTTTCCAAGTAATCGGAAAAAACTAGTTTGAAATTCCAAAAAAAGTTTCGATCATGCTTATCAGATTATTGCGACGTTCACAAGCAACTCACCAACTGACCGTCGTCACAAAAACTTATCACTTACTGCATGGTGCCAAAAAAATAAATCAATTAAAATTGTATTTTCAAGTGATGAAAGCGATTTTGAACTAATTCATCACAGAAAGATGCGTGCTTTGGATTATGATGAGTGGCAGTGAATTATCTATGAGCATTTTGAAAATTTCTCTTGCGTTTAAATGTTTAAAATGTTTCCATGTGGAATTCAATTATTTATTTTGTTTGGAAGTATTTTCTCATATAAATTTTATTAATAGCTGACATATTTTTAAAGTTGGGACTTTTTTATAAGGCGGTCTCTCTCCACCGCATAAAAAAAGTCTTTTTGTTGTACAGTAGAACCTGTTTTTGTGCGATCCTTTTTTTTATGCGATTTTATCTTTGTGCGACCGCATAAAAAATTCTGCAGTATTTCGACGAATTTGCTTGTTATACGTAAGAATTAATGAAATTTTCGAATATTTTTTTGTGCGATTATTTTTATGCGGTTCCTATGAACCGCACAAAAACAGGTTTAAATGTAGAAACAAAGATTCAATTAATTTCAACTAGAAGAGATGTTCGCAGTGAATTAATAGCAAGATACATGGATTACAAGGAGACTATCATTATCGATCCCCTTATTACAGCATCAAATCTACTATTCTACTTAATTTAATATTAATTCAACTATAGCAGTGTTTATCAAACTGTGGGCGCTCCCTTCAAGGGGGTATCATAACCATACAAGGTTTGGCGCGAGTATATTGAAAAGTCGAAAACAAAATATCATTACAATTTTTTTTTTAATTTACTTAAAAGAAGCAAACCAAAATTTATTATGACGTAATAAAAAATAAAATACACATTTTACATTGATACAATGCATTTATAAATGTATCAGTACTGCACAATGTGTTCCATAATTAATTTACAAGTACGATGTTAAGAACAAGTTAATAATTACCAGTGACCCTAAGAGCATGTCATAAAATTATATACAAAATTTTTAATACTTATCTTGATAATTTGTACAGTTTATAATGAAAGTCGTATTGTATAGGGTGTTTTTTTAGAAGTATAGAACTTTAAATTGCTATAAAACAACGATGTATTATTCGATTGATATGAATTTTTTTTATTCGAAAGATACTCTTATGGCATTACATTTTAAATATGATTTCTGGCATAGGACTGCCACGGCTGGCTCGGATGTAGTCCAATCTGGACGTCCAATTTTCGATGACTTTTTCCAACATTTGTGGCCGTATATCGGCAATAACACTGCGAATGTTGTCTTCCGAATGGTCAAGCGTTTGTGGCTTATCCGCATAGACCAATTACTTTACACAGCCCCACAGAAAATAGTCTATCGGTGTTAAATCACAAGATCTTGGAGGTCAATTCACAGGTCCAAAACGTGAAATTAGGTGGTCACCAAACGTGTCTTTCAATAAATCGATTGTGGCACGAGCTGTGTGACATGTTGCGCCGTCTTGTTGGAACCACAGCTCCTGGACATCATGATTGTTCAATTCAGGAATGAAAAAGTTAGTAATCATGGCTTTATACCGATCACCATTGACTGTAACGTTGTGGCCTTCATCGTTTTTGAAGAAGTACGGACCAATGATTCCACCTGCCCATAAAACGCACCAAACAGTCAGTTTTTCTGGATGTAACGGTGTTTCGACATACACTTGTGGATTATCTTCACTCCAAATGTGGCAGTTTTGTTTGTTGACGTAGCCATTCAACCAGAAGTGCGCTTCATCGCTAAACAAAATTCGCTTTTGAAAATCGGGAACAACGGCAATCTCGTTTTGAGCCCATTCGACGAATCTACGCCTTGCTTGATGATCGTTTTGATCAATTGCCAAACCAAACTGAGAATAAATCACTTGACAGCTGTTAAATCGGTCGCCATCTTGGAAAGTAATGCCAACATAAACTTCTATACCTGGAAAAAAAACACTCTTTAGCTTTACCTCAAAGTATATTATTATTGGTACATCAATACATTGGTATTGCATGGAAGGGGAGCGATGAAAATTTTGATTGAACGTTGGGTCGCAAGTACAGAAAGTTTGATAAGCACTGAACTATGGTAATGAATCTTCACTTTAAATCTTTTCCGTATTAAATATACTCTATAAAATGTTATAATACCTGATCAGTAACAATCAGTTTTATCTTACCACGTTCTCACACAGTCTCCTCATAGGCTAGTTAGAAAATCTTGACTGTATATAGTAGACATAATTTGAATGTCACGGTTTCTTCTTCAAAAGGGTTGGTTGTGAATAAACTCGAATTTATAACCCAAAGATTTCCCAAGAGGATTAGAAGAAGGTACGTGGATAGATCCGTCACATAACTAATGATGGGAGGTCGCCTGTCCCCAAGTTACAATTGCAGTTTTTATATTTGCCCTGCTTACAAGAAAACACATTCCACAAAAATCCGTTTTGTAAACAGGGCAAATATAAAAACTGCAATTGTAACTTGGGGACCGCCGCTCTAGCATTTGGCAGTGAAGAGGATGCCAAATAAAACGGGATGCACCCCGATTTCGACACACACACTCACACTCACACTTGGACACAGAGAGAGACAAACTAATCAGATCCAGGCCTTGAACTAGACTCCGCGGGACTTCGAGCGGCGACCATGTCCCACTCCCTCCTACTAGACTCCTCTCAAAAGCTAAGAAGAATCTCAATTTAGTTATGCAGCATATTGTACATTTACTCAAATTTAATTATGTTAATTAAAAATAAATTGTTATTTTAAGAACCGGCCTTTTTAATTTAGAGTACTGTTTTTTGTCTTTAGAGATTTAGTGTTTAAATTTTAACTTAAGCCATGATGCGATGTATCTTACGAACCTGGGAACAGCGTCGCATCACTAATTATAAATTTTATTCCTTCATTTTATTTTAAATTATCATAAAAACATAGACATTAAGCCTAAACTGACACTAGCGTATGTATTTAAAAATATACGCGAGCATTTCTAAAATTAGCGTTCATTAATTTAAATATGTCATAAAGTAATTTTTATGATTATACTCTTATATTAAATTGGTAGTTGATTGAATTTAATTTAAGCAAAATTTAATTCCTAGTTTACATGTTTGCTATCAAATTTAAATGTCATGAATTAGCTACAATTTACCAAACAGCCAATTAATATAAACTATAATTGTGTTTAATATCATTGTAACTTAATTATTGGTTGTCAAAGTGCAGATGAATCAAAAATCTCTTGCAAAAAAAGAACTTGAAATATTTATGTATATTAATGCAGTGTTTTTCGAACTGTGGGGCACGCCCCCCCTTGGGGAGCGGGATAGCCCTACGAGGGGGGCGCGAGCATATCAAAAATTTGAGAATAAAATATTATTTTTAAAAGATTAAAAATTTATTATATACATAAAAGGAAGCAAAACAAAATACATTCTGACAAAATAAAAATACACGTTGCACTTTTATTTTTATCTCCAATTTAAATAGAAAAAAAAGAAAAGAAACATAATATAATTTTCTTATTACTTAAAATTAATTTATTTAAAACATTTATTACTTAAAAGTAACTTACTTAAAATATCTATTGCTTGAAAGTAACACATACAAAATGTAATAATCTTGATAATTTCAGAGGTTTATAATCAAGATCGTATTGTGTGTATTAGAGTCAAAATACATTATAATTGCATTCAATACATTGTTTTTGAATGGAATGGGGGGGTGATGAAAGTTATGATTGAAAATTGGGTCGCAAGTATTGAGACTTTAAGAAACACTGTATTAATGTAATTAAATAAATTACGAATCACTTAAATTATATTCAAGAGAGAGAACTTATAAATTAGGTGAAAAAAGTATTGAGAAAACACATAAAAACAAAATTCTTCAAATTCCCTTGTGAAAACTTTACAAATAATCAACTTTAATAGCATATTGTTTTTACTCATACCACCGGATCGACAGTAACATCAGATCAAGGCAAACGAAATTCATCGCGGCTAAAGGCTAGATTTTTACGCCTATAGTTAGCCTTAGCAACATATATGTGACAGTACGACTTCGCTCAGCTCTACCCCATTTTTTGAGGAAGAACATTCTGGGGGTAGTCAGTTTCCTCCCATACATCTTCCCTTACCACCAACCTTACGACAGGACTTGCGGCTGGACGGCTATTTAGAGTACCCCCACGCCGCGAAGGAACTATACATTTACAAACACCCATGCCTTCTTCGGGAATCGAACCTAGTCCCTACGGCTCTGCAGTCAACGTCATTAACCACTATACCAGATGAGTGGTTGTTTTAATTCCAATGCAAGTGTTTAAAATGTGCATTTTTTTGGTATGAAGGAAATTTAATGCGATAAAAAAATCTTATTTTCTACTTTTAGAATCCGATCAATGTTTGATCAACTGACATATTATCACCTGAGTTGGTTAAGAAAACAAAATCTAGCTAAAAAAACCCAATCTGTCTTAATTCTTTTACTTGGAAGAAATAGCCTCAGAAACGTGAGAGGAAAGCTCTGTAAGGTGAAAAAAGAAGGAATTGAATAAGAAAAAGAATAAAATCCTTTAAAAACATGTATGGAAAAAGAAACACCAAAAAGAGATAAAAAATGCAACATACACTTTCTACGGAGAGAAGAAGTCTGAAAGAAGTAGAAAGAAAAGTCTGACTTTTTAAAAGAAAGTTCCATTTTCACTCCTTAACGGCAAACTGCACTTTTGTCGCGTAGTACCTTTTTCGGATCGAAAGTAGAGGGGAGGAGAGTGAAAATACAGAAAGAAAAAGTCTACAACACATTGCCTCACTCAAAACATGAAAAATATAAGCAATAATAAATAATAAAAAAGCTCCCACGGAAATGTTACTTCATCTCATCTTTGTTTGGTTTTCGGTTAAGAAAAAATATGAGCGCAAAAAAATTACAAAGTTCAAAGAATCTTTTCTGCCTTTTCAACCAAAACCAGACGTTACCGTGTTTGTTAAAGCATGTCCTCAGGACATGCTGTCCTCTTATCACCGTTTCGCTGTCCTTTTTTAAAGACCCTTCCCTCTTACCCCTTTTTCCTTTAAAATAACGAAATAAACAAAACGTGATAAATAAATGAATGTTCCGTGGAATAAATACATAAAAAAGGCATCCTGTCTTCGGAAACTCCTTTGTATAAGAAGTTATTTGTCACTCAGGCATTGTTAGAATTTCGGTTCTTTCTTTCCCCACTCCTTTTCCCACCCTCACCAACTCTTTTATATTTCCAGAAAAGAGGCTTTTAATGCTGGTTGACAGCTCTAATAACAAAAGTGACATACGGACATTTACTCTTTGTCATTTGTAATAAAATGGTCTGAGTCCGTGAGTGAGCTTCGAAAAAAGCAAAAAAAGAAAAGGAATGCGATAGTATGCTTTCACATACACGTAATTATTCAGATTTGGAAGACATGTCGACCGTTTGATTTCTTTTTCTAAAATTAATGAATTTCTGCAGCAATGCTCTTTTTTGAAAAGAAAAAGAAAATTCGTCAACGTATTTGTAAGTATTGTATAAACACTTATCTTTGCAATACCTCACTTTCTAATGTATCTATCTAGCTTTGTAAATTGGAAATGTATCTTTGCAGAGGAATGACATGAAATACATCAATTAATTAAAAAATGCAATTAATTATCATTCTTGAAAAATGTCTTAGTAAACCATGAGTTGAATTATTCATTGTTTATAAATGTCACATTTCGACACAAAATTAGGATTATTAGCTATGAATCTGGCAATTTTGAACCATGAATTAGGGAATGAGGATAACACCTGATCCAGCAGTCCACTCTCCAAACGTATATTTTATAAGAAAAGAAATAAGGACTTCTCGAGTAAAAGACACTAAGAGGTTCTGTTGGATGTCAGTACGACTATAACGACAAGTATTGCTATGTATTAAATTCTTGTGTGAAAATATTTCATTTCAAAATAAACATGTGATATAAGACGTTCTATTTAAGGAATCAAACTCATTGTGTGTATTAAACAAGAAATGTGAATTTTCGTTCAATACAGATTGTTTCAATAACTGACTTTAAAAGAAAACTTTCCTAGCATTAATAAAGATTATTTAAATTTTCATTCAGCGAGAAACACTACACAGATCAAGTAGAAAATGTTTATTATTACAGTACTTTAAAGACTTTACAATATTTATTTTATCATGGTCTTTATGTTTCTTCAAAAATAGATGCTAACATAAAATGAATCTAACATAAAATAATGAAAAATTACAATTAATCTATGGTTATCATTTCTAAATATGATCATAGAAAATTAGAAAAGCTAAATGGTCAGAAGATTGTTTAACATTATAGTGCATTTTTCTCATTTTATGTCCTCATTCTCAAACTATTGCGAACTGCTATAAAATAATGATTGAAATTAAAGAAAAAAAGCAATACTTTCTTAATGTATATGTTCTGGCAAAATATGAAATTCAGCATTTTATGGAATGCCTAGGCACTGTATATAATGCCTAAGACTAGCCAGAAATGTATGAAAGGATTCGTAATTCACACATTGTCTTGCCATGCTGCAGAATGTCTAATGAGAAGCTGGCAAAGGATGAAATACATCGTAGATTCGGTTCGAATATTGAGGGGCAAGGCACGTGACTTTTAAAGCGTGCCTCAGGCTCAGAATTTGTCAGTTGCACTTTGCGTTTGTTCGAGAGAGTCAAAATACGCAATTTTACTTAAATTTATTCAGCAAAACTATTATTTTTTTCCTGTGTTGCTTGAAAATGGTATTGTAATCTGTAGCGTTGAAGAAGGAATCATGTTCTATAGAAATGGAAACACTATTCAACGACAAAATGCCCAAAAATTGAGTTTATGCTACAAAAAAAATGTTTTTTTTACTAACCAAAAATGCTTACCAGAAGTTTATAACTGATGTACACAAAAAGCCAAATTGACAACAAAGAGAAAACAAAGAGACTATTGGTTGCTGAATCATTATGATGTGATGATTGTGGAAAACAAAAGTAAACTAATTTAACCTAACAAAGAAGGCGTCAATAATAACAGTATTGCTTCACGGATTCTGAGTTATTTCACGTACTTCATGGACCTGATTTGGCTATTGTACATGGAAGACGTGATATAATGGTGAAATGACTTTCAACCAGTTAGAAAAATGATACATGTCATGTTATTGAACTCTGCATCCACCTTTGTGAACCTCGCCAGAAAACACAGAAACGTATTAAAAACGCACATTGTTGTAAATGATTGATTGATAGATTGAATATTAAAGTCGTACTGTTCAGCTACAGGGGGCTTTTGACGACGGACCACGTAATTTTGAACCATGGTCAAGTGACGTGGACGACACCTGAGCTGGCACCCCCTCTCCTAACTACCACACCACACCAATGGGAGGACGTTTCAGTTCTCGAAAGATTTAACGTGCATCGCTGCCCTACACGGCGGGTCTTTAGTGGTACTGGGCTCGAACTCGTGACAAGGCAAGCCACGGTCCGATACCTACACCACTCAGCTATCGCGGCCACCACATTGTTGTAAAACCTATATATATATATATATATATATATATATATATATATATATATCATGTTTTCTTATGCCAATATACTAGCACTTCTAATGAGCGGGAAAATGTTTTTACCTTCCAACTTTGAATTTCTAAAGGAATTTTAAAGCAAGTATATGCGATATCACAATTCACTTTGTGCCCTAAGAACTAGCTTAGAATTGAAAATGTTCCTGACCCCGAAATTCCTCACCGGTCAATTGCAATTGCTCATCCCCGTGGAAATGGTCAAAGATTCGTCAACAATATGTACAAAACAAGGTATTAAAATAAGAATTATCTTCCAACAAAAGGTTTAATGAAACGTTTTTTTTTCAAAATGTCACACATTCCAGACTACCATGTTGAAACACAAGTAGGTTGACACTAAAAAGAAGGAAATTTAGTATATGCCTGTATTGCCCAAACCAGTCAAAATGTCTGCATTGTGAAAGAATGTTAATGTGTAAAGAAATTTGTTTCAAATTAACTTTTAACATTTTTCATATTATTTACAGTCATATAACAAGTTATTATTAAATATTAACAATAAAAAAATTACTTCACTTGGAAAAGAAATATATCCTATAAAATCCTAAGAAATTATGCATTATATAATATGTAATTGTTTTTCTAAATGGAATTAAAAAGCAGTCACAATGACTTCCTTGGGCAACCTAGTGTTAATTATAATTTATTATTCATATATGAGGCATTCTACTTTCCTTAATAAGAAAGCCATAACATTTGTTTTGTACATTTTTCATTCTTCGTTACGTATTTTGAATATATTTTTCTTAATGTAACTCTCATTTTTTTTTCAGAATAACATTTGTGTTTTTCAGGAAAGTTCGTCTTTGACATAACTTTACCAGGACCTTTTTTGATACTTTGCTTAAATAGCATTGGCGATTCTATAGAATGTCTAAGTATTGTATACAATACCTAAGCAAAGTATGTAATATTTTTATATTTCATACTTTGTTTAAAAACGCCCGGCATTATATACAATGCCTAAGCATTCTGTAGTATTCTGCCACTTCAAAATTTACCGGTAACATATATACTTTTGTTTCAAAATTAGTGATTCAATTCTATATCACAAATACATACGCAGTTATTATAAATTTTCAGTTTTAATAAAGTTGCACAGTGTTATATTTTTCATTTTTGCTCTGAAGACACTTTCTTACTAATATATAATTTTCGCGATGGCACTTAAGTGAGACATTACAATGATTCAGAATAACTGTATGATACACTTACGGTAAATAGTCACTACATATACGAATTAAAGTATTAAGAATAAAAATCATAAATGGAATTTATTATTTTAGTGACCTTTCTCCTTTTTAAAAATGTTGAAATTAATAAGTATTTCTTGTAGATTTTTTTAGCAGGTTTCTTCAAACTGACAAAAATAAAATTTGTTTTCTTCTCAAGCCATATAATATTTATACATTCTCACCGAAAACTTAAACAGATTTTTTTCAGTACTTTTTCTTATTTATATCTAGAAAAAGAACTAGTTCTTTTTCTGATTTCAACAACAAATTTTATTTTTGTATCATTTTTTTATATATAATTTTTGTAAAAATGATTTCGTTAGATTCGTGTGTTACAGAAATATTTATCTCGAATTCAAGATTGATTATGATAGTTGCGCAATTGTAATATTTCAAAATTTTTAAATATTATTTTTGCTGTATTACTTGTCGTCAAGACACGTAAAGAATATCTAATGATAAATGACTACTAAGCTCTCGTGATTATTATTTCGTGTTTAGCGAAGCATTTGGAAACACCGTGTTAGCAAGTCGTTAATAAATGGATTGTGAATGACAAGCCAAGAATACGATTATTCATCAAGGCCTTCCAAAAGACAAAATGAAATATTGGAAATTTGCATCATTTGCTTCTTTTTTTCTTGGCATTTTTTCAAGGAAGTGTTAAGTGAAATTATGAATGAATTTATGGATGGAAAGTTTATGGATTGCTCAATACGAAGAAAAGTGATTAATATCTTATTAGAGCTTCCAAAGTTATGTATTATTTTGCTCTGTATAAGGTATTTTAAAAATTGCCGCACTTGAGAGAACACAGTGTATACTTTTACAAACATAATCCATGAGTAAACAATACATTTTTTGTTGCACTCTGTAAAACATTATGGGTATGGATTACTCTTTTAATGTTTTGCAAAGTAATGCAATAATTTATGACTTATTTAGACTTCTGAGGTTAAATAGTCTAATGCAGCGGTAGTGAAACTGTTTTGTTCACGGACTCTCGGGGGTTTTCAGCGCTTTCTTAGGGTGTCGGTGAAGATCTTGCATTTAATGTTAAGGTATTAGAATACGCTCGGAACCATGATTTTAAAAAAGCGCATAAATTGATAATTTTCATGATATTTAGTGTCACTTAGATTAGAATACACGCATAAAAATTTTTTAAGGACATTATGACAAAAAAAAAGACTATTTAAATGCAATATTTTGGCAAATAATTAAATTAGAATAACCTTTTTCAAAATGTTCTCCTTTTATAAAAAATGCGTCTATAATAATAATATTTTGCTTCTATAAAGTAAAGGCTTCTCTCTCTCTCTCTTTCCAGAGAATCTGAACTAGAATTTTTGAACAATTCACATTATTTTCAGAGTTAATACCAATTGAAATAATTATCGGCGTTTTTTTTCATAAAATTTCTACCTTCTCTTGTAGTAAAATATGGATAAATCTACTTCTGTAAGTCATATATTTAGAATATTTTCGTTCAGCCTCTTTACAGAGGTTTGAGATATGTACTGGCAAAATATTATTATAATTGAATCTTTTTTTATAAAAGGAGAATATTTTGAAAATGAACCATTCTATGTTCATTTTTTGTCAAGTTATTGTATTTAAATATTTTTTTGTTATAATAAGCTTAAAACAGTTTTATATACGTTTTCTAATCTAAATAACACTAAATATCATAAATATTACCCATTTATACACTTTTGCAACATCACGGTTCTGAACGTAGTCAGATACCTTAAACGCGATTCGCCTTTTTTACAGACTGTGAAAGTCCTCCTGGAGAAATTGAAAGATGCCCCATTCTAAACTAAACTAGGTAGCTAAACAGCCCCCTATGAAAAAAAACTCTGCTACAACATGTATTTCGATCAAGACTATTATTTCAGATTTTTAATTGTTTGCACCTACATGTCCCTTACAACAACACAACATTTTTTTTAATCCGATGTTTTCTGTTTACCGAAAGAAAAAAAAATGAAGTTCGAAAAAAGTCTATATAAGTAGAAGAAGTAAATTTAGGATTATTGAAGTGCCTACAAATCACTCAGCCATGTATTGGGAGCCAGGAAGAAGAATTGAAAATCTACGGAGGGAGGGTTCGCGCTGTCAGGCTGATACATGGACATTCAAAAGTTTCAGAACCATTGGTCTATTTTCCCCTTCTAAGGTTTAAAAAATAAAATTAAGATATTTTAAATTTTTAAATTTTTAGATTAATTTATAAAATTTTCACAAAAATTAATTCACTTGAAAATCACGGTACATCAGTGATTCTCAAACTGTTTTAATATTTGTGACCCAATTGTCAGTCTTAATTTCCATCGCCCTCTCCATGCAGTAACAATCTATTGAAATCAATAATAATGCACTCTGACACTAAAGAAAGCATACGACTTTTTTATAAGCCCCACAAATTATCAAGATAAGTATTAAATTTTGTATATGTTACTTTTAAGTAAAAGATATTTTTAGTAAGCTACTTTTAAGTAATAAAAAAAGTTTTATGTTACATTTCTTTTTTAATTTTTAAATTGAAACATATTACAATGAAAGTGCAGCATGTGTTTTTATTATTTTAGAATATATTTTGTTTTGCTTTCCTTCAGTAAATTAATAATTGTTTTAAAATATTTTATTTTCCACTTTTTGACATGCTCGCCCCCCGTATGGTTATCATATCCCCCTAGGGGGGCACGCCCCACATATTGAGAAACGCTGCGGTACATCATGAAATTCCTGCATAAGTTTTAAAATTTAAGTTACTGAAATTTGAATTAAAATTTATGAAGATTTTCTTCCTGGAAAACTCATCAATTACCGAGAAAAATCATATTAATTGTTCTAAAATAAATTTTTAATAAAAGTTAACTTTCTATTTAAAAAAAAAAATTGCAAATTATCTATCTATTAATTATAGGCTATCTCTTATATAGTTGAGCTTCTATTATGAAATACATATGTGTAAAGAACTATTGCAAGCCTCAGCAAATTAACCCTAACATTTATCAAGATTAATACAGAATTTAAAGCCATAATGTCTCTCTTTCGTTGACCAAATTGTACGAATACATTCTTTAAAATAGAAATATTGGCTAATGAAATGAATAGGACGTCAATCTGTGCTTAATTTGAGTATTAATTTTTAAAAAAATAAGTACCGTAAAATCTGGCGTACAACACGCACTTTTAACACAAAAAATAACATCGAAATTTACGGATGCGCGCCATGTGCCTGGTATAAAAATGATACCTTTAAAAATAAAAAAAAAAGATGAGCATAGAAAAAAAATTAGTCTTCTATATATATCGGAATACTGTTTATTTAGAAGAAATGAAAATCCCTATGAACTTAAAAGGTCATAAAATTGTAGAAGTGTACTATTTTTTTTTAAAAAGAAAACTTTGGATATTACCTTAAGGGGACTTGGCACCCTTTGAGCAAACTTCTTTATTTACGTATTTAAAAAGTATATTTTAGCATTTTATACAATGTTTCTATTCAAGAAAATGTTACCAGATGAAAATTTTCATATATTATTCACACAATTTTAAAAATGTTAATTTTTTGAAGAAAATTGGGAAAATTTTAAAATCCTACTCCTTTTCTAAAAATTAATTTTTTGCCCTGAAATTTTTTTATAATATTCTTATGGAAGATCTAAGCAACTTTAGGGATCGATTTTAGAATAACTTCATTCGTTTTCGAGAAAAAAAAATAAAATGTTGATATACAGGCTAAAAATCAACGAAAAAGCCAACATGTCGTACATTTTATTTTCTTAAAAAAGTATTCATTTTATAGAAAACGGATCCCTAATTTTATTACATCCTTTATTTTCAACACGCAAGAAAAAATGGAAGTGATTGGTAACAAATTGTCGAAGGAGTAGCATTTTGAATGCACTAAGGTTTCGAAAAACACAAACTGAGAAAAACTAGTTTAAAGTTTATAATTCTGAAAAAATAATTATTATAAGCCTAATTAAACTTAAAATACCACTTTAAGATATTAGTTATACGTTTTTCTTTAAAATAATTGCATTTTCATATGTTTTCAACCCACACATTTTTATAAATGATCAACTTTTAGAGAGTACTAATTGCCCATGAAAATTCAAGAAAAAGGTTTAAATTTTTTTTTTCTGTCACGACCGAAATTTTAGCGATTTTTCTTCTTATAATATCAAAGTATTACATTTGTATGAAAAATATATCAGGAATAAGAACTGAAATTATAAAATTATTAATATAAAATGCCTTAATTTAAAAATTTTACATGCACACATTTCACAAGGAAGAAAAATTACATTATTGTATTGCCTCGGAAATATTCTGCTTTTAATACTACACATTCTTTTTCATAGTTATTATTTATATTTATAAAATAGATTTTTTTTTATCATAACGCATTTTTTAGCTTTTTTCTAAAAGGGGTGCGGCTTAATTGCCTAATTTGTTTTCAAATGAAGTTTTAGTCAACTTCTAACTTTCTGACATGCACAAGTGATATATCAATCGAAAGATAATAATGCAAAGAATAAGATTAAATGAAAATAAAAACGATAGGTTTGTGATTTTTAGGTACCAAGTAACCTTAAATAAATGACGTCAAAACATAAGAGTAACGCACAAATACACTTCAGGTTTCTTCGCATAAAAGAGGGTGTGCGTTATACGGGGAATATACTTTAAAACTAAAAATTCCAGTTTGAAAGCATAGGTGCTCATTATACGCCGGATTTTATGGTAATTGAATTTCCTCTGAGTCTAATTTTAAAATCAGTAGTTATTTTCAAAACATTTATATACGAGGGGAAGTCAAAAAGTGTGTGTAAAAAGACTTTTGCAGTTGTTCTTTTCAAGATTTCCCAATAGCACTAATGTCAAGTCCTGAATAAGGGGTGGTTGACAACACTTCTATATAAAGTGTCACTCGCCTCCCTTCTAGCCATTGGTGTGTCGGCAGCTCTATTGTCGATCTGCACCAAGGAGAAAAAGAGGACAGTGATTTGCTATTTGTTTCAGGAAGGTGTAAAACATGTGGAAATCATTGGTCGTATTCAAGCGCAGTATGGTGGCAGCTGTTTATCGCGAAGTAAGATCTACGAATGTGTAGAGCGCTTCAAACAGGGAAGAGCTTCTTTATGAAACTACAAAAAATTGGGCAGTCCATCGACATCAACTACTAAGGGTTGACATCGTTAAGACAATAGTGATGGTTAACATCCAACCTGGATTTCATATCTTCCCGAAATAAAAAGAAAATCACTGCCCTCTTTTTGACAATGGAGCTATAATATTGTACGATCTGCTACACACCAACGACGACGAGGAAAGTCGAGTGTTAGAAGTGTTGCCGACTAACCCTCATTCGGCGCACGACACTAGTGCTGTTGTTAAGCCTTGGAGAAAGAAATTGAAAAAATCACTTCACTTTTTGACCTTCATATTTTTATGTTATAGGTAATTGTCATATACTTTTACGTATTATTACATGAATACATATCTTTATATGCCTTTATACTGAATCTATTATTAGAGCTAAACTGCGTTTATATATGTTTTGTTTTCCCGTAATTTAATTAAATTTCTCCCTAAATTATAGTGTACGAATTCAATGTTTCTCTAAGAGTTATGAATCAATTTTAAGAAATGATAAAAAAGGGAATCATACATTTATCCTATTGTATTTATCGGTTATTGTATAATAAAATCCCCTTCATTGATATAAATCAGGAATCCACGAAATGACTGAGAATTTCAAACAATATATTCCGAAGAAATAATCAGTTTCAACTAAACTATTTTTTTATCTGAATATCCATAAATTCTAGATTTGGCTTACTCCTCGATATGTTTAGGGTTTAGCAAAGCTTCGCATTACAGAAAATCATTGATGTGTGTGTGTTATGTATTTCTCCTAAATATTATTTCTGTTCCGCGAAAAAACATTTTCGTGGTCTGCAATATTTGCAGTTCCTATAACTTAATATTTTAATGAAATTGAATATCTACAAATGAAGATAAATCAGATGTTTCCTTTATTCTCCTGTAACACGTTATAAAAATATGCTTTTTTTATTTAATTTGTGCTTATTTATTTATAAGGAATATTGTGTAAATATTTGGTAATATTTTTTCACTTCAATTGCTTTCATTTTTCAAAAAAAAAATACTATTAAATATTCACTAAGCATCCGGTGAAAACAAAATAATTTAATACATAATAGTTTACATACAAAAAATACCAATTAATTGATCTAATTGTGGTGCTTTATAAATCTATTTAATAACGTCGAGTGTTTTGGGTGAGCTTAATGAATATCTGAAAAAAGTATCTAACTATTATTCTTTTCAAGAAACTGCTTAAATGATACATACAAATCTTATAAACACCACGCATGAAGCAAAAGTAAATTGTCTTCATACAACTTATAACATATATTTTAAAACAAAATCTATTCCACAGCTCTTTAAAATTTGTGAAAAGAATATTAAACTAAGTATCTTGTATTTTTTTCAATATTTTTAGGTGAAATATTACATTTAGTGTTAGAAATTAACTCTTACTTTCCAAATTTATTTCCAGAAAATAGTACTTATTTTCTTTAATAAAAAATTGTTTATTTTAACACAACTGCTTTTTGTTTTGGTATTTTTCAGCTGAATAAGTGGGTAAAGATATTCTGTAGAATAAAGCGAATATTATCTTTTATATATATATATATATATATATATATATATATATATATATATTTGAAATCGAATATTCGCAAATAATTTTTTTAAAAAGATATTTCAGATGCGAAAGATTTTTATTTTTCCAAAAGAATGATAAAGCGTAGAAAAAATGCCGAAACACATCCCAATTAAGCATTTTATTATTTTTCCGACGTATATTTTGTTTAATAATAACATGTATATGAAAAAGAAAACACTGAAATTTTTTATTAATCTATACATTTTTTTTAATTGCTCCCTATTTCTTTTCAAAAATAGTGTAACCTTTCTCAGTCTATTGTTTTTGTTTTTATAAAATGTTCACCATAAAAGAGTGATTTCGTTTCAATTAATTAATAACTGGTATATTTAACATGTTTCTTTTGAATTAGAAAATGATCCGAATTTCAATATATATTCAGTGTATAAGTTTAAGACAAATATTTTTTATAAGGAATAAATGATAAACACAATAATTATGACACACAATAAACTGAAAAATAAATTTAAAAAAATAATGTTATATTTTTTTTTTCAAAAAAATTATCTTCTTTTGTACAGCCCCATGAGACTTGCTTTTGGGAATATTACATTCTAATGCCTTTTTGTCATACCGTAGTATTCATTTTCAACAAAGTGCATGAAAAAATACGTGATTATAAATAATTATAACAATATATTTATACTGTAAAAAATATATTGATTTATTGTAAAATAAATAAATTCATTAAAAAGAGCCATTGCAAATAGGAAGTTATATTTTTTAAAAAAATATACTGCTGAAGATTCGTATTTAAGAATGTCTGCAGAAAATATATCGAAATTGTTAGAATTTTCTTTAATTCTTTTCCAATACGAAATTTGTACTTCGGAGAAATATTTAATATTCGTTCTTAGTTTATTATAATGCCCATTATGAAAAAAAATTAAAACCTAAATACAAAGAAAAATTTTGTTACAACCAAAATTTATCTTGGATAAAGAATATTAAAACATTTATCTCTTATATGATAAATATGTACACATAAAAAAAAACCAAATTTTTATAAAGTCCTATCTAAAACATAAGAACTGTGTTAAAAACCACAGAGAAAAAAAAATTAAAAATACTCATTCACTAAACATCTAAAAATATTAAAAGAACTATGTTGTCAAAAAAAATAAAGATAACTAAAACTTTTTTGTAGTACTTTGGATTTTAATAAATAAATGGTAAAAGACTACGGTATTATTTAGTATTAACACTTTAACTCGTATGATGGGAATCGTGAACTTCTCTTTTCAAAGCTTATTGTGTAGTAAAATATATTTTTTTGTCAGAAATCCATCGACTTTTCTAGATTGGGACATTCAAACTCGCATTAGTGATTTTCTTATTTTTTTCCCTAAATTTAATCAGCAAGAAACATTCTTCACTAAATCCATTTCCTCTGGTAAGTTTGAAGATTTAACTTTGATCATGACTGGCTATTAAACTTCTTTAGATGATCTTCTCTGAGAATGAGAATGGCTAAAAACCAAATGGCTTCGGATTCTTTAGCTACGCTCTGTTGATTGTGGCCATTTATCTTGTGACAAACATTATCTTACTTGTTCCGATTTGTTAGGAGGAATTCTCTTTCAATGACCCTTGCTATTCCTAGTGACATTCCAGAAGTTAATCATTTATCTCTCACAAAACGCGTCTTCTCTTACAGAATAGGAATAATTATCTCCTGAAGTAGAAAATGTCTTTTCATTCTTATGGGAAAAGGGGAAGGTTAAAAGTATTTATCATTTCTTCGAGGACAAATTTTTCATTTGTTTGATCGTCTTCTAAAAGTGAATCAAGCCTTTGTTTTTGTTTAAAATAAACTGTTGTTGTCTAGATAATATTCGCTTACTTAAAGTATGCCATTCTCTTGCATTTACAGAAATTAGCATAAGTTAATTGCTTTAAAGATGCAGTGCTAAGTAATGTTGAACGTAGCAGCATAATTTATAAAACTTTGAATGATTTATTGTGCATTCTAGTTTTTCTTTACATGAGGAGTATGCATATAATGTTTATGATACATTTGTTTAATTTGGCTTAGCTGGTTATGTAAGTAATATGTTTGTGCTTTATCTTTTGAATTAAAAAAAAGTTATAATATTGGCTTTCAACCGTCATAACGGAAATGCTTGCCTTACTTTATTACCACTAAGAAAAAGTACTCTAGTACACAAACAAACTTATCTCTTATTTTATATTAAATTTATATGAAACAATTTTAGCGTGGAAACGTATTTATCCCCCCTCCATCATACTAATCAATCAAGTACAAAAAAACTCAATTGTGTTTTTTCCTTGCAAAATGACCAAAGAAAATCATATGGTTTTGATAAATTTCGGATATTATTAGGCTGAGCAATTTACAATGAAATAATTAAAAGAGTATATTATTCATAATTTATTTGTTCATTGATAACAAATTGCAAAAACGAACAAAAACGCAATGCTTCTGCATAGTTCATTAGAATATTTTAATCTATGGATAAACAGTATTTTTGATAAATTTATCTTATAATAAAAAGAAAATATATGTCAAGTTTTCAATATTATCCTTATATAATTGTGTGTTTAATGTATGCTTATTATTATATGTTTTAAGCTTCAAATATTATGTTTGTTCATATATAAATGCAATTTTCAGTTCAACTTAAGTATATTGATATATTCTTAAGAAAATGAGCTGCCTTTCATAGCAGCTTAGGCAATATGTAATATCAAAAACGATAGCTGATAATTGATACTAGTTCAGGCCTCAAATATTTCGCATCTACACGCGTTACGAGTAGTTAGCCAGACCACTAATCAGACTAAAAACGTTTATTTACTTATTTTTATTTTTCAAATGAGACTGTGGATTGGTATTTTTACCATTGTAGACCTAGTACATTCCCAGAGAGCTGGAATTATTTTTAAATGTTTTCATATAAGTATAAACCTAATTGTCACAGTGTAATTTTGAAGCCTAGTTTTCTCTCTAGGGAGAAGAATCTGAGCTCTGACGATGCGAAATTGTCCTCAGAATTAACTTTTTTGAGAGAACCCACGCTAAAAAGGCTCACTGGGGATTTTTAACATGTCGCATAATCATACGACATAGAAGCTGTCATTTCCTTGTATCATGAAAATTCACCGACGTTGCCTGGGGTCGAATACGAAAACTGGGCATGCCTTATAAATTACTCCACCCATCCGGTAGACTAAAAATATAAGTAAAAGAAACAGAAGACTGATCGAAAAAATGTTGGTACTTGATAAAAATTCACCGTAAAATCCGCCGTATAACGAGCACCTATACTTTCAAGCTGCAATTTTTAATTTTTAAGTATATTCGCCGTATAACGCGCATTCCTTTTTTTTACGAAGGGACCTGAAATGTACACATGTAATGTTCTTATGTTTTAAAGTCATTTATTCAAGGAACTATTCCAAGCCTTAGAAAAAAAATAATACACTTCTAGAACAAGGGTGAGCCTTAAGTCGATCGCGATCTACCCGTGGACCACCAAGACATCTGTGGGTGACCACTATTACTACGAGCTAATACGCGCATACTAAAAGAACATTTATGGAAGAACGAAACCAGATGGAAAATTGACTTTTTACAACCAATACGACTGACCGAATTGTATCAATCTGCGTTTCCAACGATGGATTTAATCAAGACAGCATATAGTTCCCATTTCACAGATGACCATTTAGAATCCAGTACAAGATTAGCAGTAAGAAATTATATACCGAGAAATTCGAGATATATTGACAGCATTTGGTCTAAGTCTTCTGCTGACTATGACTACGAGTGAGTGAGTGAATATTAGCGTCACTCTATTCAGCGTCACTAGGACTTTTGGCGACGAACCTCGTAATTTTGAACCACAGTCAAGTAGTAAGGTCAACACACCTGACATGGAACCCTCTTTCCTAGCTTCCATATCACATCAACGGGAAGACCGTTAGAGCATCGACATATTTATTATTCATCAGCGCCCTCTGCACGGAGGGTCTTCAGTGGTATCAGGATCAAACTCATAACATGCCAGACACGAGTTTGTTACCTTGACCACTAAGCCATCTATAACTACGAGGACTAGTTTAAATGAAAATGATATTATTTTTATTTTGAATTGCTTGTACACAAACGTATCGTGTGATTGTATTAAATTTCTGGCAAGTCACATTTGTATTTTCGTTTTCATTTACACGTGCTTTAAAGCAAAAGAGGAAAGAAAGTTCTGCCTCTGTAAGAAAGAACACATATTCTGTATTTGTTATTGTCATAATATAAATATTACTAAACTTTTTTTTGTCACCACAGAAGAAGTAGACCGTTTCATGCAAAAGTCTGCCCATCCCTGTTCTAGAACTACAACTCTTCAAGTTCATAAGATATGAATGTCATTGCTTTTAAATAAACAGTGTTTCGATAAAGGAAGTCTAATTTTTTTCTATGATCTCTTTTTTTTTTCTTTTTTCTTTTTAAAGCTCTCACTTTCATACCCTGCGTATAACGCACACCCGTAAATTTCGATCTTATTTTTCGTGTTCTAAGTGCGTGTTATACGCCAGATTTTACTCTGTAACAAAATCACTTCAAAATCAAAAATATTTGACAAAAAAGTATTAAGGATAATGGCCACTGTATAATTTTGACTGAGGAACATAAGTATCAACAGTTTGTAGATGAAAACTAGTCATAATTATTAAAGAATTCTATTTAGGAATATTTCTCATTTGTTTTCAAACCAGATGGCTAAATTGGGCACATTAATACAACTGGCATGTCTCATGTTACGTCTAGAATTTATCAACTGCAATAAATTAAGTTAAACTTAGTTTTACATCATGTGTAGGGTAAGTTTTATACAAAAACTCTTTCGTTTTCTCCTGCTCTTTTGACTTACAAATTTCATGAAGTATATTCCAGTGGTGAAAAAACAATTATTATGGTACCTTAATTAATCATTTAATGTGAATCAATTAATTTTTTACAGGCTTTCAAAGTGAGTTTTTACTTACTTTTTTCCCATGCATTACAATAACTTAATTCGTTATATATGCTAAAGTTCAATTTATTATACTTTTAATTAATATTCATAAAAAATTCATTTATATTTTTAGCAAACAGTTTAATTAGTTTCTAATATAGTTGCTCTTATAATTTGCTGATATTTTAAAATTATTTATGAAATGAATTTGATTAAAAAACAATATACAGTCAAATTAGTTAAGCTTAATTGTTTGCACACACACAGCAAAATATTATTAAAATTATAAAAAGATAATTAAACAAATTTTTAGGAAGTAAATATTCATTATTCACAACAAATACAAATACTGAATTATTTTAAGCAAATTATGATTACTTTTCATTATTATTCCAAACTTTATCTGTTTTTACCTATCTAGCTAAAATCACATGCGGCATACTTATTCATTTTTCATTCTAAAACATGAAAGAAAAAGATCAATGTGTGAATTGCCGGATCATAGTATTACTTTCTTCACGGTCTTAGTAAGAAAAAGGGAAAAGCTCATATAAATCCTGTTCTTTCCTTTTCGTTGCGATAAATATCTTTAATACGTCCTATCACTTTTCCCTTTTTTTCTCTTTCCAGAGCCAATCCGCGTCAGCATCTTCCCTGCCGAGCTTCAGCTAGATGTCGGGAAAACGGCCAACTTCAACTGTTCCATACACGGTACTCCTGTCGGCTCAGTGACATGGAAAAAGGATATGAGATTGCTATCTGCCAATCAGAGAGCCATGTTTCCTACCCCGACTTCTTTGCAAGTGAGACAGGTGAAAAGGCAAGATTCGGGGATGTACCAATGCTTCGTGAACAGAGATGAGTTTTCTGCGCAGGCTAGCTCTAGACTGCTCATAGGAGGTATGTTAACAGTGAACGATTTTACGAAAAAAAAAAGTTATTTCATCTTAACGCAGAACGTATATCTAAATCTATTATTTGCAAATATGTATAAATAAACTTTGAAAAATTTAAGACTGTTACATTTTAACTAAATCGCATTAATTTCTCTGATTTTAAATAATCTCAAATTCATATAAGTCTCCTAAATAGATGTTTTTTTTTAGATTTAAAACATGGCATGAAAGAAATTTTAAAGATTGTGTGCTTTGCTTACGAAAAAAACCATATTTTCATACGCATTGTTTTATTTTGTACGCATAAATCTTTAAAAGAAAAATAATAAAGTTTCAGGCAAGAAAGACTATATTCACTTTTTTATGATAAAAAAATGTTAATTTTGTTTAAATAAGCTTATGTATGATAAATAATCATTTATTTTATTTAAATAACAAGAAACCAGTAAAAAAAATATTTTTCTGTAAAAAAAAATAAAAAACAGAAAAAGAACCAATAAAAGTTTAAACTTTTTGGAAATAAAAATTACTTTTTCTCATATAAAGCTGATTAAACATATATGAATAAAATATATTTAACTAAATCAAAGTAAAATTAAAGACATAAACTAGAAAAAAAAATTCCAAAGGCATTTGAAGGAGAAATATACGCATTATTGCTTATCAAAAGTTCTTAAAGAAAAAGATTTGAACAAATTTTTCGAATTTCTTGCAAAAAACAAAATTTAGATACTGTAATTATTTAGGTTCTCAGAAAGAGAAAAAAATCTTCGAACATTTTTCTTACACAGTTTGAATAAGTTGATGTCATTAAAATAAACTACTTTCTGCTACCTTATTACTGTTCTTGGACTTTTGTTTCCTTTGCTTTATGCAGAAAATGTTGTTTTTGATTGATAGCTTTGTAAAAGTGATTCTATTTTTCTGCCTCTGAATATTTATAGTCGTAGATCAATAAAATGTTGACTTCTTAACGAATATTCATGTATACTTTTTTTTCTTATTGTATCCTGCTGGTCCTGATATATTGTTACTATGACTTAAATAATGGAATTTCTTCGAAATCGTGTTTGCATTCTTTCGAAAGAAAATAACAATGTATCTTACATGGTCACAGTTTTTTATTTTTTGAACAAACATAATGAGAAATTTCTTAGCAAGAATATTGAGGTATATATATATATATATATATATATATATATATATATATATATATATATATATATATATATATATATATATATATCATGAAAATGTGTTTGGAAACAGAAAGAAATATAGGACATGTTAATCAGTGAAGCTAATTAACAATAAATAAAATCTTCTATGATGCGTGTTAATAGTTTGATGACAAATTCACATTGTTTCCTGGTCGTTAATGTTTAATAAACTTTCTTCTATGAACTAAATAAGAAGTAAATTCACTTAAAAATGAATAGTATATCACAGGAAAATACATGAAATTATTTTTTGTTGACTCAAAATACTGGCGGTATAGTCACGTGGAGTTTCAACATCACTATACTTACGCTACACGGAAATATAGACACATAATTTACCTTCCGATATTCTATAGAAGACTGCAGTCTTGTACATTTTAACGAAAATTAATTTCTTTTTCTTTATTGGGCAATACCAATGAAAGCATTTTTGACTCATTTGCCAACAGCCGGTTGATAAACCGAACTTTTGATATTCTCAAAAGTCCCGTGTGTTACATCACTAATGCCAAGCGTTATGAATTTAATTCAATCTATTAGTGTAATTGTATTCCATTTTTTAAATTAAGGACGTAAGTAATTGGAATAATTTGATTTAGAATTTCATAGAAAGTTGCAAAACACAACATCGACAAAGCAAATGCACAAATCAGGAAACTGCTCGTGTACTTATAATTTTTTATATCTAAATGTACAAAAGACATGCACGCGCTTCACCTCTAAAATTCTTTATCTCTGTTTAGAAGCATTGGTTTTACCTTCTTCGCGGTACAAAGAAACATTTCATTAAATGCGCAACATCTTTTAATTATGAATACCAGTGTATATTAATAAGCATCTGCTTAAAAATCATCATTCATAAAATATTTTAAGGCATTCAAAATTATCTAAATTACTCTCTAGTATTTTAAATTAATGTAAGTAAAATTTCATAAGGTATTAGTTTTTAAATATGCGTACACTGTAAGAGAATGTTATATAAAGAAACGTCTAAATATCAACTAATAAATATTTTTCAGCAAATGAAAAATACATAAATTGTCCTTTGAAATCTGTTTTCTTGGAATAAAAATGTTTTATCAGTTGTAAAGCTAAACTATTTTTTTTCTTTCATGAAAATGCAAATATTTCTTTCAGAATTCATATGAGCTTGTACAAAAAAGTTTGTTTTAAAAATAAAAATGAAGAATAATATATATATATATATATATGCTACTAATTTAGAGTTATTAAAGCCTCATTTGAACTAGCTTAAGATATTTCTAACACTTGTCAAACCCATTCTATGAGAAAGAACACTTATACAGAAAGTCGTTCGCAGTTTATGGAAGCGATTTTGATAGATCATTTTCATCAATAAATACCGTATTGTTTTAGTGAATTTGCTTCTATCTCCTATTCATGATTCTTGACAATAGCTCTAGCTCGAATGTTTCATGGAAGTAAACTTTTTCTTAGTACTACCATGCACATTTTACTCCATTTCTCTTGAAACGTTTTCTAATGTCTGTTCAAAGTTCCTGGATGCCGTTTTCCAAATCTCGTTTTAATAAACCGACAGCACAAAAGTCCATTGGAGAAGTGTAAAGTGATTTTACACATAGTTCATCAAGTGTGATACACTTTATTTCCGTTTCTGATTCTTTCTTTGGTAAATAAGCGGCAGATACATGTGGCAAGAGGCTTTGTGTATATAAAGCTTAACTTTACCAATGTCTTTTCTAATATATAAAATTAGAGTTTCTTCTTCAAAAATTAGCTCCTAAATATTCTGCTAATAGTAGAGTGAATTAATTTTTGTTTTACCGGGAGACTTATTTGATTTTTAATTTTGCCATTGTAAGAAAATATTGCAACTATCATGAATCCCTTTGGAAACATCAATGTGCAATGGCAAAGCCATTTCGTAGGATCATAGCAATAGAAAATTGATCTTCTTTTATTGCAGTCACTTACATATACCCATGCCCCATTGAGTGTTTCCACAAATTTTCATTTTTCAGCAGCTAGGAGCTTTTTATATAATTTCTACAGTTTGTTTTTACTACAGCAATGTATTTTTTTTAAAATAGTAGATGAATCTTAGGTTTAAATATAGTTTTTAACTTTAAATATTTATAAATTATTTTAATTACAGTGCCGGGAGCTATTCCTAGTTTTGATGAAATTAATCTTTGAGTCAGCGGATTTTCTTTAAGGATCAGAGACTTCATTTTCTTGATAGTTTCTTGCGTTTGAACAGTCTTAGGATGAAGTTTCGCGGTCATATTTTCATTTTTACTTTCAGCAAGACATTTTTTCAGTTTAAAATTTAATAAAATGGAAATATCTTTTATTGAAATGCAATAACCGAGATTTTTGCACCTCTTTTTAATTTGTTCGTATAAATATTTCTTCTAGAAAAGCGTAGTTATACGTAACGTTTGAACCATCAGTCAATTTTAGGTGCTATTTTTTTTAAAATAAATATTTTATTTTACCTATTAATTAAAAAAACATGAGCAGACGATTATTTTGAAGCTTCCAAAGTTTATCTCAAAATTCAATCGAGAAAATGAATTACAAAATCATTTTCATAAAAAGGGCGAATTACCTTCTGTGTATAGCATAACATATAATACTCTAAGACAATCTTGAGATCAGACATTATTGAGTATTAAAAATATTCTACTGTTTAAATGTATTCGTATGTAAAAGATTAAAAAAAGTTAAAGAAAATGCTTAGTATATATATATATATATATATATATATATATATATATATATATATATATATATATATATATATATATATAATATTTATCATAGTATAAAAATTTATTGTACATTTATACTAAATTTCAATATATATATATATATATACACAGATGGGTGACAAAATAATATGAACACCCGTGAAAAAGGCATGTCCCACTTCAAAGACGCACAACGCGCATGTCAGTTAGCGTTGCAGTCCACCACCTAGCGGATTTGAAAGGTTAAGTATCAGTCGCTCAACAGCTGCGATAGGTGTTGCACGCGTCAATTGTAATTTTAGAAAAACGCAATAATGACGGACCTGTCAGAGTTCGAAAAAGGTATGATTGTGTTGGAATGAGGTGCGCTGGTTGCTCGGTGACGGAAACAGCCATTTATTTGGGGCGTGCAAGGAGTACTGTATCTGCCGTTATGACAGCATACAAGAAATGCGGGAATGTGACGTCTGGCAAGCACAACAGTGGACGGAAAAGAAAGCTTACCGACAGGGATAAAAGAGTCTTAACCCGCATAGTGGCCCGAAAGCGCAAGCAATCGCTATCCCAGCTAACGTCTGAGGTGAATAGTCCATCTTCGTAACCCTATTTCAGCAAGAACCGTCCAAAGGGAACTTTATGCTTTGAACTTGTATGGAAGAGTTGGATTTCGTAAACCATTGGTAACAGCACGTCATGCTTTACAGCGACGCCAGTGGTGTAGAACACACAGACAGTGGACCCCACAACAGTGGCAATAAGTCATCTGGTCGGGTGAATCGACGTCCACCCTATTCCAAACCACCGGACGCGTTTATGTGTGGAGAACGCCCAAAGAAGCATTTGCTCCTGAATGCATCGTGCCGACTGTTAAGCATGGAGGTGGGTCCCTTATGGTATGGGGGCGATATCTTGGCGTGGTCTTGGGTCATTTGTTACTCTGCATGGCAAGGTTAAAGCTGCCCACTATGTCAACATCCTGGGGGATCAGGTGCATCCATTTGTCCATACTTCATTTCCCGGAGAATGCCCACTTTATCAAGACGACAACGCTCCTATCCACACTGCTCAAATCGTGCAAGAATGGTTTGCAGAGAGAGGGGGAAGTAGGTCATCTTGATTGGCCTCCTTAGTCATGTGATTTAAATATTATTGAACATTTGTGGGGATATTTGGAGTCAAAACTACGTGCTCGATTCCTCCAGCATCTACGATTTTGGCATTAGATACCGCTCTCCACGAAGAATGGTTTCATATTCCATTACAAGTTGTTCATGACCTCTATGCATCTATCCCACGTCGCATACAGTCTGTAATTCAGTCAAAGGGGGGTCCAACTCCCTATTAATAAAGCTTTTCTCCTCTTTCACAGGTGTTCGTACTTTTTGTCACCAATCTGTATATATGTATATATATATATATATACATATATATATATATATATATATATATATATATATATATATATATATATATATATATATATATATATATATATATATATATATATATATATATATATATATATATATATATATACAGGGTGCCCCACCATATAGGGTAACGATGCACATTCTTCCGTTGGTGTAGTGTGATGTGGTAGTTAGGAGAGGGGGATGTCAGTTTAGGTGTCACCCTCGTCACTTGACCATGATTCAAAATGACGAGGTCCGCCATCAAAAGCTCTCGAGTAGCTGAACAGTGTGACGTTAATATTCACTCAGTCATTCAAACAGTATTTTCCAAATAAGCCTTCTAAATATGGGATCAAAATATTGATTTAATGTGACAGTAAGATTTCGTATACACTGAGAACACAAATTTACTCTGGAAAAGAACAAGAGTCAAAACCAGAGAAAAAAACATAGGAATGCGGGTAGTGTTCAGGGCACAATATTACATGCGATAATTTTTTTCACAACTTACAACTTAGGGCAACTTCTTCTAAAATGGAAAATAGCAAAACTCATGTAAGATATTACTGCTCAAATTAAAATTAAAAGTAAGTTTTAATTTCGAAAATTTTTTCTGTAAGTTTTAGAGATGTTTTATATTATATGAATGTATGTATCAATTGAAAATATTTTTCTGTTACTTTTATAGATGCTTTATATTATTAGATCTATTTTTAAACTTACAATATTATTGTTTTAATCATTTCTTAAATGGCATCTGTCATTCACGGCAAGAAAGGTTATTTTTCTGAATCGGGTCATATTGATCCGAACGCTACAGACGCGTAGTAAATACGAACAGAACAGAAGGGTTAATTGGATATTACGAGGCAAAGTGAGGCAGGTCACGAGGGACTCGAACTCAAAATTTTTCCCAATAAATATTTCAGATGATCTCAGTCTTATGTCTTTTCGTTTCTTGTATGTGTCATACTGCTTCCTTATGACGTTTCCGACCAAAGTTTTCTGTGCAAATCTGAATCCTTATGATGTCTACTACATCCTCTTAAAGTTTGTCTCAATAATCCAGGGACATCCTGTAGAAGCATAAAATTAAAACGTATAGGACCTAATTTAAATGTCTTAGTGTTATATATTTGCCTTATGAAGTAATAAATATTATAAGCTCAAACATGAATTTAAGGCATCAATTTTTCCGTATACTTGCACACAATATTGGGTTGAAAAACATGCGAGAAAAAAATAATTGAAAAATTTAATTATATACAATAAAAAAAATTCTGAAAATATAAAATTTAAATATTATGGTAATAATATTTAAATGTACATACCCGAAAATAAGAGGGGGAAAAAAAGAAAAAAAATGTGATACTAATCATCAAATATACTATATTGATAAATCATCGGGAACCTCTAATTTGGCCGCAGCTGAGAAATACACAAAGTATATTGTTCAAAAATTCTTTAAAAAATTCATTTTTAAATTTTACTTAGACAATATAAAACCATAGAAAAACTTAAAAATAATTTTTTTTGGAAAACAATCAAGAAAAAATAAAAAATAAGAGGCTTACTTAAAAAAAATACCAAGCGAAACAAACGAAATAACCAATGGATATAAAAATAACATAGAGGATTAAAAATGTAAATGAAAAAGAAATAAAAAGAGAAAGAACAAATAATCATGCATACTTATAATAAAACCATTAATGTTGAACTCTCTTAAAAAATATATGCATAAAGTAATAGGATAGACAGGAACTAAATATTAGAAAAAATTATATAACGTTATAACTATTACCTATTAAATGATTACTTTGTAAATAATCAAAACTATAATTTCCGTAAGTACACATATATGTGCGCGTACATAGATATAACAAATTTATATTTCAATCAATATTTCATTATTCATTTGCCCTAAATATTTTTTGACTCTGAACTCTTAACACTAGAATGACTGAAACTTAGTACATACCTATATTTCCCAAAAGCAGTCAAAATGACTGCATTGTGTGAAAAATGATTAATGTGTAAAAAAATTGTTTAAAATTAATTTTTAGTATTTTTTATATTACTTACAGTTACCTAACAAGTTTTTAGGAAATATTAACAGTAAAAAAAATCTCATTCACTTGGAAAAAAATACACTCATGGACAAAGAAATCAGCGCACCAAGAAATAATTGAGGGATCGTAACGAAACTTGGCATGAAAGTACACGTCGGGGACATATGCAAATGCAGCATGGGAGATTAGTAGTACAGTCGGGGAGATAAGAAATGCAGCATGATTGCGCATTACGCATAGCCAGTAGAGGGTATTTAACGTCGATCTCTGTGAAGTATAAAACAGGTAATCAAAGCTCGTTTGAGTGTGCTGAGTTTACAAAGTAGGAGCTGAGGTAGACATGCCATTACGCCGTATTCGAAGACAATATAAGCAGCTACACAGTTTGAGAGGGAGAAAATCATCGACATGATGGAAGCTGGGAGGTCACCTAGGCAACTAGCTCGTCAATCAGGCCGCTCTGATTGTGTTGTGAGGAAGTGTTGCGACCAGTGGATCCAAGAGATATCATTTACTCGAAAACCAGGCTCAGGATGCCTTTGATAGACCAGTCGTCGAGAAGACCACCACATGTTAAGAAATGCATGCGTACAGCCAACTGCTTCATCAGCCACCATCCAAACACAGGTAGCACATTTACTAGGGGCCTCGGTGTCTTCTCGAACCACACGAAGGCGCCTGGCTGAAGGACATTTAGGATCACGGTGCTCATTACGTGTTCCGCACTTGAGGCCCACCCATCGACGCCTCTGTTTGGAGTGGTACCATGCTCAAGGAAAGTAGACTGCAGTGAAATGGAACCAGGTAGTCCTTAGGGACGAATTCAGATTCAATTTTAGCAGTGATGACTATCGTGTTCGTGCGTGGAGACACCGTGGTAAACGCCTCAATCTGCCTTTGCTTTACAGCGACGACCGCTCCCGCAGCTGGTGTGATGTTTTGGGTTGTCATTGCCTACAATACGCTGTCTCCCCTAGTATTGATCCATGGCACCGTGATAGCCCAGCGCTATGTCCATGGCATCCTGCAACCACATGTGTTTCCAATCATGCAATGGCTCCCAGGAGCCATTTTCAACAAGACAATGCTCAACCTCATACGACAAGGGTGTCACAAGACTGTCTCTGCTCTGTTACTATCCTTCCTTGGACTGGCCGATCCCCAGCTTTGTCTCCAATCGTCTATATCTGGGATCATTTGGGACGGGGAGTTGGGCATCCTACGAGTTTGAACGAACTAGAGCAGTGCTTCTCAAAGTTTCAATATTTGCGATCCAATATTCAATCATGATTTTCATCACTCCCCCTCATACAATAACAATGTATTGAATTCAATAATACGCTACAACTACGATACGACCTTAAGTGCAACCGGCGTATATAAACGTCTCACTCAGTCCAAGCATTTATTTCCCCGGACGTATATATATGTCTTTCCGAAGTACGATCTTTTCTCTGAACTGTTATCCATAAAATTATTCCGAAGGATTTGGAATGCAATAAAAAGACCTTGGCAATACTTGCAAAGAATTTACTTTTTTCAGAATATTTTTGTTTCTTTATTCCTTCCCTCTCCCACCTAATACATCAAATACGTGCATCTGCGTGGTAAATGGTTGGCATTTGGAAGTGAATCGCGTAACTTTAAATCGGCAGTTAAGGGAATAATTATAAACCGTACTATAATTATAAAGTAAAGTGTTAATTTTAGAATGTAATTTTAATAATATACGACACTCTCATGAGGTCACTGGTAATTATTAAACTACTTGTTCTTTACTTCGTATTGTTAAATTAATTATAAAATACATCGTGTAGCGCTGATACATTTATAAGAATAATATATCAGTGTAAATGTTTAATTTATTTGTTATTATGTCAGAATGTATTTTGTTTATTTAATTTCTGTAAATTAATTATTTTTTTAAATAATCTTTTTTTTTACTTTTCAATATACTCGCACCCCCCTCGTAGAGTCGTCATAAGGGGGGTGCGTCCCACAGTTTGAGAAACGCTGAACTAGAGCAAGGTTACAGCAAATATGGAACAAAATGTCTCAAAACATCATACAGAGTATACATGCCTCAATGCCCGATCGTATCGCATCGTGTATTCGCGCTAGAGGAAGTTCAACATGGTATTAAGTCCTCCGTTCTTTTGCCTTCTTCTCTGAAATAAATAATAATTTTTCTTTGATTTTGTAATCATTTACTTGTATCAAAGTAGTCGTTAAGTATGAAAAAATTTCGTTTCTTTTTGACGTTTCCTTCTTGGTGCTCTAATTTGTTTGTTCATGAGTGTGTATTCTAAAAAATTCTAAGAAATTGTTCATTATATATGTACATTTTTTCTAATTGAAATTAAAGAGGGGCCTTAATGACTTCCTTTGCGCAATCTAGTTTTAAGAACACCAAGTCAATGTTTTCGTATATATCTAAATTTTTTCATTCCCTATAATTGTAACTGACACGTGCCAGAACATTTTCTGAACTGGGTCACATAATTACATAATATCAATTTTTAAACAATGGAGAAACATAAAACTTTGCAAGATGTTCTTTTCAGAAACGGTGTTCACAAGCATCAAAATATGAATTACACGTGCTTATCAAAGTACTACTCTGCAGTCATTACTGTGTGATATTACTGCTAGATTGTTTTTCTGTCTTCACCAAATAAAAACTTTTATTCAAAAGTATCCTCCATTTTTATCAACCACACTTGTGTTATGAACGATAAGCTTACATTAATCGCCATAAATTTGTACAGTTTTTAATTATAGAGAAATCATTATATATATATAAGTAGTCTTGCTACTTCGAATTCCAAAACCACCACACAACAATAGGATTTCAAACTCAGCATGTTAGTGGTCTTGCTGTGAAGATTATATCATAACACTCATATTACAGTTTACATTTTTTCCACACACATCTTGAACATCTTACACATTGTTGACAACCAACCAAATTAGAGCCTAGCAAATTTACATTTTTGACAATCAACCAATTCAACTTTTACCATATTTGATTGCCGTCATTTTATACCTGTCTTTGCTGGCTGGTTTAAAAGTCAGCTCAAAAGATGTGTTTATGTATTTTTGAATTTTTTAACTTGGTGAATAATTGATTTTCATTAATGGCAAGACGCTTGATTCTCTTCGTAAAAGCTTTGTGAGTAAATAAATTTTGTTAAATTATTTTTTGAAAGGTACTTTTCTTATGTAATTGTTTTAGCATTTTTCTACTTTTCTTACGTAATTATTTTGTGATTTTTCTGCCTTAAGAGTTTGGGAGAGTTTGTTACATAATAGTAGTGAGTGGTTTTATCATGCTCTCTGAGTTATCCATACTCTGAAGTTTTGTTTATTTTATTTTATTTGGTTTTCCTACCGAGTTGCAAAGGGGGAAGGTTGGCGCCTTCAAACTAGTTTAACCCCACTTATTCCGAAATCGCTTTCTGACTCACTAGGTTCTTTTTTTATTTCTCTATAATTTTGTTCTTCATGTTCAGCTTTTATATTTTTATTACGCTATTTCTTGTTATGTTCTTTATCTATTATTTCTTTTTTTTGATATATAATACATGTTTCTTTTATTTTATATATATATATATATATATATATATATATATATATATATATATATATATATATATATATATATATACTTCACTTTTGAATGTTTTATCCAAAGTGCAAAATCTGTTTAATTTTATAGAAACTCATTAAGCTAAACATAGCTCTACAAATTCGATTTAATCTACAATATTTATTTCTCGATCTATCTCTTAATATGAAATTCGGATACATATTATTCATTTTGTTTCTCTAAAAGTTCTTAGAAATATTGAGCCAATAAATTACATTGTTTAAATCTATTGAAATTAATACTACAGTGAAGTAAATGGATACATTCTAGATTTTTAAATATCCATAGCATTTCGATAATAAACAATGGAATCAATTAAATGAATTATTTTAGTGAGCAATAAGATATGTTGAGACAGATGAAACATAGATTACTATATAGTAATATATTGAAAATTAATAATAAAGTAATTTTCTATATAAAAATAAATTATTTTCCTCTCTTCCCAAGGTAATTTTAAATAACGTATTTTGTTACATCGTGTTCGTCTAACAGCTATCTCCATACATATGAGACTCCTGTATTAATTCACTTATTACTTTCTAAACAAAGTCCTGCCGAACCTTTGATCTAGGCAACTATTCCAGTAACTATTCTCATACAATTTTCAGTAATCATGTTATATGTACCGACGACACATTGCTTCTAGTTAATGAGACAATAATAAATACTACCAGAATGAAAATTCGCATGTATAATGCTCTCGAAAATGACATACATGCAATTTGTTTAGTAAATTTTTGCGTTCATAAAAACTTTATATTTGAAAATTTGCATCATTATTTAAATTGGTATGTTTATTAATGATGCAAGTGTCAATATAATTCCGTTACACAAAAGTATGGGCATGGTAGGAAAAATAATTTATGTTCACTATTTTTTTAAAAAAATTCATGTTAATTACCGCTGGTGGCTTGGCAGGTGACCGCAGAGTAGTCAAGTGGTCCTGGTTCCAAACCCGTAGCCTGCATTGTCGAGTCGTGGATTTGAGTCCTAATGCCACCTAACATCTCCTGAGTATAGGGACTGATAAATGCTAAAAAGACTTCAAGTTCTCACGTTGGCGTCAGTTTGGAGAGGGATTGCTAACTCAGGTGTTACCCTCGTAACTTGACTTGGGTTCATAATTACGAGGGCCGTCACCCACATTTTCTTCATGTTGCCTCAGAGGGTGACGTAAATTAAAATCAAATCACATGAAAACCAGTAATGGTATTAAACAAGACATTCAAAATTCAAGTCAGTGTTTTTCAAACTATGGGGCGCGTCCCACTTGCGGGGCATGATTACTTTGCGAGGGGGCACGAGCATATTGAAAAGTCAAATACAAAAGATTATTTTAAAAAAAAGATTATTAATTTACTGAAAGTAAACAAGCAAAATATTTTCTGATATAATAAAATATAAAATACCCATGTACACTGATATAATACACTTATAAATGTTTTAGTACCGTACAATGTATTTTATTATTAATTTAACAATATAAAGTTAGGATTAAATTTGATAATTATCAGTGACCTAATGGGCTTGTACTATCACTTATCTTGAATATTTGCACGTTTTTTAATTAATTCCTTACCTGCCGATTAAAAGTTACGCGATTCGCTCCTCATTACCACCGTTTTCCACGTAGAGACGAGCGTATTTTGATGTTTTTTTAGGGGGAGGAGAAAAGGAGTAAATAAGCAAATCCTCGCAAACACTTTCAAAATCTTCATATTACATTCCAAAGCCTTCGGAATAATTTTATGGATAGCACTGCACAGAAAAGATCATACTTCAGAAAGACGTAAAGGGTGTTTTTTTTCCAGGTATAGAAGTTTAAGTTGGCATTACTTTCCAAGATGGCGACCGATTTGACAGCTGTCAAGTGATTTATTCTCAGTTTGGTTTGGCAATTCATCAAAACGATCATCAAGCAAGGCGTAGATTCGTCAAATGGGCCCAAAACGAGATTGTCATTGTTCCCGATTTTCATAAGGGAATTTTGTTTAGCGATGAAGCACCCTTCTGGTTGAAAGGCTACGCCAACAAACAAAACTGCTGCATTTGGAGTGAAGCTAATCCACAAGTGTATGTCGAAACACCGTTACATCCAGAAAAACTGACTGTTTGGTGCACTTTATGGGCTGGTGGAATCCTTCTTCAAAAACGATGAAGGCCACAACGTTACAGTCAATGGTGATCGGTATAGAGCCATGATTACTAACTTTTTCATTCCTGAATTGAACAATCATGATGTCCAGGATCTGTGGTTCCAACAAGACGGCGCAACATGTCACACAGCTCGTGCCACAATCGATTTATTGAAAGACACGTTTCGTGACCGCCTAATTTCACCTTTTTTACCTGTGAATTGGCCTCCAAGATCTTGTGATTTAACAACGCTAGACTATTTTCTGTGGGGCTATGTAAAGTCATTGGTCTATGCGGATAATCCACAAACGCTTGACCATTTGGAAGACAACATTCGACGTGTTATTGCTGATATACGACCACAAATGTTGGAAAAAGTCATCGAAAATTGGACGTCCAGATTGGACTACATCCGAGCCAGCCGTGGCAGTCATATGCCAGAAATCATATTTAAAATGTAATGCCACAAGATTATCTTTCGAATAAAAAAATTAATGTCAATCGAATAATACATCGTTGTTTTATTGCAATTTAAAGTTCTATACCTCTCAAAAAACACCCTTTATATAAACGTCCAGAAAATTAATGCTTTGGCTGATCGAGACGTTTATGTACGTCAGTGGCACACAAGAGGTTAAAGTCGCATTATAGCTTTAGTGCCAAAGTGTAGTATTATTGAACTCAATACATTTTTATCGTATGGAGCGCATTGAAAATGATGATTGAATAGTGGGCGCATATATTTAAAGTTTGAGAAGCACTGGCTTAAGTGATTATGCTTTTTACTCAAATGTAATGAATGTTCCATTATATAGAAAAAATTCGATTAAATTCTGTTAGGAAATGAACATATTTATATCATCTGATGCTAATGTATTGAATGATTCATATGATATGCTTAATGACTCAGATGTATTAGAACATTAATTGAAAAACATTCATTATTTAAGAAAGCCTATAGACTTGGTGTAGTTTTTTTCAAGATAACAGGGGTCTTCATATCATGGCCAGCTAGTTAACATCCGACCTTGTGCACTATCGATCTGACCCTCGAATTTTTTTTTCTGAGTTAAACTTGTTAATTATAATTCATATGCACATAGAATTTATATAAACGTTTTAACTGTGGTTATTGAAATTTATGTAGCTGTAACCTTCTACTGACAATTTTTGCAGTTGAGGAAAAAGTTCACTAGTTGAAATTATTTGTAATGAGTTCAAATATTTATAAGTTAAGGCGGATAAGCAAATATTTTTGTACATCTCATTTTCGAGATTTTTTTTTCCTGGAAAATTATTTCGAATGTGCATAAAAAATCAAAAGCCTAATGTATGTGGAAAGGACTGAAAAATTCCAGTGTGATCAGTTTAAATGTTTCTATCCTCAAAGAAAAATCAATATACTGATAATTAGTCATTTCCATTTGAAGTTCTTAACCAAGTGATTTTGAAAAATCATGATATTGTTTGTAATTACATCCTTATCTAAACAAGAATATTAAAAAAAAATTTTTTTGTCAATTCCTACTTAGATCAACAAAGATAAATTTTATTTTAGCTACTTTTTTATTAAATAGTTACAATTAATAAAAATATGTATATACATATGACAGAATCACAACATTAAGTGTGGTAATTTATTTTTATTATTTGTCGTTAAAGTATCGTACTGTAATCCAAAACAATCGTGTCTATGAAATTTCAGTTCAACTGAATGCTTTTAAACGTGAGAAAAAAACCTTTTCAAGTTTTGACACAAGTCGCAAAAATGGTCGTTAAGTTACCAAAAATGATGCCAATTTGGCTGTATTTGTAATTATTTAAATAATTAGTTTTAATCAATTAATTTTTATTAAATATAATTAAATTACTGTATTGTCAGCCAAAATAATGTATATAAAATTTCAGCTCAATTGAACGCTTTAAAACGTACTTTATTAACGATTGAAAATTCCATGCAAATAAATAAATAAATATATAGAGTGTGTGAGCTAATAGAAGGAATTGAAAAAGAGGGTTAAAATTTATTTTTAAAACTAAAAGGTTAATTACAAAATCTTCAAAAATGGAGTCATCTTACAATTCGGATTATTCCTGTACGAAAATGTGTGTGCAATGTATTGGTCAGTAGATCTTTTCAATAGAGATTTAATTAAATGGACAATGCACCCTTAGGCTAAAAAGTTTTGAGTCATCTGCCCTAGAGTTATATAATGAAATTTTGGTGATGGGTTTTGAAATTTTGAGCCACAGTTAGATGAAAAATGGACTTTTGACCACATATCCTATCATTTAAATTTAAACAAACCAATAATTCTGCCAGTTACAGAGTATTTGCATTAAGAACGGAAACACTGCTTACCTCTTATTTATTATTTGCTTAGAATTTTAGGCTTTTTTTTGTAAATATTTTTATGACACAGAAAATGACACATCTTTATCTTGTATGACACATCTTAAAATGCCTGATTATGAGTTAAAAAATGAAAATTAGGCCAAAATATCAAAATATTTACTGGAGATTTTGCTCTTATTTTGAATCTTATCATTTTTTTTCAACAATAGTTCATTTGCTGCTACGCGTATAAAGAAAATCACAGTACCTTCTATACGAATGTTAAGTGGCAAACTGCAATAAAATTTTAGCAATATTTATATCTCTATCCAGAAAATTTGGATTTCCAGTGATTTATTTATATGTTAATTACTTTATTTTTGTTTGAAAGTATATATATAATAAGGGAAAAAACTCATCACAGCCAAAATGAGTTCTCTAAATGTCACAGAAATAGCTAGATTTGAGATGAACATGTATGCACATATAAAAATAAATTTATAATTTCAGTATAATTATATGATTTATTTTAAAGCCTGATCATTGGTACGGCGTAACCTAATAACATGTTGGTCTGGACTGAAACAATTTAATTTGGATACCAGATACTATACGGTATAGCGTCTGCTGATAAATTCTCCAGATTTGGTCATGTGATATATTTTAATTGTTAGGATAAATAAGCAGATTTTGGAATGATTGGGGCACCTTCGAATCAGGTTCTAAATATGTTTTAGGAGATTTGGTGGGCGAAGTAATTGACAAAAACATATGTTCCTTAAAATTCACAGGAAAGTGCACTTGCGCGGTTGGATATCTAATTGAAAAGTAAAATATTAATGGTACAAATATAGCAACTCTGTCGATTGTAGAATCCTTTTAAAATCTGTTATGATGTAAGTTTACCATGGTTTAATAGCGATAATGTTTGATTATCATATAATCATAAACCAGGACTTCAAGTTGTAACCATACATTTATATATACTCCCTTTAAACATTACACCATTTATTTATTTTGTTTGCTTACTGCCAAGTAAGAATATAGTGATATGTTCAAAGAGCTTGGAGCATTGCCTATACATGAGAAAGTGCTTCCGAACAAAATAAATAAACATTTTAAAAGTATATAATTCCTCATTGTAAACATGGAGAAGTTTTCAAAGTGCACCTGTATAATTCTCTGCTACTCGTAGTAATTCAAAGCTCGAACCTTATTGTGATTAATTGGTTCAAAATCACTTTCCTCACTTGAAGATACAATTTCAATTGATTTATTTTTTGGCACCTTGAAGTCAGTGATAAGTTTTTGTGACGACGATGAGTTGATCAGTTGCTTGTGAATACCACAATAACCATATATGCATGTTCGAAGCTCTTTTTGGAATTTCTAACTCCTTTTGGCATCGGTACCTATTTATTAAAATACTTTGCAAAAATGTTATTCGACGTCATAGAATCATCGTGTCCAGCTTCATAATCTATAAAATTATTGATAATGTCACTGTCCTTGGCAGTTTCGTCTTCAATCAAGAGCGTCGAATGAAAAACCTTGAGTGTGCATTATTTGGATACGGTTTATAGCAAACGAGCAGAACATCTTATATGTGCATTGATAGAAAACATTACAGTGATGCCCACGCCTTTAAAATTCATATACCGCATATAAAACATTCGCTCAAGAAAATCGCACAAAAATAAAACTGTATGATAAAAGACCGCATAAAAACAAATTTTTCTGTACAGCTTCAGATGCAATATTCTGCGATTGTCTGACTGTTTTACTATTCTTTCGGGGCAATCTTTTATTACTTTTTAGATAAAATTCTATAAGTTGTCCTGTTAGGGAATTTCGTTGCACCATCTCGGACATATTTATACACTTCATATCCTAGTTGCACGTAGTGCATCTTGCTATTTTCTTGTCAATTTCTTCTTCGACATAGATTGTTTAATCTCTTCTCCATACAGCTCATTTAGAATCTGATAGATAGGCATTTGCTTCCATGACTGAATGTTGCCGTTTTATCTGAACAATTGAGTACAATTCGTCAAAATGTCCCTTAAGATACCATCTATGGATTGATTAGTATATGTGCCGTTGGGTGATTGCATTTATGCAGATTATCGACAGAAGTAATACCTGATTCCCTTCATGAATTTTGTATACATAAAGCACTAGAATAGATAATGTTATTTTTTTCAGATATCAATCATTTATTTTCTGCACCTATCTATTTTATCAATGTATCTTTTGTTCCTCACAATTTTTGCTCAAATTTCCTAAAGACCAATTTTTGAATTAATATATTTCTCCCTTTATTTCACTCAGCACGCTTTTGATAGTTTAGGTAAGATAACTGATCTTATGTATATATCAGTTTTTTGGTTGAATATTTTCGCTTAAGCATTATTATATTAGACTATTTACTGTTTTACTCGTTTCTATGCTGAGTAACACCATATCATTCATTATTTCCGTCTAGCCTATTTTCCCCCAATATATAATCTATTCATTATCATATATCCTTAGTATTCATTAGTCTTCATTAATCTATATGTTGCATAAAAACTATATATACACATGTAAGATTTATTACTTATACATAATTTTTAACTATTTTTTTCAAGTAAATATTTTACGTTTTATTAATTTAAAAAAAAACTATTTATTTTTTAAATCTTGAATAAGAAAATACGAGCTACTTCTCTGTGTGTGTTTCAGGATTAGAATTCCCACAATGCACATTTATATGCCTGCAAAATGATTTATTTACTATTTACTAGTTTCCATTAAGGTTAAATAATTATAAATACAATACATTCCTTGAAAATAAAGCTTATTGTCACGTTAATTATTTTTTGGTAATCACCGTAGAGTATTTCTTCAGAAGTTTCCCATTCATTCATCTTCTCAGTGCTCAGTGAGATACAATAATTTAGGCTCAAAAATATATTTGTAAATTAAAAATAACTTGCACACTAATTTATACTGTTACGAATTTTGTGTAAAATTGTGTAAATAATTTGTATTTAGAGTGTATATATATATATAATGCTTTTATCTTACTCTAAATTAATTTACGTTGAAATTGTAATATTCACATGCTAACGCCATTTCTTACGTTAAAATGGTGATTCAATGGGAACTTGGCGAAATGTTGGCGATAGAGCCAAGTTGGCGTCATTTTCGGTGACCAAGTTGGCAATTTGACGACCATTTTAGTGACTTGGCGATCGTGTTGAGGGCCATTTTTTGGTGAATTCGGAACCCTCTGGATTCTTCTAGAAAGAAATACACTAATTTCAAGACCTATGACGTAAGCCGGTCTTTTCTCGAGTTATCCGTGAGGGATATAAATAGAGAAAGTTCGCCGAAAGTGAGAAAGTCTGGTTTTGACCAGCGATCATTTAGAATTGCTTGGACTGTTGAAGCGATTAGTGATTATTTCGGTTGTTGAATGAGTGATTGCTTATGAATATATTATTTTATATACGTGTATTTTAGACACTGATAATTGCATCTGAGTGCTGTTGAAGGTGTGAAGAGATCTTCTGAGATTTATTTTGTAAATATTTCTGCTGAATCCTGTATTTAAAGGGTTGGATTTTCTACAATAAATTCTCATCGCTATTAAATAACTGTCTTGTTCTTTGCGACTAATCTGCATAAAATCCTCGAACCATGGATCTACGTAACAGTACATAACGTGGCTATTTTTAATTTCATGTTTGATTGTTTATTAATATATGTTGATAAATTAGTAATCTTAAGCAAAAGTTTTATGCTTTTATATTCTCATTATGTAATTCCGTTTGTCTGTTCAAATGTGATAACTGTTATTCAAAATATTTAAAAATCTTAAGATTTAAAAAAAAAATTAAACTTAAGACCTAGAATGCAAAATACTCAATAAATTTTCATACTTCTCCTTAAAGTAAAAAAAAAGTCTTACTAATACTTTAAAAACTATCTTACCTCCTTATAGATTTGGCACCAAAATTAAAGATGACATTTCCTGAGAAAATTATACGGCCTGGAAGTTACGTGTCTCTTGTATGCGTCGCTTCAGGAAACCCAGCACCTCAAATCAAGTGGTATTTGGATGGGATTTGGCCGGTATCTACTAGGCCAGGTACTCTCGTCAGTACTTACTTGAGCAGCACTGGAGATGTCATTAGTTATCTGAATTTCACTTCTGTAGACGTTTCGGACAGTGGATTGTATCACTGTGAAGCATTCAATGAAGCTGGAAGTGCCAAACATTCCAAAAGACTTAATGTGTTTGGACAGCTTTTCATCCGACCTCTGAATAACTTGACAGCTTTAGCTGATTCAACGTTCAGCGTTAACTGTCCATTTGGAGGATTTCCTTTTGACAAAATAAGCTGGAAAAGAGGTATGTGTTAAATTACTAGTCATAGTTTTTTTCTTTTTATCTTAGTTCTTTAAAATTTTAATTAATCCACTTTATTCATTAAATTTATTTAGACGTTTCTTTATAAACTGAACCATCTGATATTATTTAATTAGTAATTTAAATTTTGGGAATTTATCTGCTGCTTCAAGTAGTTCTTAATATTTTACTAAGAAAAATACTTATTCCAATTATTTTTTTATCACTAAATATGCTATTTTATTATTTGTTCGTGCTAAAGAACTGCTAACTATGTTCTCTCTTTCTATTTTTCTACCTAAATCATGAGTTGATAAGTAACATATTTTTCGTTCAATTCGGATTAATAGTAGGAGCAAAATTTTGGATGATATTTAAAGGAACTTTTAATTTGAATGACTACATCTTCTCCAGCGCCCTTTGTTACTAAAAATTGTACTTTAACCCAACTGAACTGAACTCAGTGACGCAACAGCCAATGAGGGCGAAGGCCTACTGTCTCTATTTTGGTTTACGGGACCTTAAGCGCTGGGGTGCATGTGCAAATGTTTCCGTCAAGTGGTCAGTCTGACGTCAAACCCCCATCTTAATACTCATTTATCAACCCCCTAAAGGGATGAAAGGCTAAGTTGACCTTGCCCAGCGTGGGATTTGAACCCCGGACCTGTGGTGTGGAAGTGAATTAAACCCAAAATACCATCATTCAAAAGAAAAATATGTATTCTAAGAAATTAACGTTATAACAAATTAAATAAAGAATATTTATACTTTTCTTCAGAAGCAAGCGTATCAATTGCTAACATTTTTATTTTTTGAGGCCATAAATATCTCATAGATTATTTTTTTCATAATTAAATCTTTTCTTCTTTCCATGATACTCAATTTCTTCCCCAATAACTTCATAATTAATAAACACTTTAATTGCCTTAACGTCAAATATAAATAATTTACTTTTTTCCTAATAACGGTAACTGTTTTTGAGGGTTTGGAATTTTGTTACGCACACACAATGTAAAAATATTTCCGTAAATAAAATATTTTAAATTACATGTAAAATATAAAAGGGTAATTATAAAACTGCGTGTATTAAATTAAAAATAAATTATAACTGAAAGGAATCTTATATATTAGTAAAGAAGTGTGCCAATATAATTTTCAGGTATATATATTTAAATTAAATAGGCTTAGTATTTAAGAACTAATTTTTAAAGTCCACTGTCTTCACAATATCAGATTTTGACAAGAAATTCCGTATGATAAATACAATATGAATAAATATAATAAATACGTTGAAATTAAAATTATTACTAATTTCAATTTTTATATTGATTTTTAAAGTATTGCAAATAATTTTTAAGCAACAACAGCATAGTAAAAGTTTTGGATTACAAAAAAATTTGTCTATTTGTTCATCTTCAATAATAGATGAAGACACAATAAATATGGAAGTAACGCTAGTTTTAACCAATGTAAGAATCCAGAATTAAGCACCTATCTCCAACTCAATTTCATAGAAAAAATGCGTTTCGTAGTACTTTTTACGTAAATTAGTTTTTTTAATTAATTACTTAAGGCAATTCAACATATAAAAACTTTCTGATAATAAAGGTACAAGAAAATTATTTGTGAATTCAGAAAACTTTAATTATAAATTATATTAAAAAAAGAAGCATTTTATACATTTCTGGTATTTTAAACAATTTTTTATATTTTCGTTATGATTAAAAAAATGATTTTTTCTCTAATATTTTTTGTATTTTGTTAATATGATGTAGATAAAATATATATAATTGAGTTATCAATATATTTTCACACAAATTTTATTCAAACAGAGTAAATAAATTTTATGTGAAATAGTTTCGATATACATATATAATTTACTTATAAAAGTTTCAAATGTATTGCAGTTATCAATATACTTTGCATAATTAGACAATTTACAAAAATTTATTTAAATAAGCTGTGGTAAGTTTCATTACTCTGTAAAATCCCTTTTATCCCTCTCTTTCTTTTTAAAAAAATCTTTTCTTTTTGTATTATAGAATTGTTTCTAAAATAAAATATGCTGAACCTTATGCACGGAATATGCACTTAAGAAACAGAAATTTAATTTACACACCAACAAAAACCGCAAACTACCCAGACACTTTTTTTTCTGTTTTGTTTAGTTTTACCATTTTAACCATATATCGTCACGATTACAGCATGGCCTAGATAGACACTTTGAGCGTTTTAGAGGAAAGAAACTTTTAGTTAGAATCCGTTTTAAAGAACAGAAAAAAGTTTTCTCCAAATGGAGTTGTGAGCTTTTCAAGTAAGCTTGGCTTAAGAGATTAAATTCGTGAAAGGTCGGGTGAAAAGCTTATACCACACGAGAAGAAATCTTTTTAAACCAACAAGGCATAGGAAGTACTTTTTTTATCAATATAGCCATATCCCAGCAAATAAACACTAAAATAGGCAACACAATTCATCGGTTTCGAAATCTTTAAAGCCCTTTTAATGACTTTGCCAAATTACTTCAACTTGAGAATAGAATCATGTAATCCGAAAACTATTTCAAAGGCTTTAATTTGTACAGATTATTGCCCCATGTAAACATGAAGATGCAGAAAACTTTTGAAATTCATATAAAAATAAGTAGTAAAACCTACAAAGAGAACAATGAACAAATGAATTGCTATTAGATTTTGTTCCCAATAAGTCAAGTAAAAATTTCATATGCTTATTTATAAATTTTACTGGTAAGTTTTATCATCTTATTTCTCAATTGCACCGATTAAATTGTACATTTGGGGGGATGTGGTTATTTCGGATCAATAGATTTGATGAATTTAAATTTATTTTGCTTCAGATTAAACGAAAAATGTATTAGGAATATGCCGTTTGTTTTTGAATCCGGAAAGCTAATTTTTTTCCTCCTCATTTAACACATAAATATATAATATTTCTATTTATACTTTAAAGAAGCCATTTGATTCGTTTTTGCTTGATCGTTTTGCGTTTTTTGTTTGATCTTTATGTAATAATTTTGCTAAAATAAAGTAAATGAAGTATCAAAAAATCTATTTTCACACCCATCCATTGTTTCTATTGAATACAAAAATGCATTTTATTTTGAAAATATATACTGACTACAGTTATAATTTATGATAAATGTATATTTATATAGGTTCATTTACTTTAAAACAAGCATTAGAATATATAAATTCTCTATATTTTAGAATATTTATTTATTATATTCTATTTAGAATATATAAAAAGTAAACTTACTCGCAGTTTGTTACAAAGCATATTTCTTTTATTGTATTTACTTTTAAGTGAATTTAATTCTGGGCATTTTCAAATTTTATCTATTATTATAATTTTGAAAGAAAAATAAAATAAATTTGTTTCTATTTCTTTTCATTGTTTACCTTCTTATTTGTACATTTTTTATAACTAACACATGTGTTTAAGTGTTTCTAAATATCAAAATTTGAAAAATAGAAGACACATTTAAAACTATCATGGGGATCTATTCACAGTTATTTAAATAATTTCAATGACTACATAATTTTTCAGGTTTTCAATAATAAAGATCCAACAAGTAATGAATGAGAAAAAAAATACGAAAATCATATTTTTCTTTCTTTTGAACGTCATATTGTTGAAACATATATTTTTCATAAGCTGTTTTGAAATTTTATGAAATTATGTATATTCCTTCTGGCATATATATAAATCATTATAATTTCTTAAATAATTATTTCTATAATTCCTTAAAATTTATAATAATAATCGAATGCTCACAAAATGTATGTATACTTTTAATAAATTCCAATGTAGAAATACGTAAAGGGGTTTTCAATTAGACTACTAGGTTTTAAAAAAAAGGCGTAAGGATGACTTGAACTTTAAACAATTATTTTCGGGGGAACAATATTCGAGTACCATTTCATATTACAAGAGAGTTTTTATAACAATGTTTTAATTCTATAAAAGTATTTTCCGTGAAAATTAAACGATACTTCGAAATACAAACTTTGCTATCTCTTGCAGTTAAAACAATAAAACTTTCCAAATACTGAATTACAACAAAAACAGCAAGCTAATTTCAACTTTATACTGACACAATGGAATTACCAAAAAATTAGCATAATAAAATGATTCTGGTATAATACCAGCATATTGTATATTTTACAATTTAAAAATTAAATTTTGTGACATATGTGGTAATGTCATCGTAGTCTTTGGCAAAAATCAAAACAACTATACGAATAAGTTTGTATCCCTGTTTAAAAATATGCATTGAGTACGTAAGCAAATAAACACATGGATTAGTATTCAATGAAATTAATCTAATCTACAATGCGGCTAAGTGCTAATTTGAATAACATCCTAATCTCAAACTGCAGCTCTTTTTGCCAGAAATTTTCAGAATACTTTTAGAGCGTACCTGAACGCTATTGTTATATAAATATACAACTTTCCAAAGTCTGAGATCTTTGCTAGTCAAAGAACTTTAACGTCGTTTAATAATCCACAAGCCATATATGCTGTGGTGTTAAAGGTGTAAAGGACAGTTTTTGTGGAGATTTTCTCTCACTAAATAGCTGCACCTGTCAGCTGTTTCCGAATCAGCGAAACAGGTGGTATGGTGCGAGATAGTCCCAATTAATTCTATTTTAATAAATGTTAAACTTAAATAATAAATGTTAAACTTATTTTATATAAATGCACTTAATTACTGTTAATTTTTAAAATGATCCTCATAATTTATAATTCAGTTTTTTATTTTTACTTATGTACCTCTATCGATTATACATATGTTTAACTGTAACGAAACTGTATTCTTTGTGAAACGTGGCATTTTTGTGCAACGTTTTTTCACTTGCTTTTGATGACGGTGTCGAATGGAAACGCATAATAAATGTCCAGTAGTTATTGCTAAAGTTTGAATTATGAATTTTTTGAAAACTCAACATGCTGAGTATTTATTAGAATGTTACTAAACAAGCACCTAATAAAGGTATAAAATCTGAAAAGTCAGTGTGACTTCTACATTTTTAGCTATGGTGCATTAATTGGTGGAAGGTACCACAAGTTATAAAGAAAAATAAAAACTATTCGTTTCAGACATTAAAATAGTGAAAAGTTGTAAGAATTTGTCATAAATTATATTTATTCAATCATGCCTTCCACATTACTTTTCCAAATCTTTATTTCAGTAATGCGCATCAACTGATGATAAGTACATATTCACAACTATAACGATCACAGATGGTGGTTTATTTCAAGATAAGAGCACAATCTGTTTTTCTTGCATTTTAATTAATCACCTCTTTCCTACTTTAAGTCGCTAATATATTTAGATTTTTTTTTGAGTGCGTCATACTAGTATTGTGCAACATCTCCAGAGAACGGTAGCGATGTGACGATGGAAAATTTACTTCAAATTGTTAGTTGATTTATATGATGCGATTGTAATTTTTTTTTCTGTAATGGGACTGAGTATTGGTATTTCTACTTTTGCGTACCTAGCACATTCCTCAGGGGCTGGTATTAATTTTTAGTGCGAGACCATTTAGGCGATACCAATTACTGCAAGTAATTTTGGAGCCCAGTTTCTTCCCCAGAGGAAGGCACCTGAGTTCTGCTGATGCGAAATTTGTACTTCGGAATTTAATTTTGCCGAGAGCATATAAGCCAAACGAACACTCAAGGGATATTTTCCATGCCGTATAATCATATAACATGGCCGCTGTCGATTTTCTGAATCATGAAAATCCACCGACTTGTGCCAGGGTTGAATCTGCAACCTTGGATACAGAAGGCCAGTGACAAACCAACTACGCCACCTAACCGGCAATTTTAAAATTACAAATACTTACTCAATATTTCAATCATTATCTTCAGAAAGTTATTTGGCTACAAAATGTTTATATAACGCATTAGCATGGCTAAATTTTTAGTTTTTTTTTTTTCAAAAAAATTGTAAATTAAACCTTAATAAATAGATTTGTGTGAGAAATGTATATGTTTATTTGATTTCTTTGAAGATAATTAATTCAAAACCACCTGTTTTTAAAACTTCACACATGCTATCGTGTATTATACAGCCAATAAAGAATTCAAATCATTTTGACTTGATGCACACATTTTGTTTACTTATCATATTAAAATAAAGTTTTATTTTAAATATCCTCACTTCAAATGAGTCAGTATAACATTGTATTCACTTACAATGTAAAATATTCTACGTTCACAATTTATACGCGTATAACTTTTCATCAGCTGTAAACGTTCATAAGCTATAAAATAAAATTTGGATATGTGTATAACAAGAAGTCATTAATAAATATATTGCAATATAAAACATAATAGCAAATTAGTTTAATGCATTTTGGGACACTAGAAATTCATCAATATCTCTGACGTCACTAACACAGTAATATAACGTTGCATACGAGACTTATGAGTCTATTATTGAAGCCTATTATGTCCATCATTATGTTTATTTTGTATAGTTTCATTATTTAATACAAATGCATTGCCTATCTAATTAAACATAAATCAAAATTAAAACTTTTGGTGAAATAAGTCATCGCATTTGTTTTAATACTCTATTTATCAAGAATAACGGTAGTAATTAGATGACAGAAAGAATCAAATTAAAACTTGGAATTATTAACCATCTGAATGACAATTTCAAAGGAATTTAGAAAAGAATTAAGTGACGAAACCAGAACATAAAATAATTTGCTTACCATTAGCTTTTTTTACAAATTATTTTTAAGTTAGATACTCGTATACCAATTACGTTTATAGTGCTAATCAAGAAATTTCTAAGAAAGAATAAATAATTAATCTATGTTCCTTTATTTAACTGTCAACAATTTTATTTAGATGCTTTAAAGGCTAAACTCCATATCATCATCTTATTATAAGATTTCGAGTATAAATGAATTGATCTACAAACATTTATAAAAGAAAATGAACATATTTAAAAGCTACAATATAAGTAAATTACCTATAACAAGCACGTATTATGCTGAAAGTTTTCAAATAAATTTAATGCCGAGAAACAAATAGATTTGAATTCTCAATAAAGATCTTAAACTGAAATAAATGTATGTGATTTGTGAAGAAAAAGTGGGAAAAAATAAATAAGAAAAAACTATTTCCACTTAAACAATTTTCAGAATCGCTAATGGTAAGACAGGTATTTGGGATTAAATCGAGAATGAATAGAATAATTTTCTTTTTTTCTCTCGTAGCTTTTTCATTCTGCGTACGATTAAAGGAAACAATTCTAACACTACTTTACGGGAGGAGCTGTTAAAAAACAGAATAAAAGAAAGAATACAAGAATAACAAATAAATGAAACTAAAATTGGAGTGAAGAAAGGACCCAGCTGTCTTGTATTCTGACATTTCCCTTCTAAAAACACTTCTTAGAGAATGTTACATGCCAACAAATTGAATAAAATTCTTCCTGCTTTTTAAGACTTGTGTGAGCATATGTTGATAAAACATTTTTCCCTCACAGATGTCTATGTCATACTTGTTTACCAAGTAATGGGAAATATAATGCTATTATCAGTGAGCTTAAATTTTAGCTAAAAATCTCTTTTATTGTGTCGGCTGTTCTTGTTGTTTCAAATAAGTTTTCTGTCTAGGAGTTAGAGATACAGTATTGTCACTAAGCAAAAAAAATATTATTACCACTGCTAGAATTAACTTTTTAACATTGTTTATAGAAAACGGAAGACAGTTTCTTAGATGTTTTTATAAAACTTCTACAATACGGCAAAGTTCTGGAAAAGTAACAGTTCGTTAAATTTTAAAATTGCGAGCTTATATAAAAAAATAAAAAGTAGTATTTCAAATGATTAAATATTTTCAACGTAGTAGTAAGTCTGATAATAATTTTATGCATTTATGCTCTGTGATTTATACATTATGCCATAAATTTCGTGCCATGGGAATGAAAGCTCAGTTGTATATTAATTCCAGTTACTCCACACAATATTATGAGTAGAAAAACAGGTGATGATGATGATTGATGATGGTTGATTTTTTTGGCGCAAAAGCCAAGTTTGGCTATACTGTGCCAAACACTCGTTAGTATATTAAAATTTTAAAAATATATACACACAATATATATATATATATATATATATATATATATATATATATATATATATATATATATATATATATTGAAGCATTCAATCAATTTAGATCTTATGTAGCAACAGAAATTCGGGAATTAGATTTCACTGTTGAAAATGAAATTATGTATAAAGATCTTAAATCATCAATAGAAAATATCCAAAATGACTTCGTTAATACATATGTTGATAAGGTCTCTGTAATTATGACATAATTTGTAAATACTTTTACAGTAAATTATTATGTAACCACATTTTAAATAATAATTCCTTTCAAAAATCAATTCACAATAATAGAGAAGATGATAATCGTCTTTTAGCTTTGAACAAAAGACTGAATATTCATCTAAATAATATTAAATATCCAAGTATTTTTTTAACACCAAAATTTCATAAAAGCCCTATAAAATTCCGTAGTATCACTAATGGATACAATACATATATCACGAGGTCTGGGAAGATCTTACAATCTCTTCTTCAAAATCTAATTGATAATTTACAAAACACGACAATAATTAAAAATAGCTTAGTGATTGCTAGAGTTACTAAGGATATGTTAATTTTTTCCATGCATGGCTTTGATTTCGAGGACCTTTTTAATTCTATAGATATTGACGATATGATTAAGGTTCTACAGTTAATTTATGATAAATATGAATTATATACTTCAATGAAAAAGAAAAAATTGATATTCTTGTTAACCTCTCGTATTAAAAGAAAATTTCATTGCATTTGATCAGAATCTTTATAAACAGATCAAAGGATTACCTCAGGGTGGTCCAGCTAGTAATTGTTTAGCGAACCTATATTTACATTTTTTTGAAATAGATCATGTTGTAAATGATTCTAACTTAATTTATCGTTATATAGATGATATAATAATTTTTGGTAAAAATAGTGAATACAAACCAAATATTACGTTCTACCCTGATTATCTCAAGCTCCTTAAAACTAACTTCAACTCTAATATGGTGGAATTCTTGGATTTAGACTTGCATCTTATTAACAATAATGTAGTCAGTAACATTTTTGACAAAAGAGATTCGTTTAAGTTTCATATAATTAAAATTCCCGTATGGAATAGTAATTCGCATATATCAATTTAAAGAAATATAATTTTGAATTTTTTATTTAGAAATGATAACTTAACTAGCCACAAAATAGATAAATACAATAATATAAAACAATTTTTTCAATGTTGTTTAGATCATGAATACCCTTTTAATTTCTTAAGAAATTATATTCATCACAAATACATTAACCGTCTTGCTACTTCGAATTCCAAAACCACCACACAACAATAGGATTTCAAAGTCAGCATGTTAGTGGTCTTGCTGTGAAGATTATACCATAACACTCATATCACAGTTTACATTTTTTCCACACACATCTTAAACATCTTACACATTGTTGACAACCAACCAAATTAGAGCCTAGCAAATTTACATTTTTGACAATCAACCAATTCAAATTCTACCGTATTTGATTGTCGTCTTTTTTTTATACATGTCTTTGCTGGCTGGTTTAAAAGTCAGCTCAAAAGATGTGTTTATGTATTTTCGAATTTTTTAACTTGGTGAATAATCGATTTTCATTAATGTCAAGACGCTTGATTCTCCTCGTAAAAGCTTTGTGAGTAAAGAAATTTTGTTAAATTATTTCTTGACAGATACTTTTCTTATGAAATTGTTTTAGCATTTTTCTACTTTTCTTACGTAATTATTTTGTGATTTTTCTGCCTTAAGAGTTTGGGAGAGTTTGTTACATAATAGTAGTGAGTGGTTTTATCATGCTCTCTGAGTTATCCATACTCTGAAGTTTTGTTTATTTTATTTTATTTGGTTTTCCTACCAAGTAAAAAGGGGGAAGGTTGTCACCTTCAAACTAGTTTAACCCCACTTATTCGGTCCTAAGTCCGAAATTGCTTTCTGACTCGCTAGGTTCTTTTTTGTAGTTTCTTTTTTTATTTCTCTATAATTTTGTTCTGCATGTTCAGGTTTTATATTTTTATTATACTATTTCGTGTTATGTTCTCTATCTATTATTTCTTATTTTTGATATATAATACGTATTTCTTTTATATATATATATATACAGTGTGTTTTCTTTCCAGGTATAGAAGTTTAAGTTGGCATTACTTTCCAAGATGGCGACCGATTTAACAGCTGTGAAGTGATTTATTCTCAGTTTGGTTTGGCAATTCATCATGAATAGACTCACGCCTGAACAACGCTTTCAAAATGTGCAATTTTATTTCGAAAATAATGGTCGATTTTCATAAGCGAATTTTGTTTAGCGATGAAGCGCACTTCTGGTTGAATGGCTACGTCAACAAACAAAACTGCCGCATTTGGATTGAAGCTAATCCACAAGTGTATATCGAAACACCGTTGCATCCAGAAAAACTGACTGTTCGGTGCGCTTTATGGGCTGGTGGAATCATTGGTCTGTACTTCTTCAAAAACGATGAAGGCCACAGCGTTACAGTCAATGGTGATCGGTATAGAGCAATGATTACTAACTTTTCCATTCCTGAATTGAACAATCATGATTTCCAGGAGCTGTGGTTCCAAAATGATGGCGCAACATGTCACACAGCGCGTGCCACAATCGATTTATTGAAAGACATGTTTGGTGACCGCCTAATTTCCCGTTTTGGACCTGTGAATTGGCCTCCAAGATCTTGTGATTTAACACCGCTAGACTATTTTTTGTGGGGCTATGTAAAGTCATTGGTCTATGCGGATAAGCCACAAACGCTTGACCATTTGGAAGACAACATTCGCCGTGTTATTGCCGATATACGGCCACATATGTTGGAAAATTCATCGAAAAGTGGACGTCCAGATTGGACTACATCCGAGCCAACCGTGGCAGTCCTATTCCAGAAATCATATTTAAAATGTAATGCCACAAGATTATCTTTCGAATAAAAAAAATTCCTGTCAATCGAATAATACATCGTTGTTTTATTGCAATTGAAAGTTCTATACCTCTCAAAAAAAAACACCGTTTATATATATATATATATATATATATATATATATATATATATATATATATATATATATATATATATATATATATATATATATATTTATATATAAATGTATTTTGAAATGTCAGAATAAAATATAAAATTGAGCAAAGTATCTTAAAGTGAATAAATGTAAAATTTTATAGTTTAATGGTACAATAAAATATTTAATAAAATTATATTTCATGTAAAACATCAATTGAGTGTAAAAATGCAAAAAGGTTTCGATGGGGAGTTTCTCCAACCAAATCAGTCAAAGTTAAAAGATTAGTTTTAAAAAAGGTGTTTCTTTTAGATGAATATTTTGGACATTCTATTTAAATGTGTAAAATGGAAAGATCACATTGACAAAAGTAGCATACTGGGGGACTCTCTCCTAGCAGCAAATGTCTATGCGTTGGACAGGTGTGTCCGATACGAAGTCGAGTCAAGCGGACATCATGTCTTCGTACTGGTAATGCTGCCCAATGAGCAGTGGAAGGATGAATGCTATGTAGTTTGTTGATGATCTGTTGATCCCAAGTCTCTTGCCATATGTGATGGCAAGAGAGGCTGTACAGAAGTTTTTAAATCCTTGTAACAGACAGGCTGCTGCATGTGATCAGACATGTATCGTGCAGCGTTATCAGCCTGTCCACACCAAGTATACCCACGTGTCTAGGTACCCAAGAAAAAATTATATCAAACTCTTTCTTTATAATTTTCGCAGAAGTATATGTATTTCCATAACAGTAGGGTGTCTATATTCTGATAAAAAGTGTAAGGATGCCGTCAAAAGTGTAGGAAAACAGGACTAGATCTGTAGCTTACTAGTTACAAAGCTAGTGACCATGTTGCACTGATCATTAAAAAAAATTACATAATTTCACACATTGCAATTTAAAAATAATTTTTATTTTAAGCACCCATAAAAATAACTGGCATTTCATAATGAATACTCTATCGTTTTTGGAATATTTTATTGCTGAGGACCATGAAAACGGAATATCAGTCAAATATAAATATAGTACGTCACATACTTACACACAATTCCAGTTACTCCGCAATATAAGAACTGAAAAAAAGGACTAGATCCGTGACTTAATAGCTACGAAACTAGTAACCATGCTGCACACATAACACAAATTACATAATTCCCCATGTTATAATTTAAAAATAAATAAAATATCTAAGGTCCGAAGACAAACAGACATTCAAAAGATAAATACTTTATCCTTTTGAAATATTTTAGGCTGAGGACAGTAAATATTTCAAAAGACGTTACACGATTTCACTTTTTTCTAATATTTATTATATCAATGTCTCATTGCTTAAATATTAAAAAAGCAAATATATTACTAGAAGCTACCTAATCGTAACGATACTTTAAATGCAAATACTTTACGATAAAATAACTAAAATATTAGCTATAATGGTACTAGTTAAAGAATAGCTAAGCCCTCCATCGTCTCACTATTTAACATTTAAATATTTTGAAACTGTAAAAAATATTCAAAGCATAACAAACAGTCAAATTTATTTCGCCTATTGACTGTCTTATGGTTTCGGCCCACTGGTAGCTCCGTTTAAAAATCATGTAATTAGACGAAGGAAGACAATAAGGGAATAAAAAAACCTTTTAGATCAGAGCAATGATGTCATCGCAATTTTGGCAGTAGTTGCTGAATGATAGAATTCATCGTTATTAAGAAGGCAGGCTTGTACTATTGGTACAGTGTTCATCAGAGATATTGGTTCTCGTAGCACATGATTAAATGTTATTTACGATTCAACGTATAACCATAGCTACTTTAAATATACCACTGCCAACTCAGTTAACTAGATCTCAACAAAGCGTGCCACTAAGTCAATTATCTCTTAATATCTGCACTGACAAGAACGTTTGCAAGATAGACACGAATTGTAAGATTTAATTAGTTATAATGTCACCAATTGGAGAAGAATTACTTAAATCAATTTTTATTTTGATTCGAAACTCAATATTCATCTCAGAAACTTAGAGATTGCTGAGGAAATCGGTGAGATGTGTTAACCTGAATTCATCCCAATCATACCAGTACTAGTGCGTGGATTTCAGAATGTAAATTTTATTTCATTTGTAATCAGGACCCTTTATTCATCATCCCTGATACTCTTACAGCACAGTTTTCCAATGATGTCACGTGTTCCTATTAGTTGTATTCTATTCCGTAGTCATTCCAAATCATCACGTTAATTGAGAAAACAGATATTGACCTTGTCTGCCCTAACATAGTTTAAATTACTTAGCGTTTTACTATTCCACACACACTATATATGCAATCAGACCATTATAAAACGAAGTCGCTAAATCCCGAAAAAAGTTTGTTATATGGAGAATTCGTTATACAGAGGTTCATCTTTTAATATACATTATAAACCACATAAAACAAATTTTAAATTCATAAACACTATATATTAAAAAAAGTAATTATTCACACCTTTTTAAATTAATAAATGTTTATTTTATATATCTTACTCATAAAAAAGACCGCAAGGAAAAGAAGAAAAGAATGTCGAAGAATTCACTGTATTTTCAATACTAAGAAAATAATTTTATACTAAAAAAATAGATTTTAAAGACATTTTATAGTTTAAAGCATACCAGTAATATTAAACATACATAATTTGAAAATTAGAACACGAGGACAACTCCACTGAGGGTGAAAGAGGGTATCGAAGATGTTTCTAGTGAGCTGGGCAACGGGGATTAAAGGTTGCACTTCTTGGATGAAACGTCCTGAACGCAATTGCTCTCGGCGAGTTAGGATCTAATAAAACCAGTTCAAGATTTATGACCACCATACAATGTGTTAACGAGAGAATAAATTGAATTTTTTTTTCAGAAACACTTTAAAAAAAGGGAAAAATAGCATCACAAAAGAAAAAGTGCGTTGTATAGAAAATGCACTTCGCTATAGAGAGGCTATTTTACGAAGAAAATCGTGAAGTGTTTAAGGTTCCAGGAAAAAGTTAGTTTGATAGAAAAATTCGCAATATAGAGATTCGACTGTATATATATGTGTGTGTGTATGTGTGGGTGTGATGTAATATAATATAAAGTACTACAATTTAAGTTTGATATATGACGTATTCTGGAAAGTAATTTTTCCTGATATGCTTTTCTTTTGCGCACATTTTGGAGGATACTCTGATACAATTTTTTTTTAATATTTTGCTCTTTAGATTTTTATCTTTTGTAATTTTTTATGCAATTTTAGTTTTACTTAATAGAACTTTGGTCTGCATTCTTCTGTTATAATTATAATACTTATGTTATGTATATATGATATCCCAAATGATAGTTCATTTATTATACCAACTAAATTCAATCTTTAAGATTTCTTCTTGAATGCAGTAAAATTTTATCGAATTTCAAATATGCTCCACAGAAGTTCTCAAATCCATTAAGAATTTTCAGCAAAGACAAATAACAAGGAAATTACGAAAATATATCTTGAAATGTATTCAGATTTTTCATTAGACCCATTAAAGTCTGAATTGTATTATCTAAGATGGAAATAATTATTTTTCTTCTCACTAATGTGCTTTCTACTTATTAAATTAGTTTCATTACATATCATTAGTTAATGCAGTAGGTTGCCCCATTAACTGCCCAAAAACAGCTAGAGTAATATATGCGCATATTATATATACTTAGAATGATAGATACATTGATCCGAGTAATTATTAATTCAGAATGAGTTAAATTTTTATTTCTTTGTTCCTTTGAATATTTCTCAATATTTAAAATGTATAGCAGTATGCTTCAAAAATTATATTTTTTTTCAGTTTGCAACCACTTATTCTATTTATAACTTAAAACTTTTGATTGATGCCTTCAGTTTTAAAATAAGTTGTTTACTTTATCTATTAAATTCATACATTATTGTAAAATATCTTCCTTTTTTCATTTTTATTAAATCTTTAAATCTAAGTGTATTATCTAGTTTAAAATATAATGAAATACTCCTCCCGTATTTTGATAATACAGTTCACAAGGAGAGATGGGGTTCTCGTCAGGCATGTTACATGTGGGAAAATTCTCAAATTGTATTTGTACTCACTTTTTTTAAAATGAGAACTTTCATCATCTATGTGTATTCTAGGAGAGAGAGAGATTTTTTTAAAAATAATCTATGCAATTATAAGTTTGTACTAAGTTTTTAAGTTTTAAATTTGCTGTATTGTTCATTTTAAATATACCGATGTAATTTTCATATTGGTCTAAAACAACACCTATTGAATTTGTAACTTAATATCCAAACCAATTACAAATATAAATACAATAATTACTAGAAATTCACATTTAAAAACAAAATAATCGTAGATATTTTAAATTACAAATGTTGACAACAAAAGTTGCATTTAAAATCGTTTTATTATTGGAACAATGATTGTATTTGTAAATTAATTTCATTTAAAAATATCCCATACGTTAATATTTGAATAAAAATAATTTAAAATTTTATAATGATGTTTCCAGATTACCAATACCACACATTTTTCATAAACTTTAAATACACTGGAAAAATGACAAAACAGCTATAAAAAATAACTAATCAGAGATATATTCAATCAAATTTAAATATTTATATATTCTTAACAATTAAAGTTATTCGTGTTTCTTTTTTATTGTTTATTTTTATTATCAATATCATTATCATCCTAAATATGCAAGTTGAGATTTTAAAAATTAGCAACAATGCAACAAATTACTAAAGGTATTTCATAAATGCTTTTCAAAGAAAATAATGACATTTCTATCACTAGAACTGAAGCAAATGTATTCAGATCATTTTAAAGAAACACACATTCATTTTTTTTCATTATTCTAAGGAAACATTCTACAATGTGTTGAACTAACATAGAAAATTATGAGCAATTACTCACTTTAGCAAACGATTATGCTAATGATACACACAAAAGCATCATATTTACATTCCACTCGTTTCTTTAAAATGAGGTTTAATGTTGTTTAGAAGCTTCGTCGAGATGAAAATAATTAAGAACGAATCGCATTTTTGGCAGTAGAATTGAATAACGTATTTTATTAAAATCCACGGATTTTATATAAATTTAATTTCACTGTAATTTGCCTGATTATAAAGACCTTTTTACAATTAAAATCCGTGAATTACCGGATATTTTTTTTGTTTATATTGGATTTTAATATAGAAATTATTCATACCCTTGCACAAGTATGCTAAATATATATGATATATTTCTTAAATAATTTCAATTAGGTAATGTACAAATGTATAAATAATTTGAATTTTTTTAGAATAAAAACTTTATTACTTTGTTTAATAAATCTGTTTTCATTTAATTATAATAATTACACCTTTCATTCTTTAAAAATCATTTAAAATCACTTAATAGCAACGTTCCAATCTCGATAGAACTTTAAAGATGCTTTGTCATATTTCTTTAATGTTTTTATTAAAATTATTGTTTTCTTGTACTGATTTCAATTTCTACGAACATTTGAATTTACTACCTACAATAATATTTCTTTTGTAAAACACATATCAATTGGAATAAATTTTAATGATAAATTTTACCACTAGCATATTTCAATTAAGACATTTTTTTACGATATTTAAGTAAACCGTTTTGCTGTGTTTTTTTTTCTTTTCATCAAATCTTTCTTCTTCTTTTTTTAATTATCTTATTATCAATCACTTTGCATTTGGCATATCAGGTAGAAAAATGTTTCGAAATTTATCAAAATGAACCACTTAAAAACAATTTTATAAAGTATCATGAATACGTTCATTCAAATACCAAGAAAAATCATATAAGAAAATGATAATGATGATGATAAAGATAAAAATATTTTTTGGTCCTAAGTTCCTATTAGATATTTATTTTGTTTCTCAGAATTATCCTGCAGTTAAAATGTTTACAAATGAAGTGCGTGAATCTTTCTACCGTATTTAAAATAATATAATTTCATTCAACTAAAAATAATCATTCAGTAGTCAGTGAAGCATCATAACTTCATCAAATTCTGAAAAATATATAAATGACATGAATAGTTTGAAATCAAGTACCATGAAGATTAATTCTGTATTTTGTAATGCAACTATTATAAAAACTGTTTTTATCGCAAAGTAATTTTAAAAGGATGTTTTGCAAATGTACCAAATTGAAATGAAACATTATGGATAATTTATTTATATTTTTAACAATTATGTATTTGACAATTAGGTATTATAATAATTTATTTTTTTCACTGTTTTTTTATTATTGCTCAGGTTCTATCCATATAAATAGCTTTAGTTTTTATTTAGTAACTGTTAACTTTACAAAAAATATCGTTAGCAAGCAAAATTTTGAAGTAATTGTCGGAACACAAAAATAATTTATATAAGAAATCTTAACAGTAAATAAAAGAACGATCATAAAATTATATGGGGACTCTTTTGTTTTCTTCCGTGTAGACTGAAAGTACTTTAAGAACAGATATAATTTTATATAAGACATTCGCTGTTTAATGCCTTTCTCAGCATTTATTTATAATGCCATTTTTCTGAGGAAAGTGATTATATTTTATATTATTTTTGTAGGTCATAAGCAGTGCAAGTAATGGTCTTTAAAAATATGTTTCGTTCTATAGAAGACAAATTGACATACATCTAACTGAAAAATAATTTGTTTTTATGCTTACGCATCGTTTTCATAACGCAAACTTTATTAATGTTTTCTTAATATAAAAAGAGCTGACGGAAAGTCTGACGTCCATCCAATTTTAAGTTCTTGTGCAAACAACTTTTCCAAAGATTGCCTTGACAGTATCGATCTTTTTTAAGTAAAATGTCGAGTAGTTTAAAAATAAAGCTTCCTCCTTAAACAATATAAATATCACAAAGAGAAAGAATTCCCGGCTAAATTGCCAAAGTGTTGCCACTAAGTAAGAAAATTAAAAACAAGAAACCGAGCTTAACACGACCCTGCTGTTACAAAGCCCCATTACATCCATTTTTTTTTCTTCCTTTTCTTTCTGATTTTACTCACCTGAAACTGCAGAAGAACATAAAGAGTTTACTAAATGTTTCGTAAGTAGAAAGAACAAAACAGCAGCATCGAACAAAGGAACATGTTTCCTGGTGGTTGTAAGCGAAGAATTTTCCTTTGTTAGAATACGGCATGAAATATTATAGGAGCCCGCCTTTGACACTAAACGCTCTTCTAGGTTTAGCCTACGTTTTTTCTGGCTATTTTGACCAGAACGTCTTAACTTGGACTAGATGGAGTTTCGTCGTACATTGCATTTTTTCTCCCCTTGCATTTGTGTGCCTCATATATGTATATATATATATATATATATGTATATATATATATATATATATATATATATATATATATATATATATATATATATATACATATATATATATATATATTTACATATATATATATATATATATATATATATATATATATATATATATATATATATATATATATATATATATATAATTTACTATGAGGATAAAGAAATTTTGGGGGGAAAAAGGTTTAATTTAACAGCACAAAACACCTTTTTCTCTTTTATGGTGGATTAAAAGTCGAAAAAATATAAGAAATGCAAGAGGCATTTGAAAAAAAATGAAAAGCAATTACGGCATTTTTCAATTACCTACAGATCTAGTGAAAGAAAATGAAATAAAGGGCATTTAATTAATTTATGCTAATCTTGTCCAAAAAGAAAGAAATAAGAACTATTTTTCTTGTGATGTCGTTTCGTAAGCCTTTGTTGAAATACTCTGTAAAAATTCCAAAGGAAACAATGCATTACTGCAACAAGTCAATCTAGAAATTTAGTTCTAAACAATGTTTTTTAATAGTTTATTTAGTAAAATATTCTATTTAAATGCAGGAAAACACTTTAATAATTCAGCAAAAAACATATGACACTTCTAAGAGCAGAAATATAATAATAAATCGTTTTATACCCAATTAATAAATTCAATAATAAAATCCATAATCTGTTTTCCAATCTTAATGTACTTATATTTTAAACTAGAAGAGAGAGTAAGTTTACGTTAGAGTCATACAACTTTTTTGCTACATTATAATTTGTTATTTATTTATATTTAATATAGATATGGTTGTTAAATAACACATTGGGGTTTATACGCTTTTGGTTATTTTTAGATGTCCATAAAATTACTTCTAATTCCCAATTTTGATAAACAACATAAATTTATTTTTATATAATGTAACGCTTAAATTATTTGAGAGAATAAAATCTGAATTTTTCCATAAGTTCTTATTTACTGCACAATAAGAATTATAATAAGTTTATAAATGACAATCCATTGTTGAATTAAACGTAACATATATTTTACTAATATATGTAATCTTCTGAAACAAAAATAAACTTTAGTATTTTTATATACCCATTCAGAAAAGATTTAACTGATTTAAGTGGATTTAATGTGTGAGAAACAAAGAATAGCTAGATGTGACAAATTTTTTTATGTGTGTGTTTGTGGAGAGCTCAATTCACTTTTCTGTGAATATTCTTGGAACAATTTCATACATTTCTCGGCTGGAGTAAAAAAAATTAGTGCGCAGTTGAAGATGATAATATTTAAATCGATTTAATAAATTCAACATTTCAATAACAGGCTTCGTGTATTAATTACTTTTAAAAAAAAAGATCATAGTGCTGTGTAAAGCATGTAAACGATTATTGGAAAAATTGTTTATTGTGTTAAATAATTGACCAATTCTATTCGCTCTTTCTTTCTTTATTCTTTTTAATATTCTTTAAATTGTAATCATGCAAAAAAAAGTTAACTGCCAATTTAGTAATAAAGTAGCCAAAATAATCGATTTCGCATACAACTAAATTTATAAGTATTTATTTATTCTACTTATTTTTATTAACCTGAGATTATTAAATTAATTTCTTCTAAAAATATCACGGGAGTGAAACTGCTAGGTCATTTGTCATTTGCTACTTAATATGAAGTAGTATAATATAAGTAGTATATATAAGTAGATAATAAATGTTTTAAATTTAATTTCAAAACTGTGGTGCCAAATCAAATCAATTTTAGTGGAAGATGTATTTATTTAAGAATGTATGAGATAAAATTGTAAGCTAGGGAACAGGACGATGCTTCAAATTTATGTAAGAATATTTATGTGTGAGCCATAAATTTAAAATAAAATATTTTAAATATAATAAAATGATCAAATGTATTTCTTAATGCACAATTGATAAAAAAAGATATTCATATTTTAGAAAATAGAACAATATTACTATTAGGGTGGCCGTAGTTTTAAAACTTAAATCTAGGTTTTCTTCAGTTTAACTGTTTAGTTAAACTGAAATCTGCTAATATGAACATACATTATACTCGTACTTGCATAGCAAAAAAAACCAAAGCAAAAATATCGACAACCAGGCGATATATTTTTATTACATTTCCCATTTTTATGAGAATTGAACATATATTTTCTGATCATATTTAGCCCAATTTTTTAAAATACTTATTTTAGCATTATTCAGGCAACACCCAATAACATGAAATGAAATAGAGAGTTCTGATTTCTTGTTAATGATATTACATAAATCTTAAATAATATTTAATTTTATAGTCAACTGTACTTTATTTTTGAAATGGACGCTTCAATTTCATATTGATTCAATACTTAGGTTCCATTTTATATTACCTACAAAATTTTAAAGCAATAAGTTTTGCATAGTTGAAATTAGCATTTTTTCATTTTTGCAATGGAAGCACACTTAGCCTAGCTTGTCAGTTTGTTAATTGTGTTACCTAAAACGTTTTAACAAGTTCTGTGGTAAATTATCCGTTTTCTTATTTGATGGATATATGCATGTATGTTAGTCGAAGGAACCGATTTAAAAACTTAAGAAAGTTTTAAAATGGAGTTTATTAAATTTACGAATAAAATATTTTTTATTGATTGGGAGTTAAAATGTGGCTGAAAATTTAAATAAATAAATGTGTTATAAAACACTTCTTCAAAATCTATATCATGAAATTATGTATTGCACGAGAAATTACATTTATTTCTAACTTCAAACTATCCAGAATTATTTTACCGTGCAACTACTTAAATGTCTCACTGATATAAATTTTAATTCGCATTTTCTGTAAAATTAAGGAATACAGTGTTTCAAGGAAATACAGTGATAATCGTTTAACACGAAACCGAGGGGGGACTGAATTATTTTTTCGTGTTAATAGAATTTCGTGTTAAAGTATATTGCAAGGAAATCGTTTATTCAACAAAATTAAGTTTATTAGAGTATATTTTATTTACATAGATATGTAAATAAGAATGCATTTAATAAGAATGAATGAAACAAAAACATTCACAATTAAATTTAATACAAGTTTTTTAAGATTTGGAAAAACAAACATTTACTGAGTTTTTGGAAAATAATCTCTTTAGATTCACTTTTTTTAACATCCAATTGTGAACAAATTGTTCAATGTCGTCCATTATTGATATTCATTTCAACGTTGGAATGTGCGTCTAAACAACTGCGCACACTTTTCATTATGTTCCTCATTTTGTATAACATGGGAGCTGCATTACTTTTCTCATTTCCTTCGTTTGAATTTACAGGAATGATATTTTTTGAGCTTTGAAAAACTCCCAAATGTATGTGTCTACCATAATCATAATTGGGGCTGTGCAAAGACTGTCATCAGCTACTGCAATGAATTCTTGCAATAATCAACCTGCGTGGCTGATGTTTTCCGTATTTTGTTCATTCTTAGCAGAGAAACCATTTCGTGTTAAGCGATATTCGTTTCACGTTAACAGAAAAAATGCATGAAAAAACATAGTAGTTTGTTGGGATCATTGCATTATTTCTTGTTAACTTATATTTCGTCTTAAGCGTTATGGGATTAAACGTTTTTCATTGTATAGTTTTCAATATTGATTGGTTTAGTTTTATCATCAAATTTAGTCTCTTCATCTTAATTTCTAATTTTCTCTTAACATTACTAATTTCTTGGCATTTTAAATATAATTTTTATAACAACTCATCAATAGAGCAAAACAAAAGAAATTATAATCACAGAACATTTTAGAATGTATTATGCATGAAAGCAAATACTATAATAATAATGACTGATGGTTATAAGATAAGAATTTAAAAGATAGTTTCACACACACATTTGTGCTAAATTTTGTTAGCATTTTTTTTTATTTTGCTTCTAAATGTTTTCTAAACACTAACTTCCTGATATTGAAAAAAATACTTTTTTTTTCAATTACTTTTTTTTAGCAAATATTCCACTAAACAAGATTTATCACTATATTCCTTTCCTCAATGATTTTGTGAAAACTAAATCAATCAACCCTAAAATTCCATTACTGCGTCTGTTTCATTTATCCCCTCTCGACTTAAATGCCTAAACTTGGATAATATTTTTCTTTTCTTCTTTTAAACTTATTTTTCACCGGTTCCCATGGAAAAGAAACGTTATTCTGTATTTCCAATAACTGTGCCCTTCTCAACAGCTATTCTCACGAGGGTCGTCTTCCATAGCTACGGAGGTTCTCCACTTTAAACTAATTTCCTGCTTCACTCTCCAAAAAGAAGAAACGTTTGAACCGATAAATTCAATTTATCAGTAAAATTTTTAGAAGCTACGATTTCAATTCAAATAAATATATGAGAGAATTGAAGATAGGCAGGTTTTTCTCTGCTTACATTTTATTGTCTGAGGAGAAACGGAATTATTTTTTTAAAAATTATTTGGTAAGAATTTCTTAGTAACGCAAAAAACTGTTTATATCGGCGTACACTTGGTGATATTAAACGCATCTATGAAAAATAATATATTCGTCTTTCGTATTATTAATGGGAGCTTGTACATTTTTTTGCTTACTGCTTCAGGAATGCATGAAGATATTACAACCAGAAGTTCAATATGTTTGTAAATTTAAATTATTTTCAGTACAAAAAATAATATTCTTATAGTTTCCATTTCACTTTTTTTTATTCTCTATAAAAATAGAGCTTTGAGCTTCTTTCAATTCAGACTTAGATAGTTTTAGTATTACATTAAGAAAAATAAAAGCAAATACGATTAAAGAGAATACTTAGAAGGGTAAAATGCAGTTTGATAATTTATTTGACAAGCATAAGGGAACTTGAATTCTTTTTAAAAAGTTATTTAGAAAATAATGGTATTAAACTACACTGCTGAGCACCGTAAATGCAACAACATTATTTTATTGGAAATTACATGGGGGACAAATCTGGAATGTATGGTGGGTGTTCTAAAATTTCCCAACGTAATTTTTTAAATCTGCCTTTGTTTCAGGGAAAACGTGTGGGAGGACATTGACATGGATATTCAATATCGATCGCTTCCCTACTCGAAAACGTTTACACCAAAGGTTCCAAGAATTTCGTCTTAAACAGTGCTCGCCATAAACTATTACGATTCATCGATGAATGACCACATTAAACTAATCCCCAGTAATTAAAAATCGTACTACGACACATTGTTCCGATCTGGATGGCACGACTTCGCTTTCGATTAATTCCCTCTACCACTAACAGGTTTCACTATTAAACATTGTATGCGGCGTACAATTCCAACCGTCATTCTTGCTCCTGCTATAACTGCACTCAATCTGACGCATTCGCATATGTCCACTTCACATTTGGTCAACCCTTATATTATAAACAATAAATTTAATTTACTTTGGAGAAATAATTCTAAAATTGTTGGAAAGTATACAATTTTGAAAAAAAAACCCATAACTCTAAGACTTTAGAAAACATGAATAAACTACAAAATTGTGTACGAAAGCGAAAATATGAAAATGTTTTAATTTTCAATATCGACGGGGTAATTAAAATGAAGATAAGTTGTTGAGGATCTTTGTTACGAAAACTGATTTAATGTTAAGGTTGTAATGCAGTGTTTCTCAAACAGTGGGGCGCGCCCCAATGGGGGGGCGATAACCTTACGAGGGGGGCGCGAGCATATGGAAAATAAAAGATTTAAAAAATAATTAATTTACTGGAATGAATTAAAACAAAATACTTTCTGACATAATATAAAATTCACTTTTACTCTGATATAAGTTATAGGCGATATTAAATCATTAAAAAAAATTCTTGAATACTTAATTAGCTATCTTTGATCCTATAACCAAATAAATAATATTTTATTTAATTTGCTGTAATCCCATGATGAGAGAGTTTTATTACGTTTTCTTATTTGAAAGTAACATTCTACTCTTTTAGAGAAAAAAACAGATCCCAGATCCAGAATCAAAAAAATTTAGGAACATAAAAATTCATCACTGTCATTAGTTTTGAAATACTGCACATTATAGCTGTAGATTGTTTGACCTTCTAAGTTATTGGTACAGTTAGTTATGAACCCTCTCTTATGTGTTTATTTCTCATTTAAGGAAGTTGTAAGTAATGTATTTCCCTGTTGCGCTTTTATCCATGCAAAACAGTTTTATGATATTTGGAAAACCACGGAGAGCACACACACTTTGACAGATTACTTGGCCAAGACTTAGACCAAGATGAGTATTTTGAAAAATATAAAGCATAACATTTTTTTTTGTTTTTAACAGTAACATACATATTATCATAATGAATACACTTTTTACCCGGAAGTGGTCGTGCGGGACACATAGATCACGAAATTGTTAATTGTGGCAAAACTGTTTATTTGTTACCGAAGAAAAATTGAAAAGTCCTTGAAAGTAGGTAAGTAAACTTTCTCTTAATTAAATTATTCTGTGGAATCACGATTTGTATCGTGTACAATAAAATAATTATTTAAAAAAATGATTGGGGTGACTCTATAACCCCGCTCGACCGTATCGAGTGCGCGCCTGCTCCCGTTAAAACACGTTGACGTCTTTTTGCTTTAAATATTAAAAATAATACAATAATTCTTCATCGGAATTTTATATTATTGTTCATTATTTAACATCAATTATAAAAGCTAATTCTGTGAGGCTTAAAATTAAAATTTGCTTAAAGCTAATTATAATTTGAGCAATCATTTAAAAAAACATTTTATAATTTTATAAACATTGTCGCGCACTTAGCTTTACTCTTTTTACAATACAGCTATTATATCAAGAATGTTTTATTTTCTTATAATTGAACTCCTGCAAAGAGCGGGTACTTCAGCCGGTATACTTTTAATGTATCAATGTTGCACAGAGTATTTTGTAACTAATTAATTAATACCAAATTAAGAACAAGTTTAATAAGTATTAACGACTTCCATGGGCTTGTCTTGCAAAGCAAAGTTTTTATAAGGAATGCTTATGATTAAAAATTGACCCTCTGAGTTATTTTTCTATATTTAGCAGATATCCATATTTTGTCTTCTAAGCAGTCGCCGCATTTTGCAATATGTTCAATTTAAAAATTAGAGAAAGGAAAAATAACATAATAATTATCCTATTACTTACTTACTTAATTTTTTTTGTTTAAAAGAGTAGTATTCATAATTTAATACTTATGTTATTAATTTGAATGGTTTATAATTCAGATCTCGTATTGTAGCTTTAGCGTCAAAGTGCATTATTATTGCATTTAGTGCATTATTAATGTATAAGAGGGCGCAATAAAAATTATAATTGAAAATGGGGGGCGCCAGTATTGAAAGTTTGAGAAGCACTGTTGTAATGCATTGTAATGAAATATTTTAATATTTATTCTGTTATTCATGTTTAAAGGATAAATATGAATATGCCTTTTTGGGAACAAAAATAAAGAATTACTTAAGAAATGTTTCATAAATTATGTTAAGTTAAAATTCTATATATACGAGGTCTGTCCCAAAAGTATTCGACCTACGTTCATATCTTCACGCGGAGAGACTGAGGTGACCTCTAGTGGGTACGAATATCACCAGCAGCTCCTAACCTTCTCATCAGTAGCGTGAGATACCGATGTAACCTCTTAGTTCCCGCGTAGCGTATATTTGTTTACAAAGACTTTTTTGCGTTCGTCGTAATTTATTTATTGCTAAAAATGGCAGAACGAACCGAACAGCGAATTTGCATACAATTTTGCTTTAATCTCGGTAAAAGTTGTGCGGAAACTATTGAAATGTTACAAAAGGCCTTTAAAGATGAGTGTATGGGAAAAACACAAATAAAAGAGTGGTATGGTTGGTTCAAAAATGGCCGCACTTATGTTGACAGTGATCCTCGTTCTGATCGACCTTCGACAGGAACATCGTCGCATAATGTCGAGTGTGTTCGTGTCGCAGTTGAACAAGATCTTCGTTTGACTGTGAGAGAAGTGGAAGATGAAATTAGAATACCAAAAAGTACTGTTTGGCGAATTTTAACCGAGAATTTTAGGAATGACTCGTGTTTGTGCAAAATTCATCCCAAAAGTGCTCTCGGACCAGCAAAAAAATCTTCGATTAGAAATCGCTCAGGACAATTTGGAAATGATCAATAGTGATGAAAACTTTCTTAAAAAGATTATTACTGGTGATGAGACATGGGTTTATGGTTATGATCCTGAAACCAAACAACAATCTTCGCAGTGGAAGTTTCCGTCGGAGCCACGGCCGAAAAAAGCCCGTCAAAGTCGAAGCAACATCAAGTGAATGTTGATTGTTTTTTTTTATTATGAGGGTATTGTGCACCACGAGTATGCCCATACAGGCCAAACAATTAACAAAGAGTACTACGTTGAAGTTTTGAAAAGATTACGTAATGCAATCAGGAGAAAACGACTGTAACTTTGGGAATCCGGTGACTGGCTTCTTCATCACGACAATGCTCCAGCGCACACATCGAACCTTGTGCAGCAGTATTTATCAAAACACAGTATTGCGCAGCTCCGCCAGCCTCCATACAGTCCCGATATAGCTCCCTGCGACTTTTGGCTATTTCCTCGATTGAAAATGCCGCTTAAGGGACATCGATTCGACAATAAACAGACTGTTGAAACTAATGCGACGAATGCACTCAAGGCGATTTCGAAGACTGACTTTCAAGAGTGCTTCAATAAGTGGAAACATCGATATGAGCAACTCGTTCAATCAAATGGGGACTACTTTGAAGGATGCCACCCCGGATGATGAAGAATAAATTAAGCGCTGAGAAACCGAAGTAGGTCGGATACTTTTGGGACAGACGTCGTATATATATATATATATATATATATATATATATATATATATATATATATATATATATATATATATATATATATATATATATATATATATATATATATATATATATATATATATATATATATGTATATATATATATATATATATATATATATATATATATATATACATATATACTTTCAAAATATTACAATAAAAAACGAAACACAAATTGTTTTCTGATTTGCTTTTATTACGGTACGTATAAATGTTTAACAATTTTGAAATATACTTTTGCATTCCACATATCTTGCATTTCATTAATTACATATTTTAGTATGATGTTCAAAGCTTTTTAAAATATCTTTTCTTCATAAAATTAAAAATAGAAACAGTATTTTCCATGTCTGTTCAAAACTTTAAAATACTATGTAAAAAACAGAGTGTAATTCATTTAAATTAAAATCATCGTATACAGTTCAAATTTCTTAGTTTCAATAAGGTAACATACAGTATTTTGCAAACTGTGTACTACAGCGTCTCATGCTTTCTATGCTTTCGACCTAATTCTCAATCATAATTTTCATCTCGCCCCACCTTTCCCATACAATAACTATGTATTGAATTCAATAATAATATAATTTAACGTAAGTCCTTACATCTTTAATTTAATCCATACAAATTATCAAGATAAGTATTAGATGTTGTATATAATTGTATGACATGCCCATAGGGTGACTTAACATAGATCTTAATTGATTTTATCTTGACATAGATCTTAACTTAGTACTATTAAATTAATTATGAAACACATTTTTCAGTACTGAAACATTTATAAGCGTTTTATATCAGTGTAGATGTGTATTTTATTTTTTATTATGTCAGAATGTATTTTTTTCTTCATTTTAGTAAATTAATAATTTTTTTAAAATAATATTTTGTTTTCAACTTTTCAAAATACTCACGGCCCTCTACGGGAGTGCCCCCCCACAATTTATAAAACACTGATGTACTAGGTTCATGTAGTTATATTTTTCTGATAGTTCATTTAACACAGCGATACTCAACTTGCGGCCCCCCGGGCCTTTTTAAGTCGCCCAGTCATGGTAAATTGATCTCAGAAATTTACTTATTTCAGAACTTTGTACTAAAAATTTAATGAGAAATTCTTTTTCAAGAAATCAAATATATCAGCTTTGCCTTTTGCTGTCGGTGTCGTACGGGTACGATTTGATATTCTTTTTCCATTTGGAATGGTTATGGAAGTTTGGAGTGAAGCTAATCCCCAAGTGTATGTCGAAACACCGTTATATCGAGAAAAACTGACTGTTTGGTGCGCTTTATGGGCTGGTGGAATCCTTCTTCAAAAACGATGATGGCCACAACGTTACAGTCAATGTTGATCGGTATAGAGCCATGATTACTAACTTTTTCATTCCTGAATTGAACAATCAAGATGTCCAGGAGCTGTGGTTCCAACAAGACGGCGCAACATGTCACACAGCTCGTGCCACAATTGATTTATTGAAAGACACGTTTGGTGACCGCCTAATTTCACGTTTTGTACCTGTGAATTGGCCTCCACAATCTTGTGATTTAACACCGCTAGACTATTTTCTGTGGGGCTATGTAAAGTCATTGGTCTTTGTGGATAAGCCACAAAGGCTTGACCATTTGGAAGACAACATTCGTCGTGTTATTGCCGATATACGGCCACAAATGTTGGGAAAAGTCATCGGAAATTGGACGTCCGGATTGGACTACATCCGAGCCAGCCGTGGCAGTCCTATACCAGAAATCATATTTAAAATGTAATTCCACAAGATTATCTTTCGAATAAAAAAAATTCATGTTAATTGAATAATACATCGTTGTTTTATTGCAATTTAAAGTTCTATACCTCTAAAAAAACACCCTTTAATAGTAAAATTGTGTTGTGCGTCAAGAAAAGAATAAACATTGTTGCATCGTTAAAAGAAATCATTACTCCAAATAAAACAAATTATTGTTAACACTTTATAATTTTTTCTTGTATCCACGGTGTTTAACTTAATAGATACCACAAAAAAAATTATATATAAATCAATGAAGTAACTTTTTTGGCAATTCCTGCATTTTTAATTGGTGTCATGTGTATAATCGTATTCTACGTCTATGGAATAAGAGAAAAATATATTCAAATTAAATAATTGAGAAAATAGAAATATTTTATCCAAGACATATGAATAAGAAATTATACATAAAGTGATTTCCGAAAAACTCTTAACACAGCTTAGAACTGATGAAAGTATCCATCCCCTGTTATGGTAATATCCAAAATTAAAACTAGTTTAAATTTCAGGTTAAATTTGACTGCAGAATACGTAATCTTAAAATATCAATTTCGGAGGCTTGAAAATATTTATAATATCTTCTAAAGTAAAAAAAAATAAATCAAAAATTATAATCAGAAGTTATCAATAGGCCTAATGGATGCAAGAGTAATCACTTCCGTTATATTTGTACTCTATTCATTAAAGTGAATTTAAAATGTTGATGCTTGAGGAAATATTTGAATTTAATCTAAGAGATTGTGACAACCATGGTTTTCGTGTGATATTTAAAATATTCTTGGATATTTAAAATTTGTATTAAGATAATAATTAACAGTGCTTTTGTAATTTATTTTCAAGTAATTATATTGTTGCTTAGAAGCTTATTATCTTCAAAATTAAAATATAAATTACATTACTGCTTTTCTTTTAATAAATATTTTAATTTTTTTCTTATTTAGCACATTAAAACAAACTAGTATGTTTTTAACTCCACATTTTGTATGTTTGAATTTAATAGAAGTAAATTAGGCAAGCACATTATAAGTCCAATTATTTATAATTTACCTGAGATCTAATAATAATTATGTTACCTCTACGTGACAAACCAAAATTAATTACAAACAATCAATAAAATAGGATTTGTATTACATATATTTTACTTTAGAATGTAGTTTATAATTTAGTTAATTTAGTTCTGCAGTATTTCTTTTTAAAAATACTAATAGAAATGAGTGTACAGAGTAACAGCTAAATTATAGTTTTATAGTTTGTTTGTTGTAAATTCCAAATTTTGGGAATTAGAGACCATTGAATTTAAATTAAACATTTTCGAATAATTCTGAACAAAAATAGAGCAATGGTCTTCTACGTTAGAAAATAAAAAACCTAAAAACATGTACATTAACATTATAAAGTATTTGAGTATAACGAATCAGAAGATTTTATTTACATTAATTAGAATTAGTGAATTTTAAATAAAATAAAAAAATATAGTAAACATTGTCTTTATTTTTTTGTTCTAGTTTATTTAAAATATTCATATTATTAATTCAATCTAAAATAGTAAAGGGTCTTTTTTAGAGGTATAGAACTTTAAATTGCAATAAAACAACGATGTATTATTCAATTAACATGAATTTTTTTTATTCGAAAGATAATCTTGTGGAATTACATTTTAAATATAATTTCTAGCATATGACTGCCACGGCTGGCTCGGATGTATTCCTATCCGGACGTCCAATTTTCGATGACTTTTTCCAACATTTGTGGCCGTATATCGGCAATAACACGACGAATGCTGTTTTCCAAATGGTCAAGCGTTTGTGGCTTATCCACAAAGACCAATGACTTTACATAGCCCCACAGAAAATAGTCTAGCGGTGTTAAATCACAAGATCTTGGAGGCCAATTCACAGGTCCAAAACGTGAAATTAGGCGGTCACCAAACGTGTCTTTCAATAAATCGATTGTGGCACGAGCTGTGTGACATGTTGTGTCGTCTTGTTGGAACCACAGCTCCTGGACATCATGATTTTTCAATTCAGGAATGAAAAGGTTAGCAATCATGGCTCTATACCGATTACCATTGACTGTAACGTTGTGGCCTTCATCGTTTTTGAAGAAGTACGGACCAATGATTCCACCAGCCCATAAAGCACACCAAACAGTCAGTTTTTCTGGATGTAACGATGTTTCGACATACACTTGTGGATTAGCTTCACTCGAAATGCGGCAGTTTTGTTTGTTGACGTAGCCATTCAACCAGAAGTGCGCTTCATCGCTAAACAAAATTCGCTTATGAAAATCGGGAACAACGGCAATCTCGTTTTGGGCCCTTTCGACGAATCTACGCCTTGCTTGATCATATTTAAAATGTAATGCCGCAAGATTATCTTTCGAATAAAAAAAATTCATGTCAATCGAATAATACATCGTTGTTTTATTGCAATTTAAAGTTCTATACCTCTAAAAAAACACCCTTTAATAGTAAAATTGTGTTGTGCGTCAAGAAAAGAATAAACATTGTTGCATCGTTAAAAGAAATCATTACTCCAAATAAAACAAATTATTGTTAACACTTTATAATTTTTTCTTGTATCCACGGTGTTTAACTTAATAGATACCACAAAAAAAATTATATATAAATCAATGAAGTAACTTTTTGGCAATTCCTGCATTTTTAATTGGTGTCATGTGTATAATCGTATTCTACGTCTATGGAATAAGAGAAAAATATATTCAAATTAAATAATTGAGAAAATAGAAATATTTTATCCAAGACATATGAATAAGAAATTATACATAAAGTGATTTCCGAAAAACTCTTAACACAGCTTAGAACTGATGAAAGTATCCATCCCCTGTTATGGTAATATCCAAAATTAAAACTAGTTTAAATTTCAGGTTAAATTTGACTGCAGAATACGTAATCTTAAAATATCAATTTCGGAGGCTTGAAAATATTTATAATATCTTCTAAAGTAAAAAAAAATAAATCAAAAATTATAATCAGAAGTTATCAATAGGCCTAATGGATGCAAGAGTAATCACTTCCGTTATATTTGTACTCTATTCATTAAAGTGAATTTAAAATGTTGATGCTTGAGGAAATATTTGAATTTAATCTAAGAGATTGTGACAACCATGGTTTTCGTGTGATATTTAAAATATTCTTGGATATTTAAAATTTGTATTAAGATAATAATTAACAGTGCTTGTAATTTATTTTCAAGTAATTATATTGTTGCTTAGAAGCTTATTATCTTCAAAATTAAAATATAAATTACATTACTGCTTTTCTTTTAATAAATATTTTAATTTTTTTCTTATTTAGCACATTAAAACAAACTAGTATGTTTTTAACTCCACATTTTGTATGTTTGAATTTAATAGAAGTAAATTAGGCAAGCACATTATAAGTCCAATTATTTATAATTTACCTGAGATCTAATAATAATTATGTTACCTCTACGTGACAAACCAAAATTAATTACAAACAATCAATAAAATAGGATTTGTATTACATATATTTTACTTTAGAATGTAGTTTATAATTTAGTTAATTTAGTTCTGCAGTATTTCTTTTTAAAAATACTAATAGAAATGAGTGTACAGAGTAACAGCTAAATTATAGTTTTATAGTTTGTTTGTTGTAAATTCCAAATTTTGGGAATTAGAGACCATTGAATTTAAATTAAACATTTTCGAATAATTCTGAACAAAAATAGAGCAATGGTCTTCTACGTTAGAAAATAAAAAACCTAAAAACATGTACATTAACATTATAAAGTATTTGAGTATAACGAATCAGAAGATTTATTTACATTAATTAGAATTAGTGAATTTTAAATAAAATAAAAAAATATAGTAAACATTGTCTTTATTTTTTTGTTCTAGTTTATTTAAAATATTCATATTATTAATTCAATCTAAAATAGTAAAGGGTGTTTTTTAGAGGTATAGAACTTTAAATTGCAATAAAACAACGATGTATTATTCAATTAACATGAATTTTTTTTATTCGAAAGATAATCTTGTGGAATTACATTTTAAATATGATTTCTAGCATATGACTGCCACGGCTGGCTCGGATGTATTCCTATCCGGACGTCCAATTTTCGATGACTTTTTCCAACATTTGTGGCCGTATATCGGCAATAACACGACGAATGCTGTTTTCCAAATGGTCAAGCGTTTGTGGCTTATCCACAAAGACCAATGACTTTACATAGCCCCACAGAAAATAGTCTAGCGGTGTTAAATCACAAGATCTTGGAGGCCAATTCACAGGTCCAAAACGTGAAATTAGGCGGTCACCAAACGTGTCTTTCAATAAATCGATTGTGGCACGAGCTGTGTGACATGTTGTGTCGTCTTGTTGGAACCACAGCTCCTGGACATCATGATTTTTCAATTCAGGAATGAAAAGGTTAGCAATCATGGCTCTATACCGATTACCATTGACTGTAACGTTGTGGCCTTCATCGTTTTTGAAGAAGTACGGACCAATGATTCCACCAGCCCATAAAGCACACCAAACAGTCAGTTTTTCTGGATGTAACGATGTTTCGACATACACTTGTGGATTAGCTTCACTCGAAATGCGGCAGTTTTGTTTGTTGACGTAGCCATTCAACCAGAAGTGCGCTTCATCGCTAAACAAAATTCGCTTATGAAAATCGGGAACAACGGCAATCTCGTTTTGGGCCCTTTCGACGAATCTACGCCTTGCTTGATCATATTTAAAATGTAATGCCGCAAGATTATCTTTCGAATAAAAATAATTCATGTCAATCGAATAATACATCGTTGTTTTATTGCAATTTAAAGTTCTATACCTCTAAAAAACACCCTATATAATAAACTCCACATTGTCGAACAAAACAGAAAGATGTTGCAATTATGAATTGCATTTTTATAATAAAATTGAAGACATTCAATTTTACTATAAAAAATGTTGTCAAGTATTTTATTTCTGGTTTTTCTAAAAATGCAAAACAAGACGTTTCATTTTTTCTGTTATACGAATAATAGCATTTGACGATTCTGTTAAGCAATTGACAATTCATCCAATTGATAATACTGGATGGAAAAACTTCGGTATTTAAACTTCCTTAATATTTAAAATTTCGTAAAAAGGCGCACTTATTATTTTTCTATTATTTATTAAACAACTGAATGAATTTTTTCAAAGAAACTAACATGCACATTATTTTAATATATTTTTACACATTAAGTCTTCTTTATACATCATTCAGTTTTTTGGTAATATTATAATTTTAAAATTAAAGTTTATATATATAATTTCAGAATCCAAAATTTAAAAAAAAATCTCTAGAAATATTAAGACTTTAAAAAAATAAAAGATTATTTAAAAATTACTGTATTTTATTTTGAAAGTTTTCCAGCAAAAATATTCTCAGATTGAAGTGAATATTTATGATTCAGGTTTACTAATACGTATGGAAGTTAAGAGTGGTGGGACATAAAATAAGTAAATAAAAGTTATCCTAAGTCAACATTCCAAGCTATAAGTAATCTAAAGAATTAATTTATTATCAGAAGATTTATGGATCCTTCATCATTTTCATCTCATGTTCGAGAAAATGATTCCCGCATATTTTCTTCAAAATAAATTTTTGCTTTTTGTTAATGGTATAAATCCATAGAAAATTCGTATTCATTTATAAGAAACATTTAAAATGTGATAATAATAAATCATGAACTCCAATGAAATTAGAACTTCCTCGTTAAAAATTATTGCATATTAAATAAATATAACAACGAAATTTGAATGGATTACAATTTTAGAAATACAAACACTTTCTAATTTTCTGCTTTCTTATTGTATCTTATATTTCTGTATATATTTGTTTTACTAAAATATGTATTTTCAAATATTAAATTCTATGTATGTAAAGAAAATATTCGTCAAGTATTAGATGTTACATATAATGCAAAGAATATCGCAATGTAAAATATGAGTGCACAAGCAGTTTAAAAAAACTCAGTTCATATTAAATCAAAGCGTAAATAATGAGTATTGTTCTAAGTAACAAATGTGTTTTTATTTGTATTGACTCTACATATGTGTGAAATGCCGTGAAAGATAGTTTTTAATTTCTTCTTGAGTATTTAAAATCTTGTAAAAAAGTAGAAAATGTTTTGAGAGCGATGCATTTAATTTTAATTATTTACATTTTAAAACATTTAATAAAGTTGTTCATTTAAATTCTTCTAGATTTTTAATTCTTGCGTATGCTAACAACATCTGAAAAAACCCACCTTATTGTTTTTCACTAATATGAACTAATTGCTTTTATAAAACAAAAATATTGTTGAAAAATAAAATAAGTTTAATTAAAAAAATCAGTTTTTAAAAAATATATAATTTAAGCTGTAAATTATACATATAAGAATGGATTAAAAGTTATACAAAAAAATCAAAATCAAAATTTTGTTAAAGTCACGTAGATATTTCTTTTTTCAATAAACATTCTGATAGTCATATTTGAATAAACTGCCCACAATAATTAAGATCTGGAAAGAAAATATGAAAAATTATGATACTAATAACATTATTTTATACAATTTTTTCATTTATAATTTTTATTTACCGATTTTTAACGATATATCACCTTAAAATAAACATTTATCTTTAACTAATGCCACGGATCAACCCAAATAAATCAGAACTAGCTTGGTTTAACTTCCAAATTCTCAGAAACAAAATATAAGACATGATTCAACAAAATGCAGAACTCTAAAGAATGTCTACTCTCTTTGAATAAACTTTCAGTAACCTCCAGAATATGTAAAGCAGAGATAAAAATAAATTTTAGGTCACGTTCACATTTCAACGAAAAGTATTGATTTAAGCTATCATTGAGATAAATCTTTTCTTTGAAGAGATTTCATAATACTAAACGGGAAACTTTCCACCATCTTCCTGCTAATGCAATTCTCGAAGTTTCGAATGGCGACAGAATAGCCATTTTCAAAGGAAACCAATTGAAAGAAATGTCGTTTCTTTATCTGGAGATCATTGAATTTATCTCCAGTTGCTTAACTCCTAGAGTAATATCCAAAAACGTACTTTTACTCAAAAGAACAGCCTTCCGTTCTGGACTTTCTCTTCGAATTACCATCGGCTGGAACACATCACCAGAACACAAAGAGCTTCCTGTTAAATATTGCAGCACAGACGGAAACGACTGGTAAAGGGGAGGAGATGTCCAAGTCTACTAAAAAGCGAAGGACATCAAGAGATTTTCTCCTACGCTCTAAACTTTGAGAGACCCTTAAATTTATAAGCTTCTTGCAGTCAAACCCGTTAAGACAATCATGATGGCAAGTGGGTTTCCCCTTTTAGTGCAGGAAAAATTCGGTTCAATGTTAAGGAAAATCAGAATTGTTTGAATAATGGGGTGGGTTTATGACATAAATTTTTCTTCTTATCTTTGAATATGAAACAGTACATGATATTTTTCAAATTATATTGATAAAAAAGTATGTATAGGTAGGTTTACAAAAAAAATCAATGTTCAAAAAAGACTTTAGTAACCTTCGTAATTTTTGGCCATTAAATGGCCATCGCATGTTTTTGCTTTTGAGTGGTCATCGTATTTTTATAACAAAAAAATGAAATAAACTACAAATTTAATATTTAATACAAAAATAAGTTTTTTTCCCGATTTCATTGTATATTATTTAGTTTTATTCATGTTGTGATATTCCCCCTTGGGAGAATATCTCTCGGAGTATCAGCGTGAGCTAGAGGTTTAGTATTAATGGAAGAGCTAGTGGCATACATAATTTTAATATATCTTTATTAAGATTTTCAACTTAAGGGGACTTGGCACCCTTTGAGCAAACTTCTTTATTTACGGATTTAAAAATTATATTTTAACATTTTATACAATGTTTCTATTCAAGAAAATGTTACCAGATGAAAATTTTCATATATTATTCACACAATTTTAAAAATTTAAATTTTTTGAAGACAATTGGGAAAATTTTAAAATCCTACTCCTTTTGTAAAAATTAATTTTTTGACCTGAATTTTTTTATAATATTCTTATGGATGTTCTTAACAACATTAGGGATCGATTTTAGAATAACTTCATTCGTTCTTGAGAAAAAAAATATAATGTTGATATACAGGCTAAAAATCAACGAAAAAGCCAACATGTCTTACATTTTGTTTTTTTTTAAAAAAAGTATTCAGTTTATAGCAAAACGGATCCCTAATTTTATTAAATGCTTTATTTTTAACACGCAGGAAAAAAATTGAAGTGATTGGTAAATAATTGTAGAAGGAGTAGCATTTTGAATGCACTAAGGTTTCGAAAAACACAAACTGAGAAAAACCACTTTAAAGCTTATAATTCTGAAAAAATAATTATTATAAGCTTAATTAAACTTAAAATACCACTTTAAGATATTAGTTATACATTTTTCTTTAAAATAATTGCATTTTCGTATTTTTTCAACCCACACATATTTATAAATGATCAACTTTTAGAGAGTACTAATTGCACAAGAAAACTCAAGAAAAACTTAAACAAATTTTTTTTTCTGTCACGACAGAAATTTTAGCTGTTTTTCTTCTTATAATATTAAAGTATTACATTTGTATGAAAAATATATCAGGAATAAGAACTGAAATTATAAAATTATTAATATAAAATGCCTTAATTTAAAAATTTTACATGCACACATTTCACAAGGATGAAAAATTACATTATTGTATTGCCTCGGAAATATTCTGCTTTTAATACTACACATTCTTTTTCATAGTTATTATTTCTATTTATAAAATAGATTTTTTTATCATAACGCATTTTTAGCTTTTTTCAAAAAGGGGGTGTGGCTGAATTGCCTAATTTGTTTTCAAATGAAGTTTTATTCAACTTCTAACTTTCCGACATGCACAAGTGATATATCAATCGAAAGATAATAATGCAAAGAATAAGATTAAATGAAAATAAAAAAAACGATAGGTTTGTGATTTTTAGGGTACCAAGTCTTCTTAAGCTTCTAACAAATTAAATTATAACAATTAATATGAGAGAATCTACGATATCAAAATACACAACACACAATATATATAGATAATAACGACTTAACCTAACTCGGACCACTATCAATAACTGAATCGCATAAACTTATTTCCAATAGAATCACTGATTCTAATATTAAATATTCAATCCTACCTTGTGCAGTCTGGAGAATCAATCACTAATACTCTAAAGGCAACCTTGTATTTACTTGCATGCACTGGTATGCACCTAGCTTCTCTATATCTTTATCATTTAAAACTTCTAATCACCGCCACGTAACTATATTCAAACTTGAACCACGAACTAGTATATTAACATTCCTCTACTTTCCATCAACTGCCACAAATTGCCATCACGCTTACTCTAACTTCTGATATTTAAAAGCTTGTTAATTTGTATCTTTCATTTACACTTCACTCCTTGGATTTGGTTGGAAAAGGGTTGCTATTCATTCTGGCCCAAAGAACCCAAAGGACATGATAAAGAAAAGACGCGTGAGCCCGTCAGAATGTAAAGTGATATGAATTTTTGGCAATAATTTTAAAGCATTAGTGATCCCAAACTATGAAATATTGTTTCAGACTTTCTTGGAATTTTGTTTATCTCTGTATAAACTAATATGGAGGAGTATTTGAATGTTAGTAGGATATATATTATAATTATAAATAGGCTTTAAATAGTGCTAAATATTTTTGCATGCATACAGAATAAAGTTGTTACATTTAGAAACAGGGATAGAATTTAAGCGATGTCCAATAATTGGTTGGTCATCTATTCGAAAATGTCCTTTAGACACTTTTTCACGCATGACCCAAAATATCCAAACGTTTCATTCGGGTGCAGTCTTCGTTTCTGAATTTCATTCTCCATCAACAAAATAACTCAGCGTGTCCCATTCTGGGGGGTGCGCCCTCCTAGTTGGTCGTGATAACCCTTCATGGGGGCACGAGCTTATTGAAAATTGAAAATAAACTGTTTAAAATAATTATCAATATACTCAAAGGAAGCAAAATAAAATACATTCTGACGTAAAGAAAAATACACATTCACACTGATTTAATACATATATAAATGTGTCAGTACTGTAGAATGAATTTTACAATTAATTTATGAATATTAATTTAAAAACATGGTTAGTAAAAACTAGTGTCTCTCGTGGGCTTTTATAACATGCAAAATGTAATACACAATCGTCATAACTGGTAGGGTTTGTTATAAAAGTCGTATTGTTGCTTTAATGTCATAGTACATTATTTTTGCATTCAATACATTGTTATTGTAAGAGGGTGAGGGGGCAATGAAAATAATGACTGAAAATAGAGGCACAAATACAGAAATTTTGAAAAATACTGAAAGAACAAAATTGATCTGAAGACTTTTTTAACGTTTCTTAAGGTATCCGACTACGTTCGGAACCGCGATTTTGGAAAAACGCATAAAAGGATAATTTTCATGATATTTAGTGTCACTTAGATTATAGATAGAATTATTAGATTAGAATAGAATACTTAGATTAGAATTAGAATACTTCGATTAGAATATATGCATAAAATTGTTTTAAGGACATTTTGACAAAAAAAATTATTTAAATACAATATTTTGGCAAAAAATTAATTTAGAACAATATTTTTTCCAAATGTTCCCCTTTTGTGCAAAATGGTTCTATTATACACTGCTGGACAATTACTAAGGACGGATCACAAATTGCTATGTAGCATAACATTAAGCGAGACATGAGGCCTAGTAGGATAAAATATAGTTGCCACACTGTTCAGAAATTAGAATAAAGAATATTTATTGTTCTGGAAAGTACAAAAGCTGTGAAACACCTGAAAAAAAAAAATTGTTCATTTGATCTGCGTACGGAGAAATGGAAAAATGCATCTAAAAGTCAGCAGGCACCTTAAAGAATGGTATCAGTACGGGATATGTCCACCGTGGAGTGTGATGCAACATTCCACACGTCGTACCATACTTTGCACAACATTATCCAGCAGCTGTTGAGGCAATTTATCCCATTCCTCTGTGAGTGCCCGGATGAGAGTGTTCTTGTTTGTCGGAGGATAGTTTCGTCCAGCAACTTGCCTCCCCAAAGCATCCCACACATTTTCAATGGGGTTTAGATCTGGAGAACGCGCTGGCCATACGAGTCATTGAATACCCTCGCTGTCTAGACAATCCTGAACAGCGAGTGTTCGATGACATGTTGTGTTGTCGTCCATAAAAACAAATTTATCACCGACAGCACCACGGGAAAGACGAACATGAGGAAGTAGAACTTCATCAATGTATCGTTGGCCCATCATAGTCCCATTCGCAACCACGTGTAGGCGCGTGCGGCTATTGATCATGATGTCGGCCCTCACCATGATACTGCATGTCGGATATCGGTCCTTTTCCTGGATATTTTCTGGACGATAAGCAGTACCACTCTCGCGCCAGATCAGTTGGCGTCTACAATCCGATGACAGACTGAACCTACTCTCATCTGAGAATAGTACGCATGCCCAGTCCTCTTCAGTCCAATTGTGATGCTCACGACACCATTGCAAACGGGCAGTACGGTGCTGTCTGGTCAATGGGACACACACAACAGATCTGCGTGGGTATAGTCCTCCTCTCTTCAAACGTCTGGCAACAGTTTTTCGGGAGATCTGCTTTCCTGAGGCAGCAAGAAACTGATTTGCCACTTGCTGAGCTGTGGTGCGCCTGTTCCTTTTTGCTGATAGGACGATATATCTGTCTTCTGCAGGCGTCGTACTTCTAACACGACCTCCCCCGTGCCGTCTACTACACATTCCAGTTGTTTTAAATGACTTCCACAGCCGTGAAACAACGCTGTGAGCGATGTCGAACACCCTGGCAACATCTGTTATCTTTCGCCCATCTTCGATCTTTCCAATAATTCGGCCACGCATAAAATCATCTATGTGATGTCGGGAAGACATGCCAAAAATTTTAAGTTCGTCTATTAAATCTTTCCTGTAAAACTTTGAATTGAAACAACAACTGTCCACACGTGTCAAAACCTTTAAAGCTCTTATGAACGCTACCAGGTGATGAACAGACGTGGAAAAAAAATTTGCATACTCATACTTTTTACTAATATCCCGCAGTTATTCTAATTTTCCACATTTTGCTTCCTTTCATTTTGTGGTTGATATGGATGATAGTGTTATCCGTCCTTAGCAATTGTCCAGCAGTGTAATAATATTTTGCCTGTATATAGCTCAGACCTCTCTACAGTGGCTGAAGTAGAATTTTTGAAATATATAACTTAGAATTGGGTTTATTCATATTTTACGACAACAGAGGAGAACAATTTTAAGAAAAAAAATGCGAATAATTATTTGAATTGGTGGTAACTCTGAAAATAATGTGACTTTTTTTACTATCAACTTATAATGTCACTACACAATTTATATGATATAAAAGCTTGTCGTGAGATTTAAGTACTCGTATTTACTTATTTTCAAAACTTCTATTTGCGCCTCTGTAGAGAGGTCTGAGCTATATACAGGCAAAATATTATTATAATAAAACCATTTTGCACAAAAGGAGAACATTTGAAAAAAAATATTCTAAGTTACGTATTTGCCAAAATATTATATTTAAATAAATTATTTTTGTCAAAATGGCAGTAAAACAGTTTCATGCATATATTCTTATCTGATTGACACTAAATATCATGACAATTATCCATTTATGCGCTTTTTTAAAATCACGGATCCGAACGAAGTCGGATACCTTAAAGCCGAAATGCGAGAAAAAATATTGGGCTAATTGTAAATGAAAATATTTGCAGGACTAGTAATAATCACAATTAATTTTGAGCTTCATTTACGTCTAAAATAAAAATAAAGTGTTATTCTCATCTTGAAAAAAAATTATTATTTTCAATGCACGAAAAGGAGTACATAATCAAAATAATCTGTGATTAAAAAAAAACTATCATTAGTTCTCAAATTCGACGATTGTGCAGTTCACGAACATTGAATATTGTAGGAAATTCCAAGGTTACAACCGCATTTGTTGAATGAAATATTTTAGACTTTAAAAAAGCATCTTATTTCACTGAAAAAGTACCGTTTTCCCGAGATGGGGAGATTCCCGTTCCTTCATCATCCATCAAATCTGCCGAAATAAAACTCTTCAGTAACTAGGTTTTATATATATATATATATATATATATATATATATATATAGGTAAGAAGAAATATATTTTAATAATCAAATCAAATACAGTGCCAGATCAGTCAATACCTTAACAATTAAAAACAGTACTTATTAATTATGGTATAATTCGTTCAAAGTATTGCTTTGTGTGTTTTTGAATCAAAACATTTCAAAAAGCCAGAAAAAATATCCCAGTATTTTACCCATATATCTATCATAATTTTATGCAGCAATTTTACTTTAGTATATGGCACAGCTGTTAGAAAATTCGCTATCGAAGGAGTTTCCTGAAAGGTGACAGACTCACCGGTCCATTGTTTTCTTGATATATATATATATATATATATATATATATATATATATATATATATATATATATATAGTCCGATCGCTATGTATTGAAGTCGCTAAATCCAGAAAAATTTCGTTATATGGAAAATTCGTTCACCTTTCAATTTTTTTACAAACCACATAAAACAAATATTTTAGATTCATTAACACTATATATTGAAAATTTCTTTTGTTAAATTATAATATTTATTTTATAAATCTTATCTATCCAAAAGAAAGTAAGAAAAACCGTCAGGAAGGTTTCTTTACGTTTTTATCCACTTCCTGGAGATTTCTTTTCTTTAATGCTCAAGCACTTACGTTTTGGGCTATAAGGAACGAAGTTACCAGCACGACTAGTCAACACTACAAGTTAACGGAGACTAGTTCAAAGACACGGGAATCTCGAGACAATTCCATTAAGGGTGAAAATTGATATCGAAGATGTTTCCAGTGAACTGGACAATGGGGGTTAAAAGTTGCACTTCTTGGATGAAACTCCCAGAATTCTATTGTTATCAGCGAGTTAGGCAAGTAATAAAACCAGTTCAAGTTTTATGATCACCATAAATTGTGTTAAAAAAAGAGAACACATTTAAAAGATCTGAAATACTTCAAAAATCGGGAGAAAAAAATTGAATCTCTAGAGAAAAAGTTCGTTATATAGAAAATTCACTTCGCTTTTAGTAGGTTATTTTACGAAGAAAATCGTGAAATGCTCTTGGTTCCAGGAAAAGGTTCATTACATAGAAAAATTCTCAATACAGAGGTTCGACTGTATATATATATATATATATATATATATATATATATATATATATATATATATATATATATATATATATATATATATATATATTATATATATATATATATGTATATATATATATATATGTATATATATATATATATATATATATATATATATATATATATATATATATATATATGTTGAGTAAAAGTACACTGTTTACATATATATAAATTATTGATATCTAGAATAAATAATTCGATTGTATTGAAAAATAAATTTATAGCTGTAACTATCGCCTCTTGATATGAAAAATGACATAAATTAAAATATCTAATATTTCTATTTATATCTAAAATAGAAGTAGAAGGATTTTTTGCTATCACTTAACCTAATAATCAAGTGGATTTCCACCAAAGCAACTTACATTGGATCTCTACTCAATAAAATAAACATGCGTGCTAAATTTCAAGTCTAAATCTAACAGAGCAAAAACAGAATTTTTAATATCAATACCTCGTTGAGAGCATTCTTAGCGGATTCCAATTCAACAAAACAAGAATACAAACCAAATTTTATTATTATAGTCTTACCAGTTTGAAAACGGGAATTTTGTCTATCAATACGCTCCATTAACTCTCCCCGCTCCCCCGGGTTGATTTCCGCAAAATCGATTCTTAGTGGAACTCTTTGCAACTAAAGAAACGTGCTCAACAAATTTCGAGTAAATGGGTTAAGTTCAAAAACAGGAATTTTATTTTAACACGCCTTATTCCCTTTCAACCCCTCTCCTTTGGGGGTCCATTTTCGCAAAATTCTTCGTAAGAGGAACTCTATACCATAAACGGAACATAGCTTTTAATTTTCAAGCAGGTAGGTCTAGTAGTTGAAAAGCAGATTTTTTTTTTCTCTTACGCATCTTAACTCCCCTCATTAACACTTTAGACCAATTTTCCCCAAACCTATTTTGTAGCGGATCTCTACACCATGAAAGGAATCCGCTTACCAAATTTTAACACTGTACGTCTAACAGTTTAAAAATGGAAATAATTATCTATAACGCCCCTTAAGCTCCCGCAACGCCACTTAGGAAGCAATTTTCACAAAACCCATCTTATAGCGGATCTCTACTCAATGAATGGAATCTGCTTACTCAATTTCAAGATTTTACGTCTAAAAGTTTAAAAAAAGAGTTGATTGCCTATAACGCCCATTAATTCTCCACTACGCCACTTGGGAGTCGATTTCAACAAAACTAATTATTAGAAAATATCTACTCTATGAAAGGAATCTGCTTACCAAATTTTTCAAGACTGTACGTCAAATACTTTAAAAATGGAAATAATTATCTACAACGCCCCTTAATCCCCGCAACGCCACTTAGGAAGCGATTTTCACAAAACCCATCTTATGGCGGATCTCTACTCAATGAATGGAATCTGCTTACTCAATTTAAAGTTTTTACGTCTAAAAGTTTAAAAAAGGAGTTAAAGGAGCCTATAACGTCCCTTAATTCTCCAGAACGCCACTTGGGAGTCGATTTGGACAAAACCCATTTTGTAGCGGATCTTTACTCTATGAAAGGAATCCGCGAACCAAAATTTAAGACTGTACGTGTAATACTTTTAAAATGGAAATAATTATATATAACGTTCCTTAAGCCCCCGCACCGCCACTTAGGAAGCGATTTTCACAAAACCCATCTTATAGCAGAACTTTACTTAATGAATGGAATCTGCTTACTCAATTTCAAGATTTTACGTCTGATAATTTAAAAAAGGAGTTAATTGCCTATAACGCCCCTTAATTCTCCATAACGCTACTTGGGAGTCGAAAAAAAACCCATTTGTAGCGGATCTCTACTCTATGAAAGGAACCTTCTTACCAAATTTCAAGTCCGTAAGTCTAATAGTTTAAAAATGGAAATACATATGCATAACGCCGCTTAAGCGCCCTCAACGCCCTTGGAGGTCGATTTTCGTAAAAATTATTATATAGGGAATCTCTACTTTATGAAAGAAATATGTGTACCAAGTTTTTTTCAAAACTGTACATCTAATAGTTTAATAATGGAAATAATTATCTATAACGCCCATTAAACCCCCTTAACGCCCCTTGGGGTTCGATCTTTGGAAAATCCGTTCATAGCTGACGTCTACCCCATAAAGGGAACTTACCTGCCAAATTTCAAATCTGTAGGTTTAATAGTTCCGGAGATATCGTGATTAGTCAGTGAGTGAGTGAGTGAGTCGCTTTTCTGCTTTATATATATAGATATATATATTATTTTACGTAATTAATTCACAAATGTAGGTAGATTAGTAAATTCAAAAATAAAAAATAGAGATTAATTGTTCAACACTTATGTACGCGTAAGTCAATGATTTTTATTAAAATTTACGTCGTACCGTGAAGCAACACGGAGGTTATTAGAGATGAAGCTCGCAATTTTGAATCACGGTAAAATGACGAAAATGTGAAATCTGAATTCACCTTTTCACTTCCACACCAATTTAATGGAAGAACTTTGAATCAGAGTGGATTTAATGCTAAGATTAACGCCAAAGCTGTCAAATTGTACATTCCCTTTTTGTGATAAAATGAATACGTGGTTCAGGCTGCTGTTTCTGTGTGGCGAAAACATTAGTGCAGTTCTTGGAACGTGTTGTTGTTCTTGCTAATTCCACCTATCTGACATAGTCAGATCGAGGCCCACGAAATTCATCGTGGCAATGGGCTAGATGTACGCCTGTCTTTGGTGTTAGCCTTGAGTACCATACAGGTGACAGTACGATTTAGCTCAGTGAAGTTCCCGAAGGAACATTATGATAGATAGCGCCACCTTCTATCTCCACCTCCACAATTTAGGCATAGAACTGGAGGGACTTTTTCTCCAATTCCTTGCACTCGTGATTCAGCTCACAAGACTTTCGGACCCACTGATTTAACGAGCATGTACTCCGTGTGTACTCGGAGGACATTTGGCGGTACGAGAATCGAACCCAGGCCTTCGGGTCCGGAGTTCAGTGCTCTAACCACTAGGCTATACACGGCCCAAAACGTCTTGTGACGTAATAGCTCTTGCTGTTGTAGGTTCTATCGAAACTGTTATAATATTAATTCCATAATTTTTCAAGTAAATTACCTTTATCATGATTTCATTTCAGATTGACTTAATGTTACCTTCTTCAATTCTGACTGTATTTTTTAACGATATGCAATTTAGCTGTTATCTAAATTTACTATTGGTTAGAATTAAAATTATATCAATGGGGTTTTATATTTTCCCCTTATATCTCAGTTTTAAATTTATTATTTTCAAACTCTATTGAAGAATTACAGTTATAAAATATTTATATATCTCGGTGTAAGATACACTACAAAAAGTCATAAATTTTTAAAAAGCAAGATGATTTTATTTCTTGAAATATCATTTTTTTTAAAAAAAATTAATGCAAATACTAACCTTTTGATGATTGAGAGTACTTTAGAAAAAAACTTAATCTTATTATAGGCTTCTAAAATACACAATGTGTACTTTTCACACTGAAAATAATATGTAATTATACCTAAGATTCACTAAAAAATGTAGCTGGAGCAAGTGAAAATGCGTTTATACCTCCTCCTAGTTAATTGAATTTTTAATCAATAAAATCAGATTAATAAAAAATAAAGTTAGTAATTAAATAAAGTAAGTAAATAGTTCAAAGAATCAAATCAACAAACAATGAAATTTTATTTGTTTACTTCTTACAGAAGGAATAATATTAAACATTCAGATGCTTCTTATAAGTTGAGGAGTGTAAAAGCAAGGAATATAAAACATACAGTGGTAGCAAAAAGTCCTGAACACACCCATTTTTTTGCGTAATTTTTGTGTTTGACTTCATTTTTCTTTATGAAATTATCGCACTATCTTAAGTATTGTTATTGATTTTAATGTATTTTTTCATGCTGATTTCAAAAAAATCTGTTTGTAGATTTCATCTAAGGTAAATGGTTTCATTAATAGAGTTGAAAAAACCTTGACAAGAAGGCACAAGGTCACTATAAGAATGTGTGAGTGTGTTTTCCACCAATAAAATGTTCCGTTATTTCAACAAATCAGAGAGCAGTAGCGATAAAAGGTCGAAAGAAAAAAATGAAACGGGGTTTATTGTATTGAATGCAGTTGTGTGCTTGTGGAAAATAATGTATTGAAAGCAATTTGAAGTGCGTTTGTGGAAAGTATTGGGATTATGGCTAAATTTTCATACCTTCCTGAGAATAAAAGGTACAAAATGATACATTTGAAGGAAGAAGGTTATTCTATGCGCCAAATTGCTGCTAAAGTACCATGTGGCATTTCTACTGTTGTGAGAACTTTGAAAAGATTTTCTGAAACAAATTTTATTGCGGACAGGGGGCGATCAGGACGACCAAGAAAAACATCTTTACGTGAAGACGGGTTACTGCACAGAATTTCACTTTCAAACAGAAAGCTTAATTCTTCGCAAATTTTTAAACAATGGACTTTGACATCAAATGTGAGTGTGTGTCCAAGAACTGTTATAGGAAGACTGCAGGAAATTGGGTTACGAGGCTGTAAAGCGCACCCAAAGCATTACTGACTGAATTTCGACACAAGAGGCGATTGACTTGGGCAAGGGGACATTCATTATGGACTATTAAAAACTGAGAGAGAAAAGGTAATATTTAGTGACGAGAGTCAATTTTGTATTTCTGGCAACCAAAGTAGTGCCTCATGAGGAATTCAGCTTTCAGTGTCTGAAGCCCACAGTAAAGTACCCGACAAAAGTGAGGGTATGGGGTTGCATGTCTTCTCATGGTGTTGGAAGACTTCACATAGTTAGCGGAACAGTGAAAGCCATGGATTACATTGAAACACTACAAAATAAATTGCTACCAACTGCGAGAAATCTTTTTGGGAATCAGTCATGGATTTTTCAGGACGATAACGCCCCTTGTCATCGTGCAAACGTAGTCCAGAAATGGTTGAAAGACCATACTCTGAATAGAATGAACTGGCGAGGACAGTCTCCCGACCTTAATCCGATAGAGAACTAATGGTTTAAAATTGGTTATGAAATTTCAAAGAAAAACCCTTCAAACAAACGTGAAAGATTGAAGCTTTAATATTTTCCTTCAACCATATTGCCACGAAAGATCTTCTTTTGAAATTGGTGCATTCCATGCCAAAAAGATGTAGAGCCGTAATTAAAGCAAATGGTTGGCCCATAAAATATTGATTTTCTAACCCTGTGACAACAATGTAATTTTCAAAATTCTTATATATATTAAATATACCGCATTTGTCAATTTTCGTGTTATTTTTCTTTGCATATTATGTTATTCTATATCGTTTTATTCTGCACATATTTCACATTATTGTGTTCAGGCAGCTTTACTGCAAAAAATATTTTAGTCATTAAGAAACTAGTAATAGATTTGAAATCAGCATAACAAAATACATTAAAACCAATAACAATATTTAAGATAGTTCGATAATTTCATAACGAAAAATGAAGTCAAACACAAAAATTACGCTAAAAATTGAGTGTGTTCAGGACTTTTTGCCACCACTGTATTTGTTTTAATCGTATACCAAAAACTTTTCGCATTAAAAAATTCTTAAGCACATTTGTTGATACATTTTCAATTTTTTTAATCTTTGTACTTGTAAAATTTATTTTAAAAATACTAGAATATGTAATAAACTATCTTCAAATTTCAATTAATTGTATTAATATTTCTCATAATGCTATCAAATTTTTAGTAGATATAAAATAAATAACTAAAATTATATATATACATCCTTATATTTTTATTATTCACAAAATTGATAACACAGCAGGCATTATATCTATGTGATTTATAAAGCAGTTAAAGATCAAGCTTTAAAATATAATAAATTAATTAAAAATATTGTAAAATTAAAAATTCAAGAAAAGAAAATTTGTTTCATGTAACAGTTGAAATATAACGTTTGTAACAATTAAAAATATATCTTGATAATGCGAGAATTTTATATAATGTGATGGTACTGATTGATTGCTGAATTTCTTTTTTTTTCAGTTGTTATCAAATACCAATTACTTAAAATTAAAATACACTCATTCGAAACACACTTAACAAAAAACATGAATCACTGACGTTTATGTTTATTATAAAGTTAAATGTTAATCAAAGAAAATTATTTACAGTATGTTTTATCTACAGTGTTGTTACACGTTTATAACTTTGGATAAATTTTTTAAACAACTTGTAAATATTTCCATTCGATTCACTTCATGAGGTTTTAAAACCGTCAACAAAATGAAGATGGATGTTATTAAAAGGTTACCAGACGAGTAATAATTATTAACTTCGTAAATATTGAAAACATAATCTTTGATTTATTGCCAGTATATTTGATTGATATTCGGTTAAGTTTTAAACTAGATTACTTTTGATTTATGGAGACATGAAAAGCTCTCAAAATTATTACAATTTTAATATAGAGAAAAGTGTACCCCGGAATAGTTTTAAACAGTTTTAAATAAGAATAAGAAATCGAAAAAGTTAATCTTATTCTCTCAATACCTTTAATTATTATAGTTAAAAAACCGTGCTTCCATTTGTTGGTTATCTATGATCACATAGCATGTGATCACATATAAAGCGTGACGTCACAGCATGCGTTGACTTCAGCACGATGACTGTCAAAAAAGGAAGCTACGTCTAGTTTATGATCAACTGTCATGAGTCATTCTCAAATGCATTGATATAGGATAGAAAATATGTTATCCAGCGTTCACTTGATATTTTCGGCAAATAATACTTATACTTTAATTGTTTTAATCTATCCAGCTATCTACTTTTGTTATGACAAAAGGGAAAAAATTGGCTTATAAATGAATATGTACGTGCATGTAATTTAAAAACATTCGTGTGTCAGTCTCTGATCTGTGGTTCATAGGTTCGTCATCACTGTTATAAAATATATAAACATAATCTTCCCTTTAATCTCGATCCTAAGCCTGAGATTGTTTTGCTATCAAACACTGTGACCCTTCTATCCGTTATCATTTATTATATTACTAAATTTCCACAGCACATTTAGGTAAATTTATATTAATTCAAACTATTTTATTAGTGTCCATATGAGCGCAGTACATATTGACATTTCAGGTGTAGTTTTAACATTGTCGATAACTAAAAAAAAGTGGTGAATTAACTAAAAAAGAAGTTATTAATTCTGGATGTTTGGTAAGTTGTTCGTTTTTGGAATTATAAACATTTATCATTTTGATACAAAAAAAGAATTTTACAAATATTGGTTTTATAAGTTAGACAAATGTACATCGTTTTAGAGAAATGAAACCAACTTTTTTAAGACCGCTTGATTGAGTTACATTTAGTTATAGCGTTTCATACTAAGTGAACCAATACGATGGTGACTTTCTAAAGCATTCTTTTCTCAGACATTAATATTAAATGTTATTGGGTCTGGAATAATTCAGGAACATATTATGATGATGTGACATTCTTTTATTTTTTATGAATTATTTTTTTTAAAAAAAATGGCATGTTATAGTTTAATTGATAGATGAATTCTACCAAAACAAATGCAGTAGAATATTTTTTCGGGTGTGGGGGGGGAAGTGAGATACACACACATGGTCTACTATTTTGGAAATATGCACTTCTTATGTTTTATTTTTTATAATAGAATTCCGATTGTGCTACAAATATTTGTTTCCACAATTGAGAAATGATATAGACAAGGAAACATGTCACAGGGAGAAAATCAAGAAATACAAAAGTTTTGACGATTTCAAAGCATAATGCATTAATCTTGCACAGTTAAAAGGCATGTATACAATTTATATAAACAAATAAACTTGATTTTATTATTACTGATTTGAAGTATATACCCAGCATCACACATGACTGAATATTTTTAACAAGTCTTTTAGAGAAATCACCAGACTGAACAACATCAACTTCTTGCACCAAAGAGCTAATTTATCAATAATTTTGAAGAATATATCTTTTACATTTCTGTTATCCACCTTGAACAGCTATAATAATCATACAATTTATTTTACTGGTTGTTTAACATTTTTAAAGAATATAAGTTATATATTTTAATTATTTTTTCGAAATCAGTAGGATTTTTAATTTTTTTGTTGCAGCCTTTCTTAACTTATAACAAATAGTCCTGATCCTTAACTTGAGAACTAATGAGATCTTTTGTGAATTTCCATAAATAGGAATTTTTTCCAGGATTTTGCTCTTCTTCCAATTTCATCTTCAATATTTTAAGAATAATTGATTTTAGTGAATAGGAAGAAAAACGTTTTTAAAGACTCTGTTTCTAATAACTTTCAGAAAGTGATTTTAGATTTTAATGAGGGAGATCTAAGTTAACTAAAAAAAGAAGACAAATATTTTTCTTTTAACTTCCTAATGAAACTGTGAAAGAAACTAAAAAAAGAAGCAAAAGTAGCAATACTGAAAACGCTATGAAAACGGAATAAGTTCTCTCACTTAGCGAAAAAACCGTAATGAGGTTGATCAATAAGTGCTTAATGAATGAATGTTATATTAAAGCTGTTGCCTTAGGCAGAAGTGTGAAAAAATATGCTTTCCATTACCTCTGAAAATAAACAATGAGAAAGTAATTAAACTCCATCCATTTTAAATAAAAGGAGATTTTTTAAGCTTTACTTTTGCATTTTCAGCATTTCAATGAGTTTAGTTGAAATAACTCTTGGTAAAAACATCATTATTCCTATTCAAATCATGTTTAGTTTGAATAATGACAATATTTGGATAGAGAAATTGCGTGAAAATATCTTGCGCTTAAACTTACATTTTCTGAAGTAGGTTTTACTATACTTATTGGTTGAGCTATTCCTCATTTAAATGCACCAAATATTCAAATTATTTTGGAATATAATTTTCATTTCTGTGTGCCGTACTTATAATATAGATGATACAAAGATTTAGTTGAGTTATTTTAATTATCGCCAGCGTAATTTTTTTGGCCTTACGTAATAACTATTTTCTCAGACTTCACGACTGAGCTCTTGTAATTTGTTAAGAGCCTAGTAACTTGTGAAACGTAAAAAATACTAATTAATAAATTTATAAGCTTTTTTCTGTCTAGGAATTAGTATTTCTATGTGATGTTGCAAATGCTTATGGTGCGTGATAATTCCAAAATTATTTATTTCACTAAATTTTACTCTGTCCCCTGTATATATTCATATTTTTTTTAATTTAATATAAATATTCAGGAGTTAGACTTTGTTAAATTTCTTCTTTTCAGAAAAATCAAACTAGATTTTTTGAAATATGTGTGTGTGTTATACAATAATATACTAATATATATTTAAACATTTCCTGTAATTAACAATATTATCACCAACCCTAGAATTAAAAAAGCAACTAATTGAAATAGAGTATATATATATATATATATATAGAATTGTATAACATATAGCTTGTTAATAGTCTTCAATTTTATTGAGAGGGATTTTCTTTAATTCACGATAGTCTTAACCACTTCAAGACATTGTAGGATACTCAATACTTTCTTTTACTCTCTTAAAGGGAAATACAATTTTAATCTAGAATTAGAGGGGTGGATTTTTTTTGTAAAATGGAAACTGCCTACGTGTGTGTTGCTGTTTTTATGCAATGCCTATTTTTGTAATGTATTGAGACGGATTTTAAATGAAAACATAAATGTAATCAAGATGACCAAAATTAATATTCACAATGGGAATTTCAACGAATGTAATAAGGTTTGAAGAATAATCTTTGTATATATACATAGTTTTATATATATATGAATCGGGATATATATATATGTATATATATATATACATATATATAAAGACATAGATGTACGCACAATATATGTCTCAGTATGCGTGTGTGTGTGTACGGAGAAGTAAAATAACTTGAGATTAATTTTTCAAAACAAAATAAATTCAAATGTATCATTATTAAAATTGTCATATAATAATACTATGTTAAATATTGCTATATCTGAAATTTTTCGATGTATGTTTTGTGCTCAATTCATTTATTATTTTTTTCTTTTTGATAAATAAACAAATCGAATTAAAGGAACAAAATAATTCCTAATTTTGTTTGATGTTTTAAAGCATTGGAAGCAAGAAGTAGTATGACACGTATGAACTAGTCAATATCCCTTAAGATCCTGTTCAAAAGTATCTCAAATATAAAAATACAGATTAATCCAAAAAATGTTGAATTTAAGGTATTGACAGATAACCTTAAGAAACTAGTATGCAAACCAGTCTTGTTTCTTCCATATTTCTTTCTAAAAGCTTCTATTTCTCAAGTTCCTGCTCCTTTTTTTAAGAAAGAATCATTCCTAAGTTGTTGGATCTGTATAATAACCAGCAATCATCATCATTGTGATTCAAAATTATTCATTAAAAACAGAGTGGAGATTGATTGTTTAATTGGTTTAAATGAAGAGTTATCTGGCTGTTATGTAAATGCATATGTTATAACTTGAATAGCCTTCAGACATTACATACTTATAATTATTAAATTATCAAGACGCTCGTAAAAAAATAGTGGTAAATGGTAAATGGCAATCTATTCCCAATAAAAGTAAATAAAAAATAATAAATGAAATTGTAAGCCTTTTTTTAATTCAAATATTTGATACATTCATCAAGATCAATGAACTTTCAATAAAAACATAAAGCAGATAAATTCAGATGAAAAATAAAAGATTTTGATATTTTAACAAATTACTATTATTTTGTCGAGAGAGATTCATGGTTTCAGAGCGAATAAATTGTGTCGTTTTAGAAACAATGTTGTGAATCATAATTTTATGGAAATGGGTGATTGAAAAGGAATTGACTTATAAATAAAATATCCATTAGTACAAAGTTGTTAAAATTCTGTAACATATTACTTTTTAACGTACTGTTTTTACTGTGTTTCATTTAACTTCTAGAGTGTCAAAACAGAATTTTTAGGAGTGACTATTTTTTTTTCAAACTACTAATTTTGTCAGAGCTGGGTAACAGGAAACAGATTCGAAAGGAAAATAAAGCTGGTTTCTAAAACACTGTTTATTTAATTGAAATGCGTATGTTACGGTTTCAGCAAGAAATCATAAACCTATTTTTTGAAAAAAAATTAAACCAACCATCTTGTAAATCTTAAATAAAAGGTTTTAGTTTTCGAAAAGATGAAGGTCAAACTAAAAAAAATAATTTCAAGATTTTAACACTAAAAATTCAGACAATGAAAGTAGACATCATAATTTGTTTCATGAAATAAAAATAAAACAATAGTAGTTAGATAAGAATGCAGATTGTTTTCCTTTTAGGTTCATTTCATAATAACTAAGAAAAAATTTCTAAACTTAGTTTAGATTATCAGATATCTTATATTTATAAATATTACATTGTTTGAATCCCTCTTGTTAATAAGCCTATAGTAGACCAATGTAAAAAATGTGGGGTACTCGTAAATCAGAGGTTTTACAGCAAATAATTTAATTCACGAACACAAGCTGGTGCTTTTCAATGAAAAAAAAAATTAATTTTTCAATGGTCACTGTGATTGGTTTCATTAATGTCTGAAGAGCTCCACATTAAAAATGGACCTGCTTTAAGGCATATGCGCATGAAGACATAGAAAGATAAATCTTTGTTAACGAAATTATACCTGTGAACTTTTAAGCAACTACTACACACTGCTTAGTTGAAATTCTAATTCAAAATGTAAATTAAAAATTTAAATACATGTACAATGTTTAAATTGATAAATACGCAGCTATTTATCAAGCATATATATATATATTCTCCCTCGCTTTCCCTCTATATATATTTATGCATATTTAAATTTACAAACAGTTAAAAAATATATTGCAACTTCTAACATTATATCTTCAATCATGATCTGAGAACATCTTAGCTAAGTGTAAAGTTGTTTCAAATGTGCATTTTGGTATTGTAATTTTATTCGATTAATACATTTTTGCCTGTTTAAATATTTATTTTTAATATTCGTTTTTTCTTTATTTCACACTAAGTCAATATTTGTTAAAAATGATTTTTAAAATCATTTGTTTTTGAATTATAAATTAATATTTTTGAAAATTGATGTATCATAATGGGTTTATTAAATAATTTTAAAAACATAAAATATCTATACTATTTATGGTTCTGATTTCATTGCAAACAAAGTCTCTGAAAACTGTATTAACTCATTTAAAAAATACGCTTTTTTTCAGATATTGAATTATTATTTTTAATTGTTGTTGTTGTTGTGGCTAATGCCACCTGTCTGACGTAGTCAGAACGAGGCCCACGAAATTCATCGTGGCATGGGCAGGAGGTACGCCTGTCGTTGGCCTTGAGCACCATACAGGTGACAGTGCGATTTAAGCTCAGAGAAACTTCCCCGAAGGGACGATAGATGGCGACACGACCTCTATCTCCACCTCCACAATTTCAGCAAGTGAACTGAAGGGGAGGGAAATATTCTCCAGTTCCTGCGCTAGTGAATAAGCCCACAAGACTACGGACCCACTGATTTAACGAGCACGTACTCCGTGTGCACTCGGAGGGTATTTGGTGACATCGAGCATCGAACCCAGGCCTTCCGGTCTGGAGTCCGATGCTCTAACCACTAGGCTACCCACGGCCCAATTGTTATTGTTAAAAAGTTAAGTAAATAATAGTACAAGATAAATAATAATACAAAGAATCATAAAGTACTGTTGACAACTGTAATTAAATACTCCTAAGCATTGTTTATTTGACTATTGCAAACTTTTCTGTAGATGTATACATTTACTTTACCTATGTATGTGTACAAAAATGAAATTAATTACTTAAGCATGCGATACTTGCTTATTAATCGCAATACAAGAAGGAAAAATTCTATTACACAAGTAATAATGCATCCATGTTTATTAGAAAAAGAAAAATCGAGTATAAAATATTAAAGTTTTAAAATTAATACAGCATGCAACTTAATAATCTCGCAAGAATGCCACTTCAACATATTTTACACATGCAGTAATAAGAATTGTTTCCACAACCAAATTAATCTTTTCATACTTCACTTAACTTCTTCTAAATTAAAATGTGGGTCCTTGAATATGTGATGTTCTAATATTTCTTTCTTACAGTACTAACCAAAACATCAGCGACAGCTTAGAACGTATATTAACTTTTCTCCTTGCTCTAATTTACATACTGAAGAATCACCAAATGCAAACCGCCAATTAAGAAAGTTAGATTTTTAGGTACCACAATATTTCCCATCATTGTTCATAATTTTTTTTCGTCTTTCTTTTTTTTTACTCCCGATTCTTAGATTCTTCAACGGTGCTATAATAATGAAGCGCGAAAAACAATGTCATCTAAACTTTTAAAATTGCGGCATTAAGACCTTCTGGTGGAGGTGTCAAGTAATCGTGGGGTCCTAATTAAGATTTTTAGGGAACTCATTAATGTTAGGTTGAAGTGAAGATTAAACCTTGAAATATGTAGTTTAATTAGGAATGTGAAAGGAAGCAAATCGAAGGGTGTCATGATTTAGTTAGGAAACTGGAGAGAAGGAGGATAAATTTCAAATACAGTTTTATTTTTTTTCATAGTTGCTAACTATGGTACATTATTAGTATAATTCAATAATAAATAGCAAATAAAAAAGGTTTTTTAAATCATACACTTGAATACTTTTATAAATTCATTTTATGAATTTAATACGTATAAGGATTGCATTTGAATACAAAGAGTGCTTAATAATTGTCCCATTACTGAGTGCAAATAAAAAATACTGAGAAAAATTTTTGTTCTAAGAAACTACATTACATTATTATATGATATTTATGTGTTAAATAGTTTATGTTTCTTTATCTTGAATAAATTGAAAATTATGTCTGTTGATGCACGCTGTGAATTCTAAGAGGGCAGAAAGTATATGCCTATATTAATTACCGTCTCTAAGTCCCGGTTTAAAATTTAGGGAGCCAGTATCTTCAAAAGACATAGAACGAATTTTTGACACTTTTAATGGAAGACTGATTAGTACCAGAAATATTACAGTATAACCCTTAACTTATTCGTCTATAACCTAATGAGTTTATGATTAAATATAGTATCGAATGTGAACACTTGATATATATGCATATTAAGTGACTACATGTTTTATGGCTATTAACAAATGCTTGATTGAATCAAAAATGAATTAATCAATAAAACAAATCACCTACGTATAAAACTTTTAAGTAGCAGTTTTGTACACTATAATTATTTTTGTACAGCATGACTTTAAAAAAACTTTATTTTTTATTTTACTTTGCAATTTATATTCCACTTAGTAAAGCGACTACAAAGGAACTGAAAGGCAAGGTTGCGATGAAATTCCACTACACATATATCTAAATTTGTATAGAAGTAAGTAAACAGTATGTGTTAAATTTCAACCCCTTGACCTACAAACTACGTGACCAGAGTTTATCTACCCATGGAAGTAGGAATTTCAGATGTCATTGAGATGGAAGTGAGCTTTTGGCATTTGAAACAAAATAGAAGTGGCGTAAGCAAATCATGAAAAAAACAATGCCTTCGGAGACAGCTTTTAATGTATTGGAGATGTCACAGTTTAAGCAGGCATTTGAAACGAATGATGTCTCCCAGTTATGATTATGTCAAGAAGATGATTAAAGAGCTGTAGTAATTTGATAAATCATGTGAAAACTTCAGATTTTCACAACAGAATGTCTCAATCTAAGACCATACAGCCTCCCTGAAAACATGGCAATTTTTTTGGAACCAAGCATAAAAATAGTATTCAAAGAAACGCAATTATATAAAAATCGTTTAGGGATTTTAGAAATCATTTATCATCACATGTTACTCTTATCGTTATTGTCCTCTTACGTTACGTTTTATCGTTATACCTTATTTATATCCAAAAATTTCATTTTTATCTCAACTTTTGATATTACTTACATTTACGTATTATCACTGATTTTTTTCTGAATAGATTATATCTACTTTCCCTTTCAGAATCAGGTAGGCATTGCCTCAGCGGATGGTTGTGATGGAAAGAAATATAAGAGTTTTTAAAAAAGTTAGAGATATCTTATAAAACTATATGAGAATTTTGAGAAAAGAAAAGAAACATTGAATCTTTTAGACAAATTAAAAATTTTTTTTATATGTTTTCGTATAAGATACAAAAACTGATTTTGCCATTATAGTCCTTTATTTTCTAAAACGTTTTGATTTATTGGAGAGAAAGAAAAGTTTGGTTTCTCATCAGAAAAATAGAATAGGATTTGAATTTTTTAACTGTTATTCCCCAGCTATAAGACACATATTGATTGAAAATAGCTTCAGTAAAATTTTTAGAATACTATGACATTTTATATGTTATATAGTAAAAAGCTATATTATAACATAAAACTTTATTATAAACAGATTTTCACTGAAAAAATGAAAGCCGGAAGAAAAAAATATAGAGTTCGGAGAAAATAAAAACGTTTATCTTAATAAATCACTATTTCATCTTTACTTTAAAAAATATTTTAAATAATGACAACTTATGTAACTTACCATGTTGTTTTAATTAAATATGCACTTTCATCAAATGTTCACTAACATATATAATTTTGAATGGTCACATCTAATAACCATACATTACATTAATGCAGTGCTTCTAAAACTTTCAATATTTGCGACCCAATATTCAATCATTATTTTCATCGCGCCCTCCCCCATACAATAACAATGTATTGAATTGAATAATAATAATAATATACTTTGAAGCTAAACCTACAGTATGACTTTAATATCTAAGTGCCACCGGCGTATATAAACGTCTCGCTCAGCCAGTGTGTTAATTGACCCAGACGTATATATACGTCCTTTCGAAGTACAATCTTTTCTGTGTGCACTGCTATCCATAAAATTATTTCGAAAGCTTTGGAATGCAATAAAATGACCTTGACAGTGTTTGGAAGGATTTACTTATTTCAGAGGATTTGCTTTTTTATCCCCCTCCCCCTTAAAACACTAGATAGCACTCATCTACGTGTTAAACGATGGCAAATCGAGTAACTTTCAATAGGCTTTTAAGGGATTAATTATAAACCGTACAAATTATTAAGATAAGCATTAATTTTTGTTTTTAATTTTATATATGGCAAGCCTATAGGGACACTGGTAATTATTAAACACTTGTTCTTATAACTTAGTATTGTTAAATTAATTATAAAATTCATTGCGTGGTACTGATATGTTTATAATTGTATTATGTGTAAATGTGCATTTTATTTTTTATTTGTTTGCTTTAAGTAAATTAATAATTTTTAATAGTCTTCTGTGTTCGACTTTTCAATATGCTCGCGCCCTTTAGTAGAGTTACCACATCCCCCTAGAGGGGTGTGCCCCACATTTTGAGGAACACTGCATTACTGTCTTAGACTACTGTGTTCTGACGATAATATGATATAACTGATAGCTAAGCCTTGCATGGTTTTTCAAAATGCTCACAATGTAAACATTCCCTCCACCGAAAGACGTAGCTATGAATGCCAAACATGAACCAGTTATTGCACAGGGAGCAAAAGAAATTCAGATACAACACTGGCACAATAGAAAATTAATGAATACAGCTCCGACTTATTAGAATCTTAAATATCTCATGTATTTAACAGACTAAAAGCTCTTGATTGAATTACACAAATTAAAGAGAATAATACATTAAACCTTGGACATACAACACACAATGGTTTGAAAAGAAAATTCTATCTCATCAAATACACAAAAGAACGTGGAGAAGTTCAGGAACAAGAATATAGAAGTTTTTAACAAAGAAAAGAGGTTGGATTTTCAAATGGTCTGAAAATAGTGATCCGAGAGAGAGAGAGATAGTGTGTGTACAATATAACCTTCATTCTTAATCAGACAAGTGAAATGTTAAGAACTGTAAGTGTAGATAAGGACGGCAATATTTTTTTTTATTTGGAAAGAGTTTGTTAATGTGGATTTTGGATAGAAAAGCAAAGTGCCTTATTGCTTCAAAGCTGAAATCTAACATTCCTCTTTGCGTCACACATAAAGATATTCCAAAATAATTCGTAACATCAGAAAACTGGATACATGACTTCTCTCAGGGATGTGAACTGTGAGAATTTTTTGATGATGTCTCAAAAGAGGACGACATGGTTATTTTAGAGCTGATGTTAAATGGAACTTTTTAACTGAATAATTTATTAAGTGGGGTCCTTATTAGTGGAATCCTACTTAATGTCTTTCTGTTTGCCCTTACCTTCTTACCTTACGGAAATTAAAATTCAAACCAGTTCTGACAACATCTAAAACTGACATATCTAATTTCCTTCATTTTTACATTATACCACTAGAGGACTTTGATGCTCAGGTTCCTTTCATACGCAGCACTCCGCTAGATCTATAAAGTAACCAGGGTTCAAACCAATGTTTCAACTCGTGCAGGGACAATTTTTATAGATTGTTATCTTTAAATCCAATTTTCTGCTGTCATATTGTTAAAAAGAATGACGCAAGAATCTTTAAATGAAACTTTACATGATTTATTCTGTTCAAAAGTATCTTATATAATGTTCTACGGTTTTGTTTGAAGGGAATTTGAACTACATAACGTTAAAAAGGGATTTATTAAATCATCAAAAATAGTTAAATAACTATTTTTGATGATTTATATGTATGGGACAAAATAATATAAAACTATTTAAAAAACATGATATATAAAATATTATATACATTCATTTGTGAGTGGCATGGAATCAAGTTAATGCAGTTTTGTTAAGAAATTGTCACTGATTATTTTGTATAAATTTCACTGTATGCATGATAATTCACAAAATATTATTTTTCAAAATCTAATTATTTAAATCATAACACAATTTTTTCCGCGTGGTTTCAGTCAATTTCTGAAATACGATAATTTAGTTTCCATAAATTTGAATTTAAAATTACTTTCCTCTTAAACTCTACCTCTCATCTTCAACCGAAATATTTTCATATATTTAATTATCTAAACAGAAGTTATTTAGCGTGTAAATTCAGGATTATTCATGCATGTATGGTCGAAAAATTAAGTAAGCGGTTTTAATAAATTACTCTTCTGCTATAATTCTTAATATGGCATTTAACAATGTTAACAAACTTCTTCAGAATTAAAAATTTACTTAACTAAGTTAAATTACACACTTAAAGGTGTTCCGATGGTATTATAAAAAGAAAAGGTATTACTTTAATAAATATCTTCTCGGAGATAATAGTATTAGAAATATTGCAGAGAAATTATTTTAGGTTTAAACTTTAAATTTAAAAGCTTATTCTCAAAATCTAGTTACATAATTTTCGGTGCAGTGCTTAAAATTTTAAAATAAGGAATTGAATTTCAACATTGTTACCGAAGTAAAGAAGCTGGCATGATTTAAATGAATTTTTTTGACTTACGACTAACATAAAAAGATTAATTTAGATAATATTATCATTGTTTTATTAATTGCTACCTCAAAGTATTGAAAAGTCTAACATTTTTTTAAAATATTATTTAAAAAAAATCCTTGTCTTACAATGTTAAATTAGAATATTAAGGGGTTCACTTCACTTTGCAATTCTCTATCTCCGTAATGTTAGAAATGACAAGTTTAAGAAGCATTTTTGAAAAATTGGCAAGTTGTACAGTCATATGATTTTTTTTCTTATAACAGTAGACTAAGTAGATATGAAAAACAATGCAATATCATTGTTTTCAATGTTTTAATGAGAGACATTTTATAAATTTTGATTAGTTTTATTATTATTTTTTTAAAAAGTTTATACGTTCAGTAACACGTCAAAAGTTTTAAAACGTCGAAAGTTCTTGTACATTTTATTCCATGATTTTTATTTGACTATTTATTTCGACAAAATCTCTCATTAGTTTATTTGTATAGTAATAATGTATGTGCAAAGTTTCAAAGCAAGAAAAATAGGGGGTTTTCAAAAACGCTCCTTTTGTGTGGAAATTTACACTTTTCAGAAATAGTAATTTTAAGTAAAACCTTACTATTGACTAATGCAACCAGAACCATAACTTGGATTGTGGGTTCATCTACAAGATCATCTTGTAAGCGACTAGGACTCATCTTGAAGCCCTACAAGTGATAAAAAGAAAGCAACAACCCTAAGTGAATAAGCGCAAGCAAACAGATTAATTTAACCTTAATCAATCCTAAGCTATCAATTCCTAATCCCCTAATTTAATATAGTATCAAAATTCCGTCCTTAAGTCAAGTTGCGTAAATCCTAAATCTCACCTTTGTACGCTGCAACAGATGCTCCGCTCCTTCTCCCTTACAATTACCAAACTCTATCTAATTTGCATACCAGGGTTTTCCATGAGAGGGATGGCTATGAATTAAACGCGAATGCTAGCCCAAAGATTTTCCAAGAGGATTAGTTGATGAAGGCCACGTAAAGACCCATCAAAATCTTCTTGCATACATTTTATCTGCTTGTTTTTAATACTTGCTTCTTTAGTTCTTTGTAAAACTGCCGTTTCCGCTTTTTTGACATGCGCATAATCTGTTTTGTGCAACTCTCGGCATGCATAAAATGCAGGTTGAATATTTATTATATCTAAAACTTTTAATTTTCAAATGAACACTTGGTTATATAAAGATATAGCTTCATATGCTTCAGTTCTTAAAGCTCCCAATTGTACTAACACTGTTCTTTGGAATTATGAGCGAAATAAAACTTAGGCCTATGATTAGATTTAGGCTTTCTTTACAATTTCGAGTTTTACCATGAAAGCATCTAGACAGAATTTCATGACTTCAGAGATCTCTATTTTTTTATGCAATTCATAATTGTAATAAGTAAGTTGTATTTAAGTTTTGTGCCACCTTTCAGTAGGGACTTCTCATATCCACAACTCAAGTCAATTCCCATAGGCATAAACCTCGTTGTGGATTCAAATCTATACAGATTTTAATGCAGAACTAATCTATACAGACTATATTTGCTTTTCCCCCAAAACTTCCTTTTTTTTAAGTATTCTATTTTTAATACGAGGCATATTTACTAGATATTAACAAATGAAAACTGATTCAAATAGAAAAAAATTCGTTATATTTAACGAGATAAATAACAGCACGTGAGTTACGAGAAAGTAAAGAAGTGACTACTAGCATTCCCTTCACTTCACTTCTGTGCAGAATGAATTTTCTATCAAAATAAATTATTTTAATCAATTTAAATTATTTGAACATTATCTTGTAAGAAACATTTTACATTTTTACAAAAATATTAAAAATACTATTAATTCAGCTAGAACAAAAATTTAAACTGCGTTAGAAAGAAAAAGAATGGTGTTTTCCAATCAAAATTAAAAAATCTATTTTTGTAAAGAGACATCCTTAAGTTCATTTTAAATTATATTATTAAAAATTAGTATTTTTGATGAAACATTATTGATTATCAAATGTTGATTAACACTGTGTTGTTATAATGAAAGAATAACTACGATGTGAGAATGTAATTTAGTTTTTTGTTCTCATGATAACAAATGAACTATATCAACGCAATAATTATTATGAAATTTTTAGCAAAGAAATTCAACTGGTTGACGTTTTGTAGGCAAGGAGTAAGTTACAAACTATGCACTATTTTTCCTTTGACATTCATCCAGTTTTTATGATAAGAATTTCTCAAATATATATATATATATATATATATATATATATATATATATATATATATATATAACATTATAAACAAAGTGTAGATAACATATTCAAACAAATATACACATCGAATGAAGCAAAATTCATAACAAAACCCCATCATATTAACTATCAAAAGACAACATGCGTTTTTGTCAAAAACTGCATTTATTTATACCCTTATTTGTTTTGATATTCAATGCATTGAGTTTTTCAATTGTAACAGGGTACAACTTCGTACATCACATAAACTTTAGCTACTCACTAGAATTTGGCATTTATTTTAAGAATACTACAATTAATTTTACTTTGTTTATCTATTTCCTTTTTTTTGCTTTTTGGAATATTAGATCGTTGCGAGACTTGTTTTAATAAAACGTATTGAACTACACTCCATTATTCTGAGTTCCGAGGAGCATTACATTGAAAATATTTCCTTCAGATGATAAGTAAGAAACAAGTCTCTCATCCAAAAATTTCGTGGCATTATGGAATATTGTTAACTCTCTATTAATCTATGTAAAATCATTCGCCTTATAAGATGAGCTAATATACCACATTTGTTACATGAAGCCACAGAAAGTTTTGACTGTAGCTAGAAAGGTGAATGTATTCAAATCCAAAACAATTTTGAGACGCATCGATTTAGAGGAAAGCAAATGAAAATAGCTAAATAAATTCTTGGGGAATTATTCTTTCTCTAGTGCTTATATCTTTTAGAAAAAATATGATCGATTCCTAGGTAAATGAAATAATTTATAAGGAATATTCTCGACGAGGTAAGGATTTCATTAGTTGCTTTACATTAACTGGCTTACTTTCAAACCAAACCATTTACTTATAAACGATTTTCGTAGCTATTGACCTGCCACGAAATGGTCAAAACTTTTGTAATGCGCAATGTAATGAAACATTGGGGAACCAAATAAAAAAATTACAATAACAGTTCGGTGAGATGATCTAAAAAAGGGAGGGTAATTATATATTACTCAAGAAAGATAATAATCCGGGTTATGCAAAATTGCTCTTTTCCATAAAGCTTTACAGCTAAAAAGAGCTGAATTTTAAGAGAAATTCTTACACTAACTTTAAATTGTACTACATTTATCAAGAACACTGATACTTTCTTTAAAAAAATGGGCTTGCATATTGGTAGACACGTAAGTCAGATTCTGTCCTTTCGCCACAATAAAACACATGAGACAATTTTCCATAAGAACTTCTTAAGTTGTATATAAATCAGAAAATATAAACAAAAATGTGTAAACGTTTCTGGCCATAGTCAGTTGCATTTTTTAAGTCAGGGATTGTGAATATTAAGTCGGAAAAAAAGGCTTGCAAGATGCGACTCAGCAAAGATGAAAGCACGTATGAAATATTTGTTTTTGTTAAATAATCTATAGATTTTGAACATTTAATTTTAATCTGACTCAAAAATTAAAAAGTATCCTTACATACACACAACAAGTTTATATAAAATAATATAAATAAAACATAGAAAACTCTGCGATGTAGAATTTTAATAAGAAAAATTACAGTTTTTGCATTTGTTCTGTTATTCAATCCTCGAATAAATAAGTATCAAAATAAATAAACTCATGGAACAGATTTATGTTTACAAAATCAAAATGATTGAAAAAAATACTTGCTCTATAATAACATGCAAAAAAACAATGTTTATCAAAAACAATTAAAAATATTAAAAAAAGTTCCAGTAATTAAAACCGAAATATTTCCCTTTGTGTAAGATACAAAATCTCTCGTCAGAAACCAGAATATTCTGAACAAAATGTGAAGTTTAACTGACAAATTTACTAAAAAAATAAAAAGAAAACATCAATCTCTATCATTCAAAGTCCCAGGTGGGTACTGAAGAAAATGAAAGACCCGATACTTTAAGTAAAATAGCAAACAAAAAAATAATATAGATTTCCACTTTTTGCGTTCTATAAATGAAACGAATCTCTACGTAGAAAAAAAATAGTAGTTTGGCAAAAAAAAGGAGTGAAGGAATCTCTTTAAAAAATATATAAATAAATGTATTTTTTCTAATGGTATGTTCCCGCAAAACTTGCGAAAAAATTTTGAGTAAATCAGATAAAAACTAGCACGGTTCATAAATTTTTATCTAGGCAAGTTTCTTGGCAAAGATAGTATGATTCTTACTGTGACACACAAAAGGGAAATCAGTACTCATTTCGTCTTGCTTAAATAAAATATTTTGGAGTAACATAGTACATTCATTTTAAGAGATATTGAATGAAAAGTGTGAGTTGGTTTTAAAAAGTAACTTTCCTTAAAAGGAAGTCCACCACACGAATGCGTACTAGAGTGTTACTGTAAATGTTTTGATATAATATGCATTCATTATAAAGCATAACTATAGTTAAAAAATATATCAATTCACATTTTTTATTCTCGTAATATTCTCTCTATCTCTCTCTCTATACACACACACATATACATATGTTTATATATATATATATATATATATATATATATATATATATATATATATATATATATGTATATATATACATATGTTTATATATATATATATATATATATGTATATATATACATATGTTTATATATATATATATATATGTTTATATATAAATATATATGTATACATATGTTTATGTATATATATACATATGTTTATATATATATATATACATATGTTATATATATTAATATATATGTATTCATTAATCACGAACAATATATAAATTGTCATTAAGGGCACATGGTACGATTTAAGCAAAAATTTTAATTTAAGGATTTTCAAAATTTTTTTGGTTGCTTCCTATGTGTGTATACTATGTAAAATAGATTTTGCGCTCAAAATTTCATAAAAAGCTAACCATTTAATTTTTAAGGGAAAAACTTAAAATTTGAGAAGTGATTTTAAAATGCTACTCCTCCCCTACAAAATTTACGTACACGCATGAAATTTGATTTACAAGTACGTCCAACAATGTATAACAAACGTTGGTATGGGTTTTGCGATAACACAATTGATATTTGTACAATACTTCTTTTTATGAATCTTTACTGAAAATTCCTTAAAAAATTTACAAATATAAACTTTAATTATTTTTAAAAAATAAGTATTGTTTTCATTCAAAAATGCATACCAACTTTTTTGTTACATGTACTATTAACAATAAAAAAAAAAAATCAAAGCATTAGGCACAATATAAAAAACCCTTAGCATTTTAAATGAAGACAAACTAGTTATTTTACCTTTCTGAGGTAAGTAAGTTTAAAGTTTTGATTTGCCACAGGGATGTGAACAAAAATGAATGTAAAAGCTATCGTAATTCTGTGTGCGTTTTTTTTTAAGTTTGGAGTTTTCAAATTCTGTGAGGTTATAGAAAAGTATATAAATAATAATTTAGGCTAGAAAAATTAGATTTGATTTTTTGACCGATTTTTGTCAATTGAATTGTACTGTGTCCCCTATTAATCCAATTTTAAGCTAAATATAAATTTAAATATAATAAGACAGTATATCAAAAGTAAATAGTCACGGTATTTTAATAGTGAACTCTTAGTATTCAAAACTAATATTGTAAAGGTAAACATAGCCTGAAGGTCTGTGAGCCTTTCTCCTTTTTGTTGTCTATACCAGTGGTATCAACCCCCGGTCCGTGTATCAAATACTACCGGTCCTCACAAGAATTATTAATCATTTCCCTTTTATTTACTGTGGTATATTTTCTTGGGTTTGGGCTACTTTTTACGAAAATCACTTTATATTTCTTGTTAAATCACTTTACATCCATTTTTTGGTGCAGTTATATTTTATTCTGGAAGTCACGATTAAATACAATTAAATTACATTATTAAATTAAAACAGTTTAAAATGTAAACAATCAACGTCCTCCCCTTCAACGGGCCGCTGTAATATCAACAAACGTTGACTGGTTCGAGGTGATAAAAGGTTGGGAAACACTGGTGTCTACTACCGATCTAAAAAAACAAAAATAGCGTATGGATATTTAAAATAAAATACTCTGTTTATTTAACATATTAATTTTAATTAAATCACACTAGGATTTCACAAGAAACTGTTAATATACATACCAAAACCGTTGAAACAAAAACAAAAAAAAATATATAGTATTAAGAAAAAATTCCCTTCACACTGAAATACGTAATGATTTATTCCACCAAAATAAAAAAATGATGCTTAATTAAAAAATGTAAGAAATACTTAAAAAAAAAAATATTAAAAATTTAGCCAAAGAAGCATGAAGTCCCCTAAAAAAAACTTCTAAATATTTTATTAGGAAAAGACAGGAACTAAAGTTAATATAATAAATAGTTAAATGAAAATAAAAATTATCAAATGAAAGAACATGTGATGTCATAATGTAAAATTATGTAAAAGTGAGAGAAAAATCAAATAATAATTCATACATTTATAACAAAGTAGAGACATGTGTTTTATAGTAACAAAGCATACGTTAACAAAGTAAGGATTATCTTTTATGATAAATGTTACTGTTTAAATTATTATCGATAACACTCAAAGTTACATTAAATTAATATGCAGTTATTTTTGTATATATAATGGATCTCAATGTATATTTTATTTATATAGAAATTGTGCTTTTTTCAAAATTATTTTATGAGTTTTCAAAGAACTTAATGATACCGTGGTGGCCAAGTGGTCAACCTCACGGACTCGTGGTGGGAGTGTCATGAGTTCGAGTTTAGTAACGCTGAAGACCCACAGTGAAGAGGAGGGCCGATGCTTGTTAAGGTATCCGGCTATGTTCGGAACCGTGATTTTTAAAAAGTGCATAAATGGATAATTTTTTATGATATTTAGTGCCACTTAGATTAGAATATATGTATAAAATTGTTTTAAGGACATTTTGACAAGAAAAAATTTATTTAAATACAACATTTCGTTAAAAAGTAACTTAGAATAACCTTTCTTCAAAATGTTCTCCTGTGAAAAATACTTCTATTATAATAATATATTGCCTGTATATAGCTCAGACCTCTGTACAGATGCTCAAATATGAATTTAGAAAAATTCCCCTTAGTTTCAGAATTACAACCAATTGAAATAATTACCGGCGTTTTTTTTCTTAAAATTTCTTCCCTCTGTTGTCGTAAAATGTGAATAAATCCACTTCTAAGTAATATATTTCAAAAACTCTAGTTGAGCCTCTGTAGAGAGGGTCTGAGCTATAGGCAGGAAAAATATTATTACAATAGAAACAATTTTCACAAAAGGAGAGTATTTTGAAATTAGGGTCATTCTATGTTCATTTTTTGTCACAATATGGTACTTAAATAATTTTTTATTGCAATACTATACTTAAAACAATTTTGAAAACATTTTATTCTATGGGACATGAAATATCATAAATATTATCCCTTTATACCCTTTTGCAAAATCACGGTTTTGAATGTAATCGGATACCTTAAATATGTCGAAGCTCAAACGTCCTTCCATTGGTGTGGTGTAAAAGTATGGAGAGGGGATGTAAGCTCAGGTGTTGCCTTCGTCACTTGACCATGGATCAAAATTATGAGATCTGTCACTAATAGTTCTCCTGCAGCTTTATAGGGCGATCTAAATCTCTCTCTATCAAAGAATGTCGTATTTTAAAAGTAGCGGTTTCTAGAAAATTTTAACCTGCAATCTGCTTCAAAAGTGTTAAACTATTTTTTCTTATTTCATTTGTAATGAATCAATGTTAATTATGTGGATTCTAATGTAAGAAATAACTATTATTCATAGAATTCAGTTTGCATGTATTAAATTTGTAAACACTTGAGAAATAAATTTTAATTTCAGTATTTTTTCAATTCAGTTTGGTTTGTCATACACATGGATTGCAACACATAATAATTTTATTGCATTTTTTCTAGCACACCGCAGCGTGAACCCATTTTTTAATTATTTAAAATGTAAAATCACTTTGTTACAGTTCAATTTTCCATAAAAATATGTTTTGAATCTACTTATATAAAATTTAAAAAAATCCATCAATATATTTTCTGATTTATTTTTCTTAAAAAAGGAAAAATTCTTTTAATTATGACATGCTAATATTTTTATTTTAATAGAATTTTCATACAGATCTTTCCCTTGCACATAGTTATCCAAATGTCGAATATTCTACCCAACCTTTCTTAATACATTGCTGCAGCATTTTACTTTACATGGGCACAGTATCAATTAACAGCAAAAACCCTTCTTTTACTTAGAGTTATTCAGGAAAAAAATACGAATGCATCTCTTATACTTCCCTGGTCCTTTATACGTTTAGCGATGAAGCACTTATTTTTCCATCAACATTTTCTATAGGATAACAAACAACGTCTTTAGGTAGGTTGTCATGTTCTTTTGAGGACTCTCCTTTCCTTTGGACCTTTTTTCCTTCTTCCCCTTTGTTCTGTGTAGGGTGACTCTAGCGTTGGAGCACATGTACTGTAGCACGACAGAATGAATTCATTACGAAAGAAAGAATGACAGAATGATGGAAGATGGATGTTAGACCAAGACCATTGCGCTCTTTTCAGAATGGGAACTCTTGCCTTTTGTGTTCAAGTAACAATGTCGTATTTTATTACAGTCTTAACAAGGGTTTGGACGAAATGGGTTTCTCTCAGCAGTATCAGCGTCTAAATGAAGTAGTAAAAAATTGATGAGAGTCATATGGCTAACATTTCATATAATAAATATATATAAGTGGGGTGTAATGAAGCTGTAAAATGTTATAAATGGGCTTTGATTGCGTCAATTTATTGACTTGTTGCTTTATACTGCAATCTGATTTTTAGAAGGTTTTTTTTTTCTTCAGTAGCAGTTTTAAATGCATTGTAATTACTGTTTGGTTTCTTATTTCCATGGATGTTCATTCAAAAATTTCGGAAAATTAATTTAGAAAATATTAAAATGATAAACATCCGTAAATTAAAATAGACAATATATTTTTAAAATTTTGAAAATAAATGAAATTATCTTTGCATATTTTTTAAAAGACATTTTTTATACTTTAATTTTTAGCATTGATATTTATTTTATCGCAATTAATTTTCTATAAAATTTTAGAATTAATGATTTTTTTCAGTACATTGTCTTGGCAAAATAAATGCATAAAATTTTCTTTCAATGTATATTCTTGTATTCAATGTGTATTTTTATTTTTGTTTCATTCATTTTTTCATATGTATGACACGTAGAACTATTTTTAAAAACGTTTCTTCAATAGTCCACATTAATTTTTAATTGTTACATTTCTTGATTATTATTTTTTGGAAAGTAATTAATGTGTGTTATTTTCACAAAATATATTAATACCGAAAAGTTCATATACGTTACAAAATATTAAACACATATTTCCTTTGAAACAAAATAACTAATTACATACATTTTAAGCAAAGAAAGTAGGAATCCACTATTTTACAAAAACATATAAAAACGAAATATTTTGTGAATCAAATCAATCTAAGAAAAAGTAACTGTGTATATTTTACTGATCAGACAGATGATTTTTTTTCATTTGAGATATCTCACACAAAATATTTCAAACTTTTCAAAAGATTAATGACATTTCCACATAATTTCACATTTGGTCTTAGGATTTTACTTTTGAAATTTGATCTCAGATCGCAAATATACTTTTATACTTGGAACTATGACAATTTGTATTCTCAGAATTTGCCACCTGACTATTTGACAGCTTTCATATGAGACGGAAGTCAGCAGTTTCAATATTCTTCGAAACTTCTTGATACCTGCTTATAAACGTTAAGAGAAATTGCCAAAGGTCCTCGCAGATCGTCGATGCCGTGACAGGGTAACCCATGACAATTTAGGGCGTAATTTATCAGCCAATAACAAGAGCCTTAAGCCATGATATCTACCATTTTTCATTATTTGTTTTGGCAGATGCCTTGCCGGCAGATTCTTCTTGGCTTAGCTGAGATTTTTGCTATGGCTAAGCTTACTTTGATTTATCTGCGAAATATACAACATCTTCAAAGAATGATTTTCATCTTTAACAGATTTTAACTTTAGAAGAATTGATTTTTTTCAATCGAAGTTTCATCTAAAAATAATCCAGCAATGTATTAATTTTCCTTAGTGTCACGTTGAAAGAAAAAAGGTTTTACATAGAATAGCGGAATACATAACATTCACACTATTCTCATTTAAATAGATTTTCTAAGAAAATACATGTGAACGTCATAAATATTTTGATAAATAAAGCTAAAATATTTTTAACCATAGAATGAATTTCAGATAGAAGAACAAACATAATAACCAAAATTATTTCATAACCTCTGTTTTAGAAACAATTAATTTACTTACAGGTATACTGTAGAAGTGTAGTCGTAACTATTAACCAATTTCCAGCTTATTCAATCGCATACTTATGTTTTAAGTTTTTTTCTATTTATCTTTACTGTATGTCAGAATTTACAGTTATTATTTCACTTTCATACAACTTTATCAAATGTACTTTTTAAGAAAGAAATGGAGAACAAAAAATTAAATTTGCATTGTTTTAGATATATTAAAAATTTTCATAAAAAAATACAAATGAAATTTTATTAATGTGATGAAAAAATTTTATTCTAAAACATTTAAAGATTCTTATTGATAAATTAAATTGTTTAGTTATTTGTATAAAATAATTCTATAAAACTGAGCAGCAAGATTTAATAATTTTGAATAATTTTGGTTATTTATTATGTTTAACTAAGTATAAGAACTGGTTATTTAAGTTTATAAAGCATTTATTTGTTGAATTAAAAAAAGAGACGGAAAGAAATATCCTGAAAATTAATAATTTATTTTTATATGCTCTAGGTTATAAATAAAGATTTTAAAAGAGAATCAGAAATAATCTTTACATTTCCTTACAAACTGTATTTTAAAATTTAAATGAACTAAAATATTCATCTACAGAGCAAGGTAGTAATTTGATATTTTTTCCGTCATTCCTTTTTTTTTTTGATTGAATCAATTTCAATTCCTCGAAAACTACTGGGTATAGTTGTATAAACAGATTACATCAAAACTTTTCAAGACTTTTTCCAAAGTTTACTCATGAAATCCGCTCAAAAAGATATACGTCGATGATTCCGAATAATACTTATGTTGACAGGAGCTCCCATGCAGCCATTATTTTTGTGAAATTCTCTCTCATCTTGCGAGTATGTGTTGATATGAGCAGAAAATGTGATTGTAACATAGCACACAATGTTTTATACTTATTTCAAAATAAAGGAGTTGTTGCAAACATTTCCCAAGGCATAACAGATAAAGAATTTCTTTTTATTATTTTCTGAAAAAATAAGGTTTAAAAAAAACTTTATCGTGTAGATTTCACTTCTTTGAAACCATGGAAATATCCATATTATTTAAAGATCACATCACTTTAGTGCTACAAGCCAGTCAGTGATTTAGAGAGAAAAATAACTGTTATATATGTATAAAGCTGAAAAAAGAGCGATTTAAAGGGAAAAAAGCTGTTATATGCATATTTACATAAAGCTGAGGAAAAGTGATTGTTTATTATATTTTCCCTTTGTTTCTGAAATTGCAACAGACTATGGCATATACCATAGATCTTTGTTCTTGCATTAGAAGTAGAAAAAACTACACATTTCACATTGAGTTACTGAAATGGTTAAGCGTGTACAATTTGTAAAAAAAAGTTCTTTAATCATTGTCTGATACGATTTTTTTTTGTTTTATTTTTTAAAAAGGATTAATTTATCTTTTTTTTAATATCATTGCCCAGTCTGAAATTGATTTCTTATTTCCAAAACTGAAATTACTTTTTAGTGGATTCTCATGCATTTTTATATGGTTTGTAAAAACAATGGTATTGAGTGCACCTGACAGTCTTTAGACTTCATTAGTCCTTTCAACAATATTTAATATTTGTCTTTTTTTTTTACTTTTCTCTTAAAGAGGTTATTTTTGACTATATTGTAATTTACTTAAACTCTAACATCAATGTATTTAATGATTCGTACTTATGTTACTAATTTCCACTTAAAAGACTCTCTACACCGAATTATTTAAAAAAATAACTCCTTCCAAGAGATAGTATTACCTGGTGCTATTGTTTATTGGTTGGAATTATTTTATAGAAATTCTTAAAAAATCATACAATGACTCATTTTCTAACACTACCATATATTAATTTTTTAAATAGCATGATTTTTAACTGGCAGAATGAAAGAATCGTGTAACTTAAATAACCATATAAGGAATTAGTACGATTTTATAGTTTAAGTTTTATAGAAAATACAATTAATACTTAAAAGGTGTATCTTTACAATCACACATGTCTCTCTTTAACACTTTATTTAAAACATTTTTTGCAAGCATGGACCAATAATTATTTTTACACTGAATACAATGCTATTTAAATTAGAATTAACAACGTTTGAGCTAAATATTCCAATCAAAATCCCTTTAATATAAGGGATGGAGAATTTTCTTTAAAATTAATGAAAGTTAGTGCAGCATGACGAATGCTAAACATATTATTTTAGAAATATCAAGTGAAAAAAATTTCTCAGTATGCTAACAATTTCAATGGCTTTTTAAATTTCATAAATGTCTATTAGTCCAGAAAAGATTAATATTCTATTTAGTTATATAGATCTAGCTACCTGTCTCTCATTATCTATATTCTATCTATCTATATGTATCTATATCTATAGCTATCTATCTATGTTTATTTATAAATTATTATATATATATAAATTAAACATTTCGTCACCTAATTAAATTGTAAATAATTTATCGGTACAAAGTTAACAAAAACACATTTAAGTTTTTGACTATAAAAAAAAGCTTTCATTAATCTTTTTGAGTAGAAGTTATCAAAGTAGAATTTAGTATTCAAAGTTGAATTCATTACTCAAATATTGCATATATAGATGAATATAAAAAAATAAGATTCTTATAGAAAAAATCGATGTATGACTGTAATTAATGCCTATTTTTAACTGCTACAGTAGAATGTATACTGTCTCAAGATGCTACAGATTAAAGAATTTCATCATTTGTTTTTGTATTTTTCAATAAAATGTCACATTTGTAAGCAAACATAACACCTTAAAATAATGTGTACATGATTAAATACTTATCCATTTTTTTAGCTATACTGAAGTACATCTATATCAAGAAGAAATATTGCAACGATTGAATTCAAAACAATTAAAAACAGATTTTTTTAAAATCTAAAAAGTAGTATTCTGGAATTTAAACGTGTTAAAAATTATTCTTTTTAATGTTTCTCTTTTAGAAACATTTCCCTTGTAATTTTAGATTTATATATTTTTCGTCAATCATTTTTACTGTTGAATGAAAAACTTGTTTACTTGTTGACAATTGATTTGTTTACTTGTTGACATATGACTTGTTTTACAATTAAGTTTTCAATATAGCTCACCTTTATCAGCAAATCCCACGAATGTAAAGAATAGTTTTCTCTTAATGATACAAAAAGTAATTATGATGTACTTTATTATTTAAATATATCTTTGAATTTTTGTTTAAATTATAAGACATTTTCTTATCTCTTCTTGATAGGTTTCATAACAGAATGGATTACATTTTACCTGAACTGTTTACATTCGAACTACAAAGTCACGTATTCAGATGATGTACTTTTAAAAACAAGTTTTGCGACTTTCGAAGTTTAGTGGGCTATTAAGCTATAAAAAATTCATAGATTGCCCTCCTTCACATGAAATGGCCGACGTGCTCTGTCTCAGTTAATGATTATAAGGTATTCGTTGTTTGCAAAAGTCATCTTTGTCTGCATGGCAAATATTAGTTAAATTTACATTAAAAATATTTTTGCAATATCTGAAACAATGAGACAAACTGTTATTTTTTTTTACTATTTGATAAATTGTTAAAATAAATTGAATTCGGCATTAAATGCTAAAAAATATTACTGACTTCATTGGGATCTGTACGAATGATATATCCGTACCTTGGTTGTAGAGAAAAATATTAAAACATATATTAGTCCCCGTAAATAGGTTAAAATATATCTGCATATTTAAAATATAAATAATATCACACAATAATTATTACGTAGTGGGTTAAGTGTAAAAAAATTAAAGATATTTTATTTTTGGTTGCAATATCAAGAACAAATATTAGAATAACTGAATTCGAAGGTGTGTTATCTGCTGGAGGTTTGATAAATAATTAATGTTAACAATTACATACTTATGATTAGATTTATTGTACTTGGACAACCTTAAAATTCTAAATATAACCGAATATTATACTTTCGTACGTGACATCATTTTAAAATAATGTATTTTTTTTGTTTTAATTCAACACATTATCTGCCAGCTTGTATTATTTAATTCATGTTGCGTATATTCTCATTGAAATTTTATGAGCGAGGACAATATTTAAAATAGAAATTCACTCTCTTACTCTCAAGAAGCACTAAATTTGACACATTAGGCGAAATTTCTATTGTGTTCAAGATATATATATATATATATAAATTTCACCTTACTTAACTTTATACTCTGAACTCTCCTATAACTAGGCAATGACGTAAGTGAGTGAGTGAAAATTAACGTCGCACTGTTCAGCTACACGAGGGATCTTAGGAACGGACCTCGTCATTTTGAACCATAGTCAAGTGCCGAGAATGACACCTGAGCTGGCACCCCCTCTCCTAACTACCACACCAACGGGAGGACGTTTGAGCTCTCGACAAATTTAACATGCATCGCTCCCCTACACTGCGGGGTTTTAGTCGTACTGGGCTCGAACTCATGACATGCCTGCCATGATCCGATACCTTGAACACTGGCCATGACATTAACTAAATCTTTAGATTCATGTGAAGGGATCTACACCTACTTTATACATAAAATTGAATTTATTCTATAAAAAAAACACGCTATTAAATTTTCAAACAAATATTGAGAATTGTTTTAGAGAATTTAATGTACACCAAGCTGAGAAAACGGGAACTAACTTGTATGTTACATTTGCTAACTTTTATTGAATTTTCTGGGCTGGATGAAAGTAAATTTGCTCATACCAGTGTAACAATCTTGATATCGAAATCCAGTTTTCCTCAATTCGAAAATCCGTTATTATTTCTTTCAAGTATTATTCATTTATGAAAACATATAAAATTTTCAGTTTTTTCAGTGATGAACTAAATCGTATTCATGAATGATGCATTGTAGTACTCTAATTAGCTATATTCAATTCTTTGGCGATCTATTTACGAAATTACATTTAACATTCTGGTAAGTGAAGATGTACAATTAATTTGAAAATTATCAATAATGCTTCTATTATTAAAACTAATTCATACAAATCTTTACAATCAGAATTTTTGCATGATTTTCAAAAGGATTTTATTTTTCGGGAAAAAGCAATTGAAAAAGTATTTTAGAGCTACTTTATGTAAACAAGAAAATGCTTAATTAACCAACGATGTGATGTATATCATAAAAATATTAAGTTATCAAAAATCAGGCACTCGTATACAAAAAAAATAATTTAATAACTTGTAACAAGATTCATAATCATGTATGCAAAATTATTCAGTTTTATAAAATATGTAATTTTATTTGTTGTTTTAGTTTATATCAATATTTACAACGCATTGTAAAGATAAAGCTTATTTAATGCTAACTTTCAATATTAATTTTAAAAAATTCATATTTGTTACGACATTAATAAATAAGTTCTCGACATTGTAATTAAAAACTTCAGCAATCTTATCGAAAAAAACCCATCAAACAAAGAGAGTATTTTTTAGAAGAGAAAGAATGAGAAAATGTGCAAAAAAACTTTTTAAGTAACCAAAAGAAATCGTCCTAAATCGCACTCTGAAAAAGAAATAAATCTTTTTCAGTAGCATCGGAGAAATGAATGTAAGGAAATATAAAATGGTGTAAGTGCATCATATAAAAATTTGAAACTGAATAAAAGACCTAGATTAATTTAATATTTAAGAAATGTGCTTGAAAAGTATGATTCAAGAGACTTTGTGAAAAGAAAAATCCTGTACCCACAGATATTCAGTCTGGTTTTTAAAAATACATCGAAATATTTTAAGTATCAATTATCAATATCAGTTATAGCTTCGAATGTTTAAAATGAACATCTGATACCATGACTGATATTACATACATTTTTTTAAGAACAATAATAATTACACTTTGAATTTTTTCCGTATTTTGATATTATTTTGAATTTTATAACGTATACAAGTTTTTACTCTATTTAAAGCCACCTATCCGATGTTTAAGATATTTTATCAACCTCTTACAATTTACTACTTGAATCACATTTAGAATTGCAATAAAAATGAAATAAAGTTATATATATATATATATATATATATATATATATATAAAGGCCAAATATGTTCTGATGAAACTAACCCAATTAATTATATTTATAAAACTCTAAAAATTTTAGTTATCTCTCTCTGCTTGTTTCTTTTTACGCTACACTTCCCACACAGAATTGCTTAAAACTTACAGCATATTATATGCATGCGTTTGCTTGAATTTAATAAATATCTATTTCCTTCTGTGATTATAATGAATATTTAAAATAATTTGATTGCTTTTTTTATTTCATTGCACTGAATTTTAAAAAAAACATATATCAAAAAATAACCTTGCTTAAAAATTCGATCAAAACTTTTGCTGTGTTCAGTTTATTAAAATTTAAAATTAAGATTTCTTGTAATCCTTGGGAAGGCATGTGAGCTTAGGATTTTTCGATAATACTTAGTTAAAGAGGGTGTTATTTTGGACAATCACATTCCTATCTCTTATTCCGCATTATCGGGCTCTTTTGTCCGTAACTAGATTTAATCGATTGGGTCTATCATTATCGTCCATCAAGTGGAAATCTCGGATAGAAGCTCCCTGGAGAGCTGGACAGTCGACAAAGAATATCATATCTCTATCTATGGTGGGTTATAAAGATATTGCGAATAAATGTAGACTTCACATTTAATAATAGTAATTCCATTTATGTAAGATCTCTTTGAAATAATTCACTTAAGAGTTGATAAGTTCTTTTGAAAAACAACGCAAATAATATTTTTTTTTAAAAAAAAAAAATGTTGAGTCCTAAATTTAAGAAAAATATTTTCTACTTAAAAAACTTTTGAATATATATATATATATATATATATATATATATATATATATATATATATATATATATATATATATATATATATATATATATATATGTGTATATACGAATAAATATTTATTAATGAAATAACTCATTCTCGGGAATATTAGTTAGATTTACATAGACTAGTTTTATTTTTTAAAAATAAAATCTATTGTATACAAAGTTAGGTACAATTCTCATTAGATTTTGAAAAGTTTTTAAAGATTTTTTCCAAACACCTTTATCTGAAATATAATACATTTTCAATAAAAAATATATATATTACAGTACAGCAAGTAAATAGTAAAAAGGTAACATTTTAAAACTTGGATTTTAGTTACAAAATGAAAAATCAGATATGTAACACAATCACACACGGTTTACTCTATATCTGCATAGGTAGTTTGTGGATTTAAAATATTAAAAGTAAAACGTAAATATTAGATATTAAATGTATTATTCCGAGTTAATTTTTTATTGATTATGTATATTAATTTTGATTAATGATAAATGCAATTCTTACACTAGTATTATTACTAATAAAAGTATTTTGGAGTTATCCTCTTAATATGCCTTTCCCCGTAATACCAAAGTAGTTTTTCTGACTTTTAGTAGCAGTTTTTTTCATATCATTTACAATTTTTGTTTTTACTCAGAACGATAATGAAATATTTAGATAACATATCCAATTATGATGCTTGATTTACCTTTGAACCAAATAATTGCCAAGCAAATACTGTTTGTTACCAATGGAGTAGCTAGTTCTGACTGGGCCCAGTATTAGAATTCCTTCGGAGCCTTTTTTAGGTATGAGAACCCTGTTAATGGGACTGTGGATACACATGTTGGGGCCCCGTATCTTACTTACGGTGGATACGGTGGTAGCTATGCCCCTGTTTGTTACCCACTTAAGGAAACTGAGTATTAAGGTCATTATATAGTATAATTTGGAAGAAGAATGAATAAAACACTTGATTTAACATTTTTCACTTGAACGTGATTCAAAATTATAAATTCAATAAACGAAACATCTCGCACACATTTTAGTATAGATTTTATTAAAATCAAAGACGCTTTCAAAAAGAATTTTTTTTGCGAATGTAGCTGTTTCATTATAAGAATGTATTGCACTAACTAGTGTGCAAAATTTTATAGATTCCTGCTCTTAAAAACTACTTGAATTTTGGCCTCCTCATTCTAAGTAGATTTAATTTTCTTGTTTCCGGAATTTTTTTTAAATCCAACTTGCAAAGAACTTTACTATAAGACATTATTCACTAGGTATTTCTTACACTATATAACATTGTTTTTTACAGTTCTTACTGATTGTAAAATTTGTTTTCTTAAGAGTTAAAAATGATGTAATTAGGTGTAATTTACACATATCATATTCATACAAATATGTATTGTTTATGCATATTATATATTGGCATAATTATGTTCTAAAAAGATGTTAATTGACGTCTGCACACAAAGAAAGATAAAACAAAATAAATATTTTTGTGTGTGTTTCAGTAATCATTTTATACATGCAAATTTTCTTAATTACATTCTATAACTTAAAAAAAGCGTGTTACCAAGACCGAGTCATCCAAAGTAGGTCAAGGGATGGCTTCCTTTTTATTGCAACTTGAATATGTCACATGTTAACGACTAATTATATGACATCAAAAACAGCCTAGAAAACACGAAATGTGTTAATGATATTCCATCTTTGAGTCCCTCATAATGTTCAAAGTTCTTAGAAATCTAACTTTAAAGAACTGTTCTGAAAAAAGTTATGTTTAAGTAATCCGACTGCGTTTGGAACCGTGATTTAAAAAAGGCCCATAAATGGATAATTTTCATGATATTTAGTGTCACTTCGATTAGAATACATGTATAAGTTTGTTTTAAGGACATTTTGACAAAATATTTATTTAAATGCAATATTTCCGCAAAAAGTTAATTTAGAACAACCTTTGTTCAAAATGTTCTTCATTTGTGAAAAATGCTTCTATTATAATAATATTTTGCCTGTATATAGCTCAGACCTCTGTACAGAGGCTCAACTATGAATTTTGAAAAATTCACATTATTTTACGAGTTACAACCATTTTAAATAATTATGACGTTTTTCTCTTAAATTTTTTCCCATCTGTAGTCGTAAAACATGGATAAACCCAATTCTAAGTTGTATATTTCAAAAATTCTAGTTGAGCCTCTGTAAAGAGGTCTGAGCTATATACAGGCAAAATATTATTATAATAGAAGCATTTTTCACAAAAGGAGAATATTTTGAAACCGGGTCATTCTATGTTCATTTTTTGACAAAATATTGTACTTAAATAATTTGTGTATTGTAGTACTATTCTTAAACTAATTTTATACACATTTTTTAATTTAAGTGATACTAAATATCATAAATATTTTCCATTTATACGCTTTTGCAAAATCACGGTTCGGAACGTAGTCAGATACCTTAATAAAATTGGAAATGGAAAAAAAAAATCTTATTTATTGAGGGTTTTCTAAAACAAAAATAAAGGTGGATAAGTAAATTTGAGTAAAATTAAGACATATGGAACAATCATTTTTACAGCATTGGGAATTATGTAACTATAAAAAAATAAGGAATTGTCTTTAATTTCAAAATTTCAAGCTTGGTGCTTCGACGAAAGTTTTTTTCCTATTTGACTATTTTCGCCATTTTACTTATACCATTCAATTTTCCCAAAGTGATCAAAAATTAAGAAAAAAAAGCATTTTTGGATTACCTTAAAGTGTTCACAATTTCGACTTATTCAAATTGTTCAACATGATACAGCTATAAACTCATAAAGGGTGTTTTTTTAGAGGTATAGAACTTTAAATTGCAATAAAACAACAATGTATTATTCGATTGACATGATTTTTTTATTCGAAAGATAATCTTGTGGCATTAAATTTTAAATATGATTTCTGGCATAGGACTGCCACGGCTGGCTCGGATGTAGTCCAATCTGGATGTCCAATTTTCGATGACTTTTTCCAACATTTGTGGCCGTATATCGGCAATAACACGGCGAATGTTGTCTTCCAAATGGTCAAGCGTTTATGGCTTATCCGCATAGACCAATGACTTTACATAGCCCCACAGAAAATAGTCTAGCGGTGTTAAATCACAAGATCTTGGAGGCCAATTCACAGGTCCAAAACGTGAAATTAGGCGGTCACTAAACGTGTCTTTCAATAAATCGATTGGGGCACGAGCTGTGTGACATGTTGCGTCATCTTGTTGGAACCACAACTCCTGGACATCATGATTGTTCAATTCAGGAATGAAACAGTTAGTAATCATGGCTCTATTCCAATCACCATTGACTGTAACGTTGTGGCCTTCATCGTTTTTGAAGAAGTACGGACCAATGATTCCACCAGCCCATAAAGCGCACCAAACAGTCAGTTTTTCTGGATGTAACGGTGTTTCGACATACACTTGTGGATTAGCTTCACTTCAAATGCGGCAGTTTTGTTTGTTGGCGTAGCCATTCAACCAAAAGTGCGCTTCATCGCTAAACAAAATTCTCTTATGAAAATTGCGAACAACGGCAATCTCGTTTTGGGCCCATTGGACGAATCTACGCCTTGCTTGATGGTCGTTTTGATGAATTGCCAAAGCAAACTGCGAATAAATCACTTGACAGCTGTTAAATCGGTCGCCATCTTGGAAAGTAATGCCAACTAAAACTTCTATACCTGGAAAAAAACACACTTTATGAACCGAAACAAGAATAAATTAATCCCTTCAAAACGTCATGTGACATTATTGAACAAATTACCAGAAGATATATATTTCTTGAGGCAAAAAAAGAAAAAAAGGTATAACTCTATATATTATAATGAAAATGTGAAGTTGAAGCGCAGGTATTGCGGATAACTAGGATGCTGTAAACACAATATGTGTTGTACGTATACTGTATATGAAGAATGCGAACTAATATATGTCTCATGTGTGCTTACCGTGTAATATAGTTAGTTCATCCAGCTAAAATAAATGCATTTGCTATCTCGAAGCATTTTGATTCTTTTTGCAATAAAAAACCAACTATGCCAAAAAGGATTTTATAAAGATACTTTCAAATTATTAGATCAAAATATTAAAATAAAAGAAAGGAAATACTATAATAAGATTGAGAGAATCAGATAATAACAATTTTATTAGATTAAAAGTCAGATATTATTAGAATACAGAGACACACACAGAGGGCAAAAATGATATCTAAAGGCTGAATGAAAAATATAAACAAGGAGTGTCACATATATTTAATTATTCTTTGTGATTTGAAAATTGTACGGGAAAATAAAGAAAAAAGGATGATTGAAAGATAAACATAAAATATATTTTCTTATAAAGGCATACAGAATAAATATAAAACACAATTACATAAAACCCATATCATAATATAGAATAAAAATAATCTAAACTGAATCTAATACATCCATACAGGTAAAATTTAAGTTATTTCAACATTATAGAAATCAACATTATCTCGTTTTATTCACTAAATTTTCAGATTTTCTGTTTAAAAATAAAAAAATATGCCCATTAATGCAATTTTCTTTACCGACTGGGTGACGTAGTTGGTTTGACGCTCGCCTTGTTTCGGTGGTAGACCCTGGCCCAAGATGGTAGATTTTTATGATGCAGAAATCGCATGTCGTATGATTAAACGGAATATTAAAGATCCCTGGAGGGCCGTATGGCTTTGTTGCTCTCAGCAAAATTAAATTCCTAGTACAGGTTCTTATAGTCAGAGCTCAGGTTCCTTTCCCTGTGGAGGAAACCGTACTTCAAAATTAATTGCGGCATTGGTATACAAACTATATGAGCCACACTAAAATGTTGTACTAGCTCCCGGGTATAGCTCCCCAACTAAGTCTGCAATTGTAAATACCAATCTGCCGACCCATTGAAAAAAAAACATAATTACACATGACTATTTCCTTGCTCAAAATTAAATTAAATAAGGTTTTCTTAGGAAATAAAAGAGTATGATCTATTATAAGTTTATGCATTTTTCACTTGAAAATTTTCACTATTAAATTAATGGAAAGCAATTAATATATATGTTTTTTTTTATTCTTCATAAATTACAAAATTTAAAATTAAGTTTCCAATTTATGTTATATACAAAGTCTACTTAGAAGTACATTTTATTTCAAATTGTATGCGGAATTTTTAATTGATTTTCAATGTAGGTACAAAATATTTATTTTAGAAATCTTTACGAAGGTGTATATAGGATTACGTTAAAAATAAGTAAAAAGAGCTCTTATAATGGCAAATAAAACAAGTTATTTTAATCAAATTTGTATTTTTCTTCCAAAAAATCAGTATTAGTCTCTTGTCGTATTATTTTCATTATTTTATAGATTAAAAACCAAATTCGGGGCAAAATCAGCTAATTATCACGAAATTATCAAGTAAATATTATTATAATCAGTTTTCAACATTTTATATCTTCGCTAACTTGTACCAAATGTTCCTCGATAAACAATAATTTCAGCATATTACTACTAAAAAATGAATGATGTAATGGGAATATAATGAGTCTGCTAATATTAATGAGAATACAACAATTAAATCTTCATTAGATTACCGTTATTCCTATCGTGCAAATTAACCATTCAGATGTAACTTTATTAATAGCAATCACGCAACCATTAAGTTTTTATCACCAGTTTAACGTACGCAATGTAATACGTCACCAGAACTTAAGGGTCGTAAAATCCGTCTGGAAATGCACGCAGTAACTAATTAATTCGTTATTTAATTCATACTTGAAAAAATTCAGAGTTTTTATTAATTATAATAATGGACATTAAAATGCAAAACAATGTTAATTTGTTATTAGGTACAAAAGACTCAAATATTTCACATGAGATACATTTCGATTGTTGTAACTTTAAAATATTGTTAATTATGAGATATACAGTCGCGAACATCCATATTACGAACGTCTATATTGCGAAATCTTCTATATGGCGAATTTTTTTCTGGAACCAAAAACATTGCACGATTTTCTTCGTAAAATAACCTCCTAATAACGAAGTGCATTTGCTATGTAACGAATTTTTTCTCTTGTGGTTCATTTTTTCTCCCTATTTTTAAAGTATTTCTGGACATTTAAAGTTATTTTCTCTTTTAACACACTTTATGGCGGGCGTACATTTTAAACTGGTTTTATTAGATGCCTAACTCACCGAGAACAAAAGAATTTAGGCCGTTTCATCCAAGATGTACAACATTTAATGTACACAAGATGTACGCATTTCGCTGGAAACATCTTCGATATCCCCTCAGTGGGTTTTCTCGTGTCCCCGTATCCTTGACCTAGTCTCCTTTTATTTTTAGTGTTGGTCAGTCATACTGGTAACTTTGTTTTCTGTAGCTCGAAAATGTCAAAACGTAAGTGCTTGAGCATCAAAGAAAAAAAATAAATTCTTCTGGAAGTGTGGAAGTTTCCTTGAAGTTTTTCTTTTTGTTTCCATTTCTTTTTTGATAGGTAAGATATATAAAATAAATATATATTAATTTACAAAAGGGTGTGAATAATTACTTTAATACATATGTTGCTTATGAATTTAAAATTTGTTTTATGTGATTTATCAAGAACATTGAAAGATGGACTTCTATATAACGGATTTTCCATACAAAGAACTTTTTCTGGGATTTAGAGGACCGACTGAATTTATATATGATATGTATAAAATATTTCATGTAAATTATTATTTTTTTTAATTCTTAAGCTATATGTGTCTATCATTTAAATTAAAAAGTAAAAGACAATTGCAAGTCATTTTTCATTTCATTCTTTAGGCTTAAATTAAAACACAAAGAAGAATTTAAAATCTATTCAAATTTAGCAATACATAAATATTGCATTAAAATGCAATTTACCATTTAATAAAAGATGCATTTTCATATTTGCGTTTTTATAAAAAAAATATTTTCAAAAATGAAATTGATTAAGTTTTATTTAAGCATGAGGTTATTGTATAGAAAATTGACTCATTTCACTGTTGAAATAACTTCAGTAATTCATCCATAAAGAAATCTAAGATAGAGACACATTTTTCAACAAAGGCGCGTGTACTACAAAACAAAAACAGGCATCTCATATATGGCTGAAAAAATATTCTATTCACAACAACGCCTGAGGAACTATGTTTCAAAAAGAGAAAAATCAAACCGTTGTGCGTCGTCTGGAAGTAAAAAAAAAAGGCCTAGTAATAATATAAAAGGCAAGAAAAAATCGTGAGTGCAATTAACTTGAAGTTTTTCAGCTCATTATTTCTGCAGTCCTACAAAAGAAAATGGCTTGTCTTTAGGCCACGTAAGCATTCAAGAATCTTTCTTTTTTGTTTTGTGCAATATTTTTTTACCCTCCCTTTACGGTATTTCTTTGGTTAAGAAACTTCGTTAAAATGTCGTTGCTAGACTCAGCTTTAGGGCATCGAGGAAAAGGAAGGATTTGAAATTCTTGATGAAAATGGCGAAAACATCGTTTCACAGGGAAGGGTGCAAAATGTAACAGGAGTTTAGTAAGTAATTCCTCATTGATGCAGCAAAGTAGTTTGAAACTATTCCCTTCCTTCCTTCGTTTTTTTTTTAATTTTGTGTCGAAGGAATTCTTATTTTGCACATAAATGAGAAGAGGCTTAAGAGAAGTGAAACTTCTTATAGATTGAAAAATTTGAATTCCTGAGTATATATGGTGAATAGTGTTCGCAAAAATGTATTGTAACATAAATTTCACCGTTTCAAATTTTGCTCAACTGTAATAGTTTAAGAGTTCGGTTTAAAAAAATTCAATGTTTGGCATTATTATTCTGAATGCAAAAAGTTTTGTGGTTCCTTACACATTACTTTTAAGCTAATCATTTGTACTCCTAATTAGTGATTATTTTTTGCATCAATATCTATCTTCTATCTACATTTATATATATATCGTATATTCTGACATACAAATTACACTTTAAAGGTCAAAATTTGCATTTGCACGTTATACCCCAGAAATAAAAAGAATAGCTAGAAAATAAAGAAAAGATGAACTTTAAAAAAATTAGTTTTTTACATGTATCTTAAAAATGTTTATTTAAAAGAAATAGCATACCCCATAAAAACTTTCCTTATTGGGTAACATGAACAACTTGTCATATTTGTATTTCATTACATCTTCAAGTGAATTCTGTTTCATCTTCCCCATAGCTGTTGCTCTGATCCATAAATAATCATTTTCCACTTCCATTTAGGCTGTTACATATACTACATTTTTGAATGACTTTTTATTTACGTTAGGCGTATTTTCTATCATGTTTTTATTATCTTCGCATGCACTAGTTTTTGTCTGAAAAAGATAAAAGCACTGCATATGTAAATTTGAGATTTCTTCTCATAAAAAGGGTGTGTGTAATACTCAGGAATATACGATACGTATACAGGAATACATATACGGGTGAGTAGGGGATGTTGTATTTTTTAAACACATATAAAAATCTATGGTTATAACAAAGGAATATTAATGAAATTTTTTAAATAAATTATTTAATTGTTTGTGCTTGATGTTCATGTTTTGAATTTATTTCTATTTGTTATATGCTTCCTAACCAATCTTCGTTCACTACTCAAAATTAATGCTTGGAATTTGCATTGTTCACTGTTCACTTCACAAATCAGCATCGTACTTTTTTACCCAAATTTAACTTACATGAGTTGAAAGTTGGATGAATTCTAATTTTTATAATTTCATTTACAATTCAGTTTATCTATTCGTTTTATTTTCTTATTTATCTCAAGCAGAAAGCTGTTGTTCTTACCTTTCAAACTTATAAACCATTATAAGAAAATGAGATTTAAAAAATACACGTTCGATAAAAGAACCACATTTTAAGTTATAACCATATCTTGGGTAGATCTGTTTTTCTAAGGCCTCTGATGTTATGTTAGGTACATAAAAAATGGTCACTTACTACAAAGTTATATTTTTCAGTCTAAATTGCACTTTCAGAAAATGCAAAATCATGCGATGTCTATTTCTTCCTGAGAAATATGAGTTACAGGTAATATTGCCATGACTTGTGTTCCTAAGCAGGCATGAATAATTAAACAAATTATTTTTTTGTATTTTATTCAAACTTCAGCAATATAAAAAATGTGTTTTTTTATATAAAGAAAATAATAGCTTACATCCTTCCTTCCTCACTGACACGACAACCCAGGGTGAGCTTTGGCCTTTGCAAGAAGCCTATTCTAGGCCAGCCACCTTCCTTTTAGTATTCTCCAATTCCTAGTTTTTAAAGCTAGGAAATCTTTTTCTAGGTCATCAATCTATCTATGATTTGGCTTGTCCTTCATTCGTGTTCCAATTGGTGGAGCATTGAAGACTTTTTTGTGGTGTAGTTTTCGTTTATTCTGATAACGTGAGCGGCCCATTAAATTCGTTGTATTTTAAGGAAGTTAACAATGTCAGACTCCTTATATAATTGACAGAGCTCTAAATTTGATCTTCTTCGCCATGTTCCATTTTCCTGAATTCCTCCAAAAATGAATCTTAAAATCTTCCTTTCGTAGATATAATGTTCTAATTTGTTTGAGATATGGATCAAGTTTCACATGTATAAGTTAATACTGATCTTAAAAGACTTTTCTACAATAAAACCTTTTTGTTTTTCTTTTGATTAAATTTGATTTTTTATATTCCCGTATTCCATTAAGAAACGTCTATAAGCCATAGTAATTCTCTATTCTATTTCAGTAGTATAACCGTTTCTACTGTTAATTTCATGACCTAAATAAGTGAAAAAGCTGACAACAACTTCAAACTATACTCTTCAATTTTAAAATTGGAATTGTTGAAACATGATTTAGTGCAGGGCATGTACTTGGTCTTATTCTCATTGATTTTTCCATCCTGAGTTTCTCTGTCTCTATAGTTTACATAGGTGTGTTTATTTTTTTTAAAACTCTACAGTTAATACACATTGTGATAAAATACTTTCAAAGATTTACTCTTATTTACTGAAAGTATAAATTTAAATACCACTTTTTTTATAAAATTACGTTAAATAAAAGGGTAAATTTTTAGTTATGATTATTCTGATTCCTCAAATGTGTGTGTCCAAAAGAAACCATTCGTCTTTTTACTGTAGTTTTTGACTTTCAGTTCAAATTATTGATCAAATACTATTTTTTGATAAGATATCGAAAAATTCCACTAAAAGCCTTACGGAACAAAATCAAAATGTTTCAGCATTCGAAAATAAATTCCTTACAACATTCAAATATGATACATAAACTTTTTTTGAAATAAAATAGATTGCAAGTAACACAAAATCCAAAAACGCTCGCGGGAAGCAAAATACGATAAGAACCAACCTAACAGAGAAAAGTTATCAAAAAAATATATATATGCATAAGGTTTTGAAAACTTCCAACCAAAGTCTAATCGAAGCACCAGGATAAGTATTAAACATAAAAAAAATTATCAAAAAAGTAAAAAAAGTTTCCATAGATCTCTACATAGGATGGAAAAATGTATCTTGATTTTTTTTCTGCGTTATTCAATAACATAGAAAAGAAAAATATCCTCTGGGGTATCCTTTTTATATTTTTTATCTATCTCTTCAGCAGAGTTTAGTTACCGTCAATCTAGGAATTCCTCTTTCCTTCATCGTAATCTGTAATTTTTTGTTCCATTTTTTTTGAAAAAAATTTTAATTTAAAGAGGAATTTTTCATTTTTTCCCCTTTCTTTTTTCTAATCCTTCTTTATAGAATGGTTGGTAGGAGAATTAGTCGAGTACCAGACGTAGTTTAGTAAAATTAATATCGCATCCGACAGCCTGGAGACTGTGAGGGTGAGGAAAATGGGGGTGAGAATGGCGAAATTTCCGGTTATTAATGTAGCGGTAGAATAGTTATTGAAATGGCGCGAAATGTGGCGTGAAGAGAGGATGCGATAAAAAAACTTTAAACACTTTTTTTAAAGAAAAGGAAGATGTTTCGGATGCTGTAGTAAAAGGCTACCACGAGTTAATGTATGCTAAATTTTTAATCTGCGCTAACACGGGGAAGAAACAAAAAATAATGGCCCTGTATGCCTTCAATTAAAATGCCTTTCGCGTTGAGAACTTTTTGAATCTGCCTTTTTGGTGTGAAGAAGTCCCCTGCACCTATAAATCATCTTTTGTTTAATATGCGAGCCTTTTAAGCGGTGAAAGGGCATTATTTTGCGCATCGTGTTTTTCATTAAGCAAATTTGTCTTTTCTTAATGTGTATTAAACAACGGTGTTCTAATTCATGAGCGATGAAGGAGATTTTTTTCTGTATATATATTTATACGAGACTAATGATGTGTTCATACAATTTAATAAATGAAGGAAATATTTCCATGAAACAAATAATTGTCAGGAGTAATTAATGCAGCAATTTATTTAAAAATCATTATCCATACTTAGAAAATAATTTTAAAATCTTAACTCTTAATAAAATAACTTATGGCTTCAGTTTGAGAATAGGTGTAATCTATTGTATTTATTAAGTAAGTTATAACGTGTAAACGGTTTTTTTAAAAATCATCATTCTGGTATAGTTATATTTTCCAAGTCCTGTTATAATAATATGGGGAAGTAAAAATACAAATCAACAAATCATTTTCAGTACACTTTTGAAATATAGTAAAGGTGGACGACTACGTTTGGAACCATGATTTTTAAAAAGTGTGTAAATGAATAATTTTTTGATAGTTATTACCAGTTGAATTGGGATATGCATGTAATTATTTTTAAGAATATTATCACAAGAAATAAATTTTTAAATTTAACTTTTTTGGCAAAAAATGAAGAAATAGCGTCATATTTTCAAAACATTCACCTTTAATGAAAAATGCTTCCATAATAATAATATTTTGCTTCTATTAAGCTATGACTTCCATCTCTAACTAATTTTTTTTAAAAGTTCACCTTATTTTCAGTTATGATCAGTTGAAATAATAATGGGTGATTTTTGTTGGAATTTCTCTTTAATGTGATAAAAATACGAATAAATATATTTCAATTTTATATATTTCTAAAAATTTTAGTTTAATCTCGATATAGAGAAGTTCTGGGTATATATAGGCAAAATATTATTATTACTGAATCATTTTTCATGAAAATAAAATGTTTCAAATTATGTCATTCATTCAACATTTTTTTTCCAAAAAACTGCATTAAAATAACTTCTATTGTCCAAATATTTGTAAAACAATTTTTATATGAATTATATTTATATTCTAATTTAAATGGTACTAAATACCAATAAAAATAAACATCATACCCTTTTTTGAAATCATGTTTTCGAACGTAGTATGTCACCTTACCAGTAAGTATTACATCATTGTTGTCCCGTAGTAAAACGTTTGCTACATATTTTAACAAGTATGTTCCGTAGTATCGATGCATGAATTAACAAGCAACTCATGTACATTTACATTTTCTCATTCACTTTGTATAATGCAAAACATTTTCTAACAGCTAGTGTTAAATAACTTTAAATAGTTATTTAATTGCTTCTAAAATATCATCATCCTTTCCCATGTACACGCATTTTGATCACGTTGATATCATCGTGTTATTATTATAAGCTACTCTAAGTATCGCAAACTGCCTAAATCTTTCAAGTATATCAAATATCACTAAATCTTGATAATAAAATAAAAATGCTAAACATTTCATTGAAATCTAAAAAAAATTCTCAGTACTTCATTTGACAAGCATGTGTCTTCATGTACCCATATTGATTTTTTAATCAAAAAACAATTAATAGCGTAAAAAAAATTAACTTGCTTTGCGTTTTTTCGTTTTAAGCCAGTAACTCTGATTGACCTTCTTCACGCAACATAATAATTTTAAGATTTTGTTTACCACATAGAGTTATGTTATACACGACATCGGATTCTGTCCCTCTAAATGAAAATTTGTAAAGGCTAAATGTAGAAAAGGGCATAGTACCTAAAATGTGACAAGAAAAATAGTATATATTTTTTCAAAACAAAAGTTGTGGCTTGAGTTTTTATGCAAGACTATAATTTACTATAATTAAATATGTTATTTATGACCTTTATTCTTTTAAATACGTCCTGGAAGCAGAGAGTAGATTATCTCATTTTATAAAAAAAATAATTTTTCTCTATTATTAGAAATAATCATATATTCGATACTTTTAACTATTACCAGTGTATAAATTTGTTCATTAATTGCTTGTAATTTATGAATCATTGCGTTTAATTATCTTTTTGAAAAATTGAATTTTTTTTTGTTAAAAACTAGAAGATTACATCTTATGCATGAACAGCTTCGACATACCACCCATGTTCATTGAAATTTAATTGTATTTCAGGTAAATGAACATCATCATGGTTGTTAATACCAAACATAGCAAAGGAAATATTTAAATAATATTTTATTTGAAAAACATTACTTGTAAATTTTCAGATTCTTACATTAGAAACTTTTATAACCTTGTGGGACCGCACGTTGGTTGTCTGGTGTATTGTCTCTACGCATCTGTTATAAGTTATGGCAACATCACCTTATTCTATTATAAAAGGTCGCCTCGACATTTGCAGGGCACTCCACAACGCCAGGTTACTAAAGCATTCTTGGTTTTTTTGTAAAGATAAATTTTTAAGGCTTTACTAATAAACTTGCCTTTACTTAAACTTTAGGCTGTAGACACTTATAGGACTTGATTTCCTCACCATTATAACCTTAAGAACCAAGAAATATGTATAGTTCAAATGTTCATTTTTTCTAATATGATATTTAATACCTTTCAAAATCCCTTTTTTCGATTCAAAATTCCTGGATCATTTGCAGTGACTATATATCTTACTTTTCTATATCTAGACAAAGAAAAAATAACATAGTTACAGGAAACCTTGCATTATGGTAAAGCTTTCATGCTGGTGTAGAGAATCAACTGAAGGAACACAACGCAACAACTTTTGTTTCGGTTGATTCAAAATCTAACTGCAACTAGCTAATGGAAGCGAGCTAGCCCTAGTTAATAATACCAAAACATTTCACTAAAAGTGAGATGGATGTTAGGACTCAGAAAACTTGAAAAGCCCTGGACAAAATAATAAAGCTGCAACTGTGTGCCAAGATACGATGCAATTCCAAAATGTATCTTACACACATAAAATTCACCATCTTGATTCGATGCTACTTTCTTCCCTGTACTCATTTCCCTTACTTTTAATTAGTAAGATTCATTTACATGCGTCACGGTTCCTTTACATACAGAAATTCTCAAATCAAATAATTTAATGGAATATTTTACCCTCGTAGAAAAGTTAGAAAACGTGAAATTAACTCATTACTCTCGAATGTTTGAATATGTCATTACGCAACTTAAAGTAAGCAAATATAACACACAAAACATTTCTAAAAAAAGTTCTTTAAAGTTTATCATTAAATAATTGGATTTATTACGGTCAATAAATGCTAATTTTTATAATCAAGCAATCTGAATTAGCAAAATGTGACTAAAAATCAAAAGCTTAACTAGATTGTTTGTATGGACCTTATTTGTTAATTTTTGTCAAGAATAGGTTACTGTTTTCATTAAGAAGACCACTTTAGTTTTCTTTTTAAGGTATACGACTACGTTCGGAACAGTGATTTTGCAAAAGCGCATAAATGGGTAATTTTCTTGATATTTAGTGTCACTTAGATTAGAATATATGCATAAAATCGTTTTATGGTCATTTTGATAAAAAAAATTATTTAAATACAATATTTTGGCAAAAAGATTAACTTAGAATAATCTTTTTTTCCAAACGTTCTACTTTTGTAAAAAATGCTTCTATCAGAATAATATTTTGCCTCTATATACCTCAGACATTTGTTCAGAGGCTCAACTAGAATTTTTGAAATACACAACTTAGAAGTCGGTTTATTCATATTTTACGACAATAGAGGGGAGCAATTTTTAGAAAAAAACGCCAATAATTATTTCAATTGGTGGTAACTCTGAAAATAATGTGAGGTTTTCAAAACTTCTGGTTGAGCCTTTGTAGAAAGGTCTCAGCTATATAGAGGCAAAATATTATTATAATATAACAATTTTTCACAAAAGAAGAACATTTGGAAAAAAGAATATTCTAAATTAATTTTTTGCCAAAATATTATATTTAAATAATTTTTTTTTTGTCAAAATGTTCTTAAAATAATTTTATGCATGTATTCTAATCTGAGTGACACTAAATATCATGAAAATGAATCATCCATTTATGCCCTTTTTTAAAGTCACAGTTCCGAACGTAGTCGGATACCTTAATGTGGAAAAATGCTCAATGTTTAAAATTACGGGTCTTAGTTGAAATTGAAAAAAATTATAACATAAAAACACGGATGACGGGTATATTTTAATAGTTAGTGCTACTAGTTATTAAAAATGCTAAATAATGCGTTATAAATTAAATGCGATGTGCTATCTGATTATACTTTAATTGATGGAATACATTTATAAATATCAATGAGTAATAAATAAGAAAATTTTTAAAAATAGTAGGAATTATTGCTATAACTTTAAAATAAGTATACAATTGTAACAATGGAATTTCCATTCGAATAACTTAATTTATTTTCAAGTTATATATACGAATGTTCAGTAAGCAAAACGTATCTGATGCTTTTATTAGTTTATTTATTTGTGAATAACTGAAACATTTTGAATACTTTAATTCTAAAAATATATAACTTAATCTGAAAAAATTGATGCAAAACTGAGTTATGTTTTTATAATATGAAAACTGCAAAATATAAAATAACGAAACAAAAACAAATTCGAATTATAAAAGTACTTAAAAGCATCTGTGCTGTTTTGAAATTTAATTTTCCTAAGCAAACAGAGAATCGTATAAATTAAAATTTCGCAGAATATTTATTGCTGAGCTAGCGTAATGAAACATTAAATAAACACGCCACAGATTGTCATTTCAAACAAAAATGCATTCAAAACTGCTGATTTTTTTTTTCTTTTTCGGTTTACATTGTCTACATTTTTCATAAAAATGAATGACTAAAACAAATATTTGGCGAGGAATTTCGAAAAAATAATGGAGGCCCACAATGTTTGTATTACATGATTCACTGATTAAAACTTAACTCATGTGAAAAGTTATGAGCCTAAATAAATGTAAGGATAATGGTTGAGGAAGTATAAATAGAAAAGAAAGAATTTCATAGAAAAATAAAGTTCTGGTTATATATTTCTTTTAGATATTTTTTTTAAGTTTTGGGATTAAGTATTCTTAGTCAAGACTTAAAGCATATATCTTTATACGTAAAAAAGTTGAAAACATAATTAAGAGTTACACTTTCTGTCCAACGGTAGGAAAGTTTTAGAAAAAAAAACTTTAGTAAATATTTAACAATTTATTAATAATTTTTATTTAGGCTTATTCTTATAAGTAATGTTTCAGTGCAAGTATATAAAATTTCATTATAATAACATATATAACTTACTAGAAGGATTAAGATGAACTATTCCATAAATTATTAAGTTAAAAAATTATAATTATTATAAATTTAAAAAAAAGAATTTATTTAAATTACGTTTTACCAATTATATAAAATGTTGTAGGATCAAACTTAATTATTTTTTTAAATTATTACTCAGGTCTAAACATATTAAAATATTTCTTTTAAATAAATTCGCTTTAAGAAAGATCTGTATGCAAACATGAGTGTGGATAATATATAACATACTTTGAGATTTTAAATTTTAAATGATTACTAGTTTTTATTATTCTTCAAAAAAGTAAAATGCAAGATTATTGATTAAATACATAGTTTCAATTAGATCTAGAAAACTAATTGGATGGATTATATTTTAATAATCCGTTTAGTGTAGCATGAAGTTCCTTTAAAGCATTATTTTTTAAAAAGAGCTACAGATTATATACAGATGTAAGTTAATGTAATTTATGTATGCTTTAAAAAAATACATATATTTTAATATTTTCTTAATTGTGTTTTTCGTATATATTAATGCTACTGTATAATATGAAATAATATTCATGTCATAGAAAAGAGATTCTTTTGGATCTGAAATTAATGTTGTACCCAATTTTACTAAATAGAAACTGTGGAAAATGAATATGAGTTTGTAAACTAAATTCAACTAAAACAACAAAAGTTTAAAATTCATTCTATGACACTACCTGAAAGCATCTAAAATATATCAAGCATTTTCGTAAGTATACGTCATTTATTTTCTGTGTAGAAGCGTTTTCAGAAAAAAAAAATTTTCCTTGAAGAACTTTTGGCTATCAGTGTGCTTTAATGTTAGTTCCAAAGCCAAATTTAAGACCCATAACACGCCCTATTGAATATTGACCCATAACACGCCCTATTCTTTGGAACCAGACTAGTTTAATCTAGCTCTTACATTCTCATATGTCGTCCAAACCCTTCAATTTATTTTATAGCAAAAAAAATACTCTTGATAAGATCAATGCTTGTTAATATTTTCTAGTAAATAATTAATGCCAAAACACAATTGTGTATAGCGAGAATGTACAGTTATGTGTGAATTTAATCAATTTTAATGGTAATGTAACAATGATAACATTTCAGCTAATGCGTTAATGAGAATGTGAAGCATAAAAAATATCACGTATTTTGAGGTATAGAAAATTTATTAATTATCCAATATATAAATAAACTTATATTTTTGATTATTTATGAACTAAAGATTAAACAAAATTAATTCCTAACTAAAAAGATATGTCACTGTCCAATCATTATATTGATGTGAATTTTTATATCATTAATTAACTCATAGCTTAATTTAAGTTATTCCAGAAGTTCAAGTATTTACTTTTTTGATTAATGAATCTCAAAATAATGTAACATTTTTACATTTTATTATTTTTGTAATTCATTTAGTAGAGTTATTTAAATATTTGGATTTCGGTTTTATGGCACATTTTGTAATTATTTCAGTTTTTACAACGGTCTTAAAAATATTTGATTTCGCTTATTCTTTTAAAAGAAGAATGGGTTTCATCTAAGGTTTACTACGGTTACTTCAAAATTACGTATGACACTTTCGATCACCCCTAGAGAAGAAAATCATTGATTTGTTTCTTTTTACTGAAGACGTTTCTGATTTTTATGATGAAAATTTTGTTTTTCCACACTTTTATTCATAACAAAATGACACGAGAATAAATAACTTTTCCTTAAAACATACATTGAGTGTAAATTTTCTGTTCCTGTTTCTTTTAAAATTCAGATTTAGATCATGGGTGAACAATGTAAATCACGAGTCATTTGGTATAACTAGCAATACCTATATATATATATATATATATATATATATATGCGTAACATATAATACTGATACAAGTTAAAACTCAGAAAGGCTGCTATTCTACTGAGAAATGTTTATGAAATAAGGAGATCCATATTTAAAAAAAACACACTTTTTGAAAAATTAACCCAAAATGTTGTCGTCGTTAAAAAATAGTGACGAAGAAATTCAACTAAGCAAAATTTAATAATAATCTAAGCGATATATTTTAGTTAATTTTCTAATTCTTTAAAGGGTTTGATTTATTTCTAAGTATTTTGCATTCTATTCATATATTTGGAATATATAACGATGATTCTTTTGGGAAAAATCTTTAATCCAGAATTTTTTATGTATTCCATTTAATTATTATACGATTTTAAGTAATACTTCACATGTTTCAATACTTTGTATTGATAGTTTTCAAAAACAATAATGTCACACATATATTTTATTTCTAAATTATAGATGCATTTTTTCTGTAATACTCTAGCATTAATTGTATTATTTAAGTTTAATTAAAACTATATGCACATCAAAAGAGGGAGAAGTTAATATTTTCTTTTAAAAATGTAGAGGCTTTTAAATGCAGCACACGTTTCTATTTCTTAACTACTTCTAAGTGCTTCGCTTTTTGCAATAAATTTCATTTTTATTTTGTCTAATGTTTATGAATTCTGTAAATTTTCCTAGCACTGATTTTATTTTCTTTGTTTATAGAAGGCAGACTCCTTCCAGTAAATCAGAGGCAGCGGGTGTTCCCCAACGGGACTTTAGTGATCGAAGGGGTCCAGCCTAGAGTGGACGATGGCCGCTACAGCTGTGAGGTTACTTCCAGTCAGGGAATACCAGTTTCTCGTTCGTTCCGGATACTCGTTCGAAGTAGGTGAACATCTGTTATTTATTGATATTTACTAATTTTTTCGTCCTCCTTTGTCGCGTTTTATGTTATCCTGTGGGTATTAGTCACCTGCAAGCCATGTTTCCCACTCATATTGGTGTTCGGAAGAAACCCTCAATAAAAGTTTAATAGGGCAGTGGCACTGAAGTTGGACTTCAAGCGCTTGTTTTCAAAAAATACCTTATTTTTCTAGAATAGGTAGGAGTACCCTTAGAGAGTTATACATTTTTGTTTACCTAAAGTAAGATATTTTTACGTTTTATATTTCATATATTTTTCGTTGTTTGTGCAAAGCTTTTATTTCCAGCTCCCTTTTAATTTTGGTAATAGTAATTAAGCCAAATAAAAATTGCATTTTCTTGAAAAATAAAATAATCCTTGAGAAATATTAAGTACCGTAAGAATAAAGAGGCATATATTAAAAATCGGCTTAAAAGTAAAGGTGCAAATATGTATAACGCACACCTCTACTTCCAAGCTTCATTTTTTAATTTTCAGGTATATTCACTATTTTTATGAAGAAATCTGAAATGTACGTATGAAATGATCTTATGTTTTGAAGTCATTTATTCGAGGTATCATCCCAGGCTTTTAGAAAAATAGTATATTTCCAGAACTACAAACATTTAAGTTCATAAAATATGTCATTACTTTTAAATAAACAGCATACACTTGATAACAAAAAAAAACCCTACGCAGCAAGAACGAGATGTTGGATAAAGACAAAAATAAAATAGATGGGAAGAAGGATTACGCACAGAATAGAAAATGATTAAAACTTCAGAAACATTTAATGATTTATTTCTTTAAGATTTAAATAGTTACAAAGTAACGAGCTCAGTATTATGATGACCCACCTCTAGCCTAGATGCAATCTGCCACACGATGAAGCATATAGTGATATTGCACTCTGATGGTCTCTTGCGGTATTTCTTGCCAACTTTGCTCCAATTGTCGATCCAGGTCATCGACATTTCCTGGTAGATGCAGTTGCCTTCCCATCATATGCCAGACATGCTCGACTTTAGAGATATCTGAGGGCTGAGGCTGACCAAGGAAGTGTTTGACAAGCTGTAAGGCAGTTCATAAAAATACGTGCCGTATGTGGTCTGGAATTATCTTGCTGAAAATAAGGTCAGGGTACTGCAAAAGGAAGGGTAGAAAAGCAGTTCTCAGGATGTCGTCGATGTACCGCTGTGCTGTAAGTGTGACAACCAAATGATATTGGAAATGATCTGATGACAACTAAAGGGATCTGCCTGTTAAAAGAAATGACACTTCAAACCATAACTCCTGGTTGAGGGCATGTGTGGTAGCCTGCAATAGTGAAAGAAGGATGAGCACGCTGTCCTGGGCGTCTCCAGACTCATCTTCGATGATCGTTAGGACACAGTTGGAAGCGAAATTCGTCGCTAAATACTATACGTCCCCATTCAGCATCATTCCAACATGATCAAACAAATCACCACTGTAATCTGGCTTGGCAATGTGCAAGTGTGAGTGGCAAGTGGCTTAGAGGCCAGTATGAGCGTAAATTTTCCTGTATCAGCCGTTTGTGAATGGACATGGTGGACACTCATGTGCGGGTCGCATGTCTGATGGTTTATAACGATAAATCAGGTGATGTCACAGCTGATCAGACAATTAATCTTTTTCCACCCCATCTGGGGGGGCCAAAGGTCGACCGCTACCATCATGACGCTGAAATATGCCATTGCCTGTCCAATATTGCCCGCATCGTTTCAACTCATATGACAAACGATTATCCGATTTGACCAACCTGCCTCTTTCAATCCACTGATATGACCTGTTTTAAACAGTTGACAGTTGTTTTAAACCTGTTTTGACAGTTGCTCGTAATAAGCTCGAATCCTGCTGCGAGGCACTTTACAGTCGTTGAAAAGTATCCTAAATCACAATGCAATAGAAATTTTGACCAGCAGATTGATAATCGCTTCTTATAGACACCTGCTGAGTGCGCAGTTCTTATGCGCTGTAGCTCCCGCTATTCATTCATTGGACACCAAATTTAAATCATTTACATGTTCGCTACAAATGTGTTTGCGTGCGAAATTTCATTACAGTGGTGGGGGTTTTGTTATAGTGTATATAGAAATCTAACTTTTTTTATAATCATTCTTTTTTTTACTTTTAAATGTATCATTTTTATATCCGATGTTTAACGTGCAATCAATCTTATTTTTTTTATTGAAAGTGAACGTTATACGCCAGATTATACGGTAATTTATTTATTTTTTATTGAATTCGACAACTATGATAAACATACATCTCATTTAGTTTTTGTATAATCAAAATTTTTAGTTAAAAATGCATCCGAAAATAATGTGAAATATTTAAAAAATTATACGAATAAATAAAACGAATTCTACTAAACATGAATATTTTAAAATGTGATCAACTATCCTTTAAAAATATAACAAATAAAAAATAGTGAATACTCGAAAAGTATTCCGTATTAAATAAATGATATAATTTATGAACAAGTCAGTAGAAAAAGTACGATTATTTTATAATTCTGATATATTTTCATTCCAAATTGCTTAACGTTATGAGTTAAATATTTTTCTCAAATTTACATTTTTTTTTATTCTTTATATTTTTCATCTTAGTTATAGGAGGAAAACATGAGACGCTGAGTGTTGATTTAATCTTATCATCGTTAATAAGAATTGAATTTATTTATATTCATTGTTAAAATAAATTCAGAAATATTTGAAATAAATATCTATCACTGAGTCTTAAATTAAATAATTTAGGTAAAAAAGATTATTTTTAGCAATTATAATAAAATTTGTATTAACATGTTTCATTCTTTTTGTAAAAGTTAGACTTGTCATTAAAATTTCAAACCAAGTATATTACACATTTTCGTAAGAAGAATTTACGTTTTAACAAAAGTTTTTCTTTATAAACTCTTAGAAAAAAAAAGACCAAAATAATATTTGTCACACATTTAAAAAAAGTATTTTTAATATATCCATTGTTGTTTTATCAGTCATACGTTACTTTATTTATTCCCCTCACCAAGAGGCCAAAAGTGGATTCGCAAATAATTTCGATTAAAAAATACATTTACGAATCCGTAAATAATTCTTTTAAAACTATTCTTTAGGGAACAACAGTCATAGGAAAAAAATGATATTTTAAAATTCGACTAGAGTGGTGCCTTGGATATTAACTTTAAAAAATTACATATTTTTATATTAATATCATTTTTCTTTCTATTTAATTCACATTCCTTATTTTATAGATCACCGTAATTTTTATTCTTAAAATCAAAGTATATAAATAAATTTATGTATAATCCTCTTTGGGAATTTAGGATTTAGAGAAACATTAAATAAATAATTTGTTTCATTCCGTGGTATAAATAGAACTTATTTCGATATTAAATTTTATTGGAAGAGTTACATTTTCAAAGCAATTTCTTTCTTTCGAAATTCTTTTTTAGGTGTTTAGCATTTTTCTCTCTCCTTATACTGCATTTGGATTTGCTAAAAAATACTTTCTAGCAATAAAAACTTCTAAATCCTTATTCATAGATACTTAAAGATATTTATAGATACATATATACTTTTTATTAATTATGTTCAATAAAAAACATAATTTTGGAGTCAATGGGAAGAATATAAAAGTTTTATAGATTATTATGATATGAAAAAGAACTACGCTCCAAATTTTAAATATAATACAAGCAGCTTATAAAAGTATTGTTTCGTATTTATAATTTGATTTTTCCAATTGGTGGACATAGAAACTAAAATTATATTGTTCGTAACTTTAAGTGTTATAAAAATAATTCTATGAAAAAGGAAAGATATAAAATATGGTGCAAAAAATACATTTATATGATCTTTACTCAAAGACAAGAGAATTGAGGAATTAGTTATGTATTTTCACATCAGATTCTCAGGTATTCTATTTTTAATACATATTAATAGCATTAAAATATACATTTATCTACTTAAAAAAGCGAAACTATAATATTATATGAGTACGCATTTTTAATTATTGCATGGATGATACGTGATATTAAATTATTTATTACAAAATGCCAAGTACGATACCAAGTATTTTATGGATGCTACGTGCTTTTAAATTATTTATTACAAAATGCCAAGTACGATACCAAGTATTTTTCGAAAAAACGTATATTAAAAAGATTAGTTGTAATATACATTAATATTATTTGTATTAACAATGCTTATTTTAACTTAAATAATTTCGTGAAATTTATTTGGCAAAATTTATTAACATTCTCACTTACATAACTCTTCATGCAAGCAATAAATAAATATAAATTATTTTCCCTATTTTTATACAGATAATATTTATTTACTTTTATAAACTATTATTCCTTTCGATTGCACTTCTGAAATACACTCAGGAACATTGAAAATAGCGACCCAAGAAGGAATCGCGAAACTTTGCAAATAAGTACAGCGTAATGTGATATGCAAATGATCCAAGTTTTGTGCCAATACGCATGCTCATACATGCCGAGGTGGCGCTACAATCAGGAAGAGGATGCATTAAACGCCAGCGCAAATTCGAGGATTCATAAATGGGACAATTACCCGCTGATTGTAGGAAGGCTTTGGTAAGCGAAGCATGCCAGATAAACGTAGTAGAAGACATTTCTCACAGTTAAGCGAGTTTGAGAGAGGCCTGATCATCGGGATGAAACTGCAGGCTGGTCAACGCGCGGTGTTGCTGGTAAGGGGGATCGTTCGGAGTGTGCTGTTAGAAATTGTTGAGAGCAGTGGGCACGAGAAGGTACCCACGTGCGGAAAACCGGGTCTGGAGCGACCAGGAAGACCAGGAGGAGAGAGGATCGAAGGATCGTGCGGCAAGTACTTGTGGATCCCACAGTGACTCGTTCATCGTTACGAGCTGACGTAGGCGTAGCAATTATTCCACAAAAAATTTCCAGACACCTTGCAGAAGCAAATCTTAAATCCAAGCGCCCTTTACGTGCACTCCCTTTAACACCGGAACATCGGAAACTGCGTCTATAGTGGTGCTAAGCCAGATCCATGTGGAATGTCACAGATTAGCAAAAAGTTGTGTTTAGTGATGAATCCCGGTTTGTTTTTGGGGACAGATGAAAACCGTGTAAGGGTGTGGAGGCGCCCTGGTGAACGGTGCAATTCCCCCACACTGTTCCACGTCACACTGCTCGCACAGCTGGTGTAATTGTCTGGGGGGCCCATAGCCTGTGGTAGCCGGTCCACTTTAATTGTGATGCGTGAAACCTTAACGGGCCAACGTTACGTTGATGATATTATTCGACCCCATGTAGGACATTTTCTAAATGGTCCCCTAGGGGCAATTTTCCAGCAAGATAATGCTCGTTCGCATACAGCAAGAGTTGCTCACGATTTCCTCTCTTCAATGGCCGACCCGCTCTCCTGATTTGTCCCCTGAAGAGCACATGTGGGATCAGCTAAAACGGAAGTTGCCATCGTGTCACTCTGTACATGATTTAGAGTCGGCTGTTCAAGATTTGTGGGCCCATCTGCCTCAGGACAACATAAGGTGTCTAATCAACTCAATGCCGGACCGTGTGGCGGCATGTATTGCAGCTGGAGGTGGTCCAACGCGCTGTTGAAGTTGCCCAGTATTTGTGTCGTTGCACACCCTGTATTCATTTAATTTTCTTGTTTTTGAGATCAAATGAATCTCTCATCTGTGTCATCATGTGTATTAAATTTCATTTCAATCCGATGCTTTCTTCTTGGGTCGCTATTTTCAATGTCCCTGAGTGTACATAAGATAACTATTATGGCTAATAGATATCTTAATGGAATACGAAAATATATATGAAATCAAATTTAATCAAAAGAAAAACAAAGTCTCTATTGTATAAAAGTCTTTTAAGATCAATGTTAACTTACGCATGTGAAACTAGGTGCATGTCTCGAACAGAGGAGAGAGAGAGAGAGAGAGAACATGATAAATATCTACAAAAGACCATATCTACTTTGGAGGACATCAGGAAAATGGAACGAGGCTAAGAAGATCAAATTTAGAGCTCTATCAATCATTCAAAAAAACCTTACATTGTTAATTTACTCAAAATACAACGAATTAAATGGACATGTCACGTTGTCATAAAAAACGAAAACCGTGCCACTAAAAGTCTTGAACGCCCAATCAATTGGCACACTAAGAAGGGGCAGGCCAAATCTTAGATGTATTGATGACCTAGAAAAGTGTCTACTAGTTTTGAGAACTTGGAATTGAAGAACACTTGCAGGAAGAAGACTGGACTTGAAAAGAGTTCTTGAGAACACTAAGGCCCGCCTTGGGCTGTCGAGCCACTGAGGAAGGAAGGAAACTATTATTCCAGATAATCTTTCGTTAACATTATTGTCGGACACTTTTTCTATCGAGTCTTAGATTTGAGTTAAGGTGCCTCTGAAGTTGGAATATCCAACCTTTTTTTTTTCTGCGGTGCAGCATACCCATGTTAACCATTTCACTCGAGCCGCAGCATTAGGATAAATGGAGGACGAAACTTTAAGATCAAGATAATATGGAAAATTTAAAATGTGGAAAATTGATCATAATATTATAATTCCTGTTTTGCTAAAGGATTACTTACTAAAACTAGAAACACTAAATTAGAAGCATTTAAGAAACACTCCTTCACAATTTATGCATCAGTAAACGGTTGCATATAATTACCGATAATATAACAGACTTCATGAGATGTCTTTGTTACCGCTGTGATATGACCGCTGACAAAACTCTTTGTTGCTGTTGCAAGGATTATTCAAGAAAAGCCTATTTATCACCTCTTGAAAGAGATCTCCGAGGAAATGTGTCATTGAATGATTCATGTTTATTGGTACTTTTTAAATACAGCACTTTCATGATAAATCAAACAATTAATGAACCATGTTTAATTTTACTACAAAATAGTCAAATTCCCAATTGTCTTGAAACGCTTTTTTTTTCAAATACTTTTCGCTTGCAAGATATGAAAGATAATTAAAAATTAGTTCCACCCACTGTTCATTCCACTGTTGTCTGTTATCACTAACCATAACTGTTCAAAATAGAAAAGGGCTGCGGTAGCCCAGTGGTTAAGGTATCCAACCATGGCAGGCATGTCATGAGTTTGATCCCAGTACCACTAAAGACCCGCCGTGTAGGGCAGCGATGCACGTTAAATCTGTCGAGAGCTGAAACGTCCTCCCGTTGGTGTGGTGTGGTAGTTAGGAGAGGGGGGTGCCAGCTCAGGTGTCGTCCACGTCACTTGACCATGGTTCAAAATTACGTGGTCCGTCGCCAAAAGCCCTCGTGTAGCTGAACAGTGCGACGTTAATATTAACTCACTCACTCAAAATAGAAAAAGAATATCAAAGCAAAATCGATATATTACATTTCTTGACAATGAATTTCCCACCAAATTTCTTATACAGTATTTATTCTAAAATGAATTTCTCAGAGCAATGGGTCAGGCCCGGGCTACTTAAAAAGGCTCGGTGGGCCGCAGTTTGAGTTTAGCTGCGCTAAAGCAATGCCACAAATAATGGACGATGTACTTTAAATCTGTTGAAAGTGAAAGCCATTATACTGGTATGAGGTATTTAAGTTTAGAATGTAGTGATCACCCATGTATTTCTCTGAAATGCAACGAAAAAATCGGTTTGATATTAATTATAAAATTTCTTATTTCTTTTAATGTTTTGTTCCCTTCAAAATTATATGGTGTGTACTATAACGGTATTAAATAATAAAGACAACCCCAGAAATTTCATTCTTAAATATCTGAAGGTTTCATAAATCTTTGTGATTATTGAAATTGTAACTTTGAATTATCGGAATATTGAATTTTATTAAAAAAAACAATCTGTACTTTTAAATCTTTTTAAATACAAACTTTTAAATTTTCTCTAGAGGGATTTTAATCCATAATGGTCCTGAGCCCTGCACGATAATCCTTCACTTTGCCTGAAAATTAATTTGTAATTATGACGCATAACTTAAAATATGTATAAACTTATCTCCAAAAAATTGAACGTTCAGGTTTTCAAATCAGGATGATGAATTCGTGCATCATCCACGTATACTAACCAATCAAAAAGGCCTTTACCGGAAACGTTATTATTTCAATAATTAACGGTTGACCATGCAGAATTGGTGTCTGGCGTGAAAAGAGAATGCTATTCTGAATGGCAAGTAAGCCTCGAACGTTGATCTTGCTTTCGCTTGTCCAGTTTGTTTTATGTCTTCTCAAAGTTTCAATTTTCGCGACCCATATTCAATCATGATCTTTATCGCGCCCCCTCATACAACAAAAAAATATTGAATTCAATAATACAAAACTTCGAAGCTAAAACTACGATACGACCTTACCCTCTTAAGTGCCACCGGAGTATATAAACGTCTCTTTCAGTCAAAGCGTTAATTTCCTAGGACGTATGTATACGACCTTCCAAATTACGATGTTTTCACTGCATTGCATCCATAAAATTATCCCGAAGACTTTTGAATGCCGTAAAAAAGACATTGACAATGTTTGCGAAGAATTTACTTATTTCAGAATATTTTTGCTTCTTGATTCCTCCCCCCCCAATACATACATGCACGCGCCCACGTGGAAAAAGGTTGGCATTGTGAAGCGAATCGCGTAACTTTTAATTCCCATTTCGGGGATTAATTGTAAACCATGCAAATTATAAAGATATGTGTTAATTTTTGTATATAATTTTATATATGACACTCTCATGGGTCACTGGAATTTATGAAAAATATGTTCTTAACTTTATATTGTTAAACTAATTATAAAATACATTGTATAGCACTGATACATTTATAAGTGTATTATATCAGTGTAAATGTGTATTTTATTTTTAATTATGCCTATATATATTTTGTTTGTTTACTTTCAGTAAATTAATAATTCTTCTTAAATAATTTTTCGTTTTTGACTTTTCAATATGGTCGCGTCCCTCTCGTAGAGTCGTATCGCCCTCTACAGTTTGAGAAACACTATGTTAAGGGGTGTTGCGTATTTTACGTAACAAAATAAATCTAGATCTAAAAATACAGGCCTCGTCATTTCTACGTCTGCAACAAATTAATTGAAACAATTCAACAAAATGATTTACTTCAAATCAAGTCAGAGTGTGACATATTTAAACTTAGCAATAAACTAAATCATCAATTTTCGAAAAAAACTAATAAACGAGATGCCTAAAAATACTTTATTTTTATAAAATTATAGGTTATTTAAAAAATCTGAAAAAGGTTATACTTAAAAGTATGATTTTCTTTCACAAATCAGTTTATCGAAGGTTTTATTTAGAAAAAAGGCAAATGCGTATTTATATATATATAATTTATGCTTTTATAAAAAAATTTTCTTTTAAAATATTTTGTTATTCCTTAATATAACTTCCCTATGATTCAGCTATCTAATATCATACATACATACACAGATATATATATATATATATATATATATATATATATATATATATATGTGTGTGTGTGTGTGTGTGTGTGTGTGTGTGTGTGTGTGTGTGTGTGTGTAAAAACCTAAATCTTTTAAATTTGTTTTTCTTTTGAATTTTATTTTATATATTATAATGAATATTTCTACAGAAAAATATTAAGTTAAACATTTTTATAATATGCGTAGGCCTGCCTTAAAGTCTTCTCTTCTTTTTCCTTTTAAAAAATTGTTTGTAAAAATTAATAATTGGACTTACGCTTTGCATCTATGATCTCTATTGATAAAAATGTTTTCAGTAATCTTAGAGTAAATGCTCTAAAATACATATTTAAATAATAAAGTAAATAAACAAAACTGAATTCCAAGGATTTAGTTCTAACAAGAGTTTTGAAAATAGATTTGAAGTTGCTTATTTAGTTGCTTCTAGCGTGTTTTCTGAGTACATAGTCAAATAAATAGTTAAACTTTGTAAAATACAAACATTAATTTCATTGTTTACAATGGTATAAACAATACGCCCCTTTTGCATTCGAAAGATATGTTTTTATTCACATGAGAATGCTGAACAATAGAATGTGTATTGTAAGGATAAAAAACAGTGAAAGCTCTGTTCTCAATTCAAGTGGCATTGTTTTCTAAATATTTAAATAGGAAAGTGAAAACGCTTTTCTGGAATATTAAAAGAAAACTCATTTTTCCCTAATGTAAATAAATATTTTCTAAGAAAATTAATTTTCTGTTTACATTCCTTAAACCATCTTTAAATGAAATTCTTCGTGTAAAAAATTGTGCTTTGGTGTCTTAAATTAGCAGCATGACATCAACAGGGGTTGATGTTTACATTTACTTTAATACTAATAGACAATATAATCTAATTTTGTTTATGGAATTAAAATATTGATTTTTATCAAAAAAAAAGTAAATAATTTGGTAATATAACGAAACGTTGTATGAAATATTTAAAAAGACATAAATTGCTTAAAATATTCTTTTACATAAAAAAATCAAAATTAAATCACAGACGTATCCTAAATCAGAAGGTACAATATATGTTGGAACTTGGTTTTTTATTTGTTTCAATACAATATTTGTTGCAAAACATTACATGCAAACAGCAACAATGAAAAATTCTTAAAAATACTAATAGGAAGCAAGGCATTTTTGTAAAGTACATAGCAGCAATAACTTTGTGGGTATTTTTTACATATTAAATATATCAAAACCTCTTGATTTTTATATATAAAAGAAATGTTTTTGTTACATTTAAAATAAAGAAAAAGGAAATTTTAAAATGGAATTTTCTAGAAAAAAAAAGTATTACAATTATAAATATAAGAGTATTTTTGAAAATAAAGTAATTTAATTAACTGATATTAATTTATATGCATTATGGTACATGTAAATATTTTAATTTAAAGTATTAAAATTAAAACTCATATCGGAATCACCTTGTTCTTTATGACATTAAGAAAAGAAAAGCAAAAAAAAAAACAAACAAACCTTTCCTGAATCTCAGTTACAAATATTATCCACAAAAATGTACATATTTTTGTGTTATTTTTAATAATTAGATAATGTTTAATGCATTTTTTAAGAAAATACTTTTAAGTAAAATTACATCATAAATTATTGCGATTTTAATTAATTTATGTATTCTTGTTTCATATGAATTATTTCATGAATGGGTTTGTCGTAATTTACACTTTTTTGTTTCATATCAAAAGTCTTAAATATATTCAAAAACCTATTAAGAATTGAGTTAAAAAAATCTAAAATATTATTTAATAATAATTTATAATTGTATACAAAGACTTATGCTCCAAGTATTTATTTTAGAGTGAAATATTTCACTCATTCTGATATAAATAAAAAAAATATTAGTTTAAAAAACTAGAGTAATATATATGTGGAGAGTTATAGAGTGACTTCAGCTAATATGTTTGTAAACATTATATTCTTGTTACATAAAGAACAAATACTTCCAAAGTAATATTGTATAATAAGCAAAGACTTAATTTACATAAAACTGAGTTCTTACGCCTTTAAAAATTATATAATTAATGTAAATATTTTAATCATCAAGTTAATGGAAACAATATCTTAAAATGACTCTTGAATATTTAAAATGTTTTTTCCTTACAAATAGTTTTTCTCTTTGAAATTATAGCAGATATGCATAGGCAGTTAATAATTCATGATTCGTGATCGTTTATTCGTGAAAATTTTACAATTGGAATTATGCTGGTTTTATTTCCTCCTCCAATAATAATTACCTTATTCTGTTTAGCCTTAATTAGCTAGAAAAAATAGAAGAATAACTAATTTTTAAGTTAGAATATTATAAAAAATACAAAAGAAAAAAATAGGTATGTCATTTGGATTTATCACATTAAATCTGGCATATTTGTAGCATTAACACAAAAGAAAGATAGAAGTTTACGGGTGTGCGTTGTACACCGGGTATACAAATATTAGCCTTAAAAAAAAAAAAAAATTAAACGAGTATTAAAAAAGATTATTCTTCTATGTATAACAAGAGACAGAGAGAGAGAGAAATGGAGCTTAGTTAAAAGAAATACATTCTTTATGAACTTACAGGGTTGAAGTTCTAAAAATATACTACTTTATCAAAAACTTGAGATAAAATATTTCGAAAAAAAGATTCCAAAACATAACAGCGTTATATACATTTGAGGAGTTTTCTTAAAAAAAGGGGGCTCGCGCGTTATTAAAATTATGTACCTCGCGTTACTAATGTACCTAAAAATAAAAAAAAAAACATCTTGAAACTATTAGTGTGCGTTATACGCCGTGTTATAAGGTACTTTATTTATACATCAAATTTATTAATGTTGATTATGTACATTTTTAGACATTTATGAGTATGAAGTTGATCATTATTATAGAAACAAAAGCAAGTAATCATTAACAATACAACCTAAGTTTGTATTATTCTATTCCCATATTAATTATTTATTTCTACTTCTATAATTGTAGCTGGACCTAAAGTAGCAAGCTTCGCTTTCAAGGATAATCTCCATGAAGGTATGTTAACAGCAGTGACTTGTATTGTGGATTCCGGTGATGGTCCTTTAACTACAAGATGGCTCAAAGACGGCCAAATTTTAATGGAAGAGGAATTAGATGCAACTGTTATGTATGCTCAAGAAGGGCGTGTGTCTACACTCACGATCAAAGAGTTGGCCTATAAGCACAATGGTAATTACACGTGCGTTACGACAAATGACGTAGCCACTGGATCTTATAGTGCGGTTTTAACTGTGAAAGGTAAGATAATAAAAGTCATAATTCTTTTCTTCTGCTTATGTTCCATAATATTACCTTATTTTTATTTATGAAATACTAATGTATGGAATAATAAAGCAACACATTCGAACCTTCATTTTATGAAACTGTATTATGCGAATGTTTCTGTTTTACGAACTTTTACTTGAAACCAAGACCACATTTTAAGATTTAATTGGTTAAATAACCTACAAATATAACAAAATGTATTTTCTTTCTCTTAGAATTCGATTTTTTTATGTAACTATTTTCAATATATTTCTTGACATTTCAAATTAATCTCTCTTTTAAAACATTTTATTGTAGTCAATTACCTTCAATTGCTTGTACCATGTGCCAAAGTTCTTTAGAGGAATAAATTTATCATAATTTTGAGCATTTAATTTATTCAAAGAAAAAAACTAAAACATGTTAACAGAATTTGTCAGCAATTAAATTTAAGAACGCATATGGTTAAATATGCTTTAAATTAATGGCTATAAGATAACATATGTTTAAGACTGCTTGCTCGCTTAAAATTAGAATATGCCATTACAATTAATTAATTTTAAGGACTAAATTAAATGCTGATCAAGATTTATATCATTTACAGAATATAAATACATTTAAGAATTCTATCAATTTTTATGAAGAACGAATTTCATGAAAATAATGTAATGTTCAACTGAATGAATATTTTTTTTTTCGAAAAAAAAGTTTGCAAGCAATATTTATCTTACGTCTATTTTCTTCTTTCAATTTTTATTTTTTTCCAAATGTACGTGTGTTTTTTGAAAGGGTAGTTTTGTATATGTTTAAATTAAATTAATTTATTACGTTTTAACTTAAACTAATTTATTAGCTTTTAACTTGAATTAATTTATTAGCTTTTAACTTGAATTAATTTATTAGCTTTTAATTTTAATTATTTATTAACTTTTTAATTTAAAGATTCATTAATTTTTCAATTTTAACAGTTTATTACTCTGAAATTTCATGATTTACTTTTTATAAGGTTGATTATTTATTTTATATCTATAAAAGTAATGAATGCGAGTATAAAATCAGTAAAATACTTTGAGTTAGAATTTTTACTAATCTAACTTTTTTTTATTCTTTAAATTTCATGAGAATAGGTTTAAACAAATGTTTAACGAGGAATACTTTTTATTCAAAATAATAAAATGACTTTTTTTCATGCTTAATCTTAGCACCATTTTCTATTTTGCATAATTTACTATAGCCAATAAAATGTGTTATTATTTTAAAATGGCTTACCATTATTTACTTGATTTATATAAGTACAAAAACATTTTTTTATGAAGGAAAATAATTACACTTGCATATTAATGTTCCTAATGTTTGATTTACTTGCAATAAATCGTTTGAGAAGTCAATTATAGACAAATTTAGATTCCAGTAAATAAAGATAAATTAATTTAAAATTTAATTCTGAATTTTTGTTTTTAAATTTGAAAAAAATGTTCTGTTTGATGTTAGAATTTTTAAGATCCTTTATTCCCTTTAGTACCACCTCGATGGGTGTTGGAACCAAGTGATATAATTGCTGTTTCTGGTAGGCCAGCAAAGATAAGTTGCCAGGCAGATGGTGTACCTCATCCTCATATTCGCTGGAAGAAAGCCACTGGTAAGTAATTTATAGTAGTGTTTATTATGAATTAATTTACCTTATTTTACAGCATTTTTCAAATTTAATATGTTTAGGTATATATTTCAATTAAAAAGGTATTTTAATATTTAAGCTTATTATTTTATTCTCTACAACAAGTGGTCCTAAACCCTATATTTGTGGATCAAATAGTACCAGGCCATACAAGGAACGTTAACCCTTTATCTACCGACTGTACTTAAAAGTACCTCGTACTTTAAAATTATATAAAGTAACCATTTTTAAGAATACTCTGATGATACTTAGCAGGAACATTCTTTTAAATCCACCCTTCCAAGATGTATCGCAGCATGTTTGTATGATGAATATTTTAGCAGGGAAGGCGGATAGATTTATAGCAAAATTACATTTTCAGCTGACGGCGTTTTCAGCGGATTGCGAAGATTATCATTTTTTTCTGAAAAAATAGTTAATGTCAAAAGGTAAGTGTCTTATTCTTTGTATGTTAATGAAGACCTTAGAAAACTATTTGACTATTTATTTTAAGTAAACAGTGTATATAATTAATTTTACACTTGAATATCTGTAATCAGTAATTAGCTCTAACGGATTAAATTTCCCAAAGTTGAGTATTTTGTTTAGGAGTATCCCTTAATTTTTTCAATGTAGTGACTCAAAAAAAATATTGCATGAAAAAAACTGCAGTAAATCATATTGCGGTAGGTACAGAATTAAACTATTTCCATTTTATTTACTGTGGGGTATTTCTGTCTGAGTTATGTGACGTTTTATGGAAATCACTTTATATTCCATGTTAATACATTAATATTCATGTTTTGTATATAAATGTGTTTTATTCTGAAGGCATGTTCAAATACAATTAATTATAAATTTAAAACTGACTAAAACATAAATAATCAACTCATCCACATTGCACAGAAGGCAGCGGTAAAATTATCAAACGTTGACCGGTCTGTGACGTTAAAAAGGTTGAAGAATACTGCTCTACACCAGTGTTCTTCTAACTTTGCCGATTCATGAAACACTTAAGACTATAAGATGCTTCCGAGAAACCCCATTCAAGCAGGAGTTCTCTTAAAATAATATTTAAAATAGCTCATTATGTTATAGCTCATTTAAGGTGACTGCTTGCCTTTTCAATGTCGTTTTTCGTCTACATTAGGCATTTTTTTTTAATTTCAAAATCCTATCGTTTGAATATTTTTCTTTCCAAAACAGTTTTTCTTTTTCCTTTACGCGAGATAGAAACAAAGTTACAGTGATTTTGAAAAAAAAACATCACTTTATGCAAAGGGGCAGTAAGATAAAACTTTAAATGAGTTTTTCTCAAAATTTTGATTTCGAAAGAAACACTTTGCCAGTTACATGATATCTTAAGAATCAAACCATATAACGTTTTGAAAATTTTTCTGTATGCTAATTATACTATTTTTTCCTAAAGTAAACCATAAGTTTTATTAAAAGTAGTTAAATATTTTTTTTATTTAGAATAGTTTGTATAAGGAAAAAAAAAACTTTAAAAATATCAAATTATCTTATTATTATGCATAATTGTCTATATCTTTTTGCATTTTAATATTTATCTTAGATTTTGGTTCATTTTGAAGAGCATCATAATATTTATGTTAAGTCTCAAGAAAATTATGATAGTTGTATTAGAAATGTGTTTATACTGTGTTGCCCGTTTTAGTAAAAATTTAATAAAATTTCCTTGAAAACAACCAATTTTTCTAAAAGTACAATATGTATTTAAAATTTTTTATGAATTTACTTATTTCTTTTTTTTATTTTCCATCCTAAAATTTGTTTTAAAAATTTGCTTTTATGAAAAAAATTGGGTCCGAATGTAGGCAGCCACCTTAAGTAAAGACAATTTTAAAAAAAAAGTACCGTATTTTTTAAAAAAATATTTTACATATTATTAGTGCAATTTCTCACATTAATAGCGTTAAATCGTGCTCTTAAAATATTTACCCTTGTATTATATTTAGTAACTGGGATCCATGTTTGCATTTTTTTAGACAACCTGATTTAGTTTAGATCTATTGAAACTATCTGCAGTTTAATTTACTAGTCTGCGCTAATTTGTTTCTATATTTTGTTTTTGTAACCATACATACGTAGAGAATTACTTTTAACTTAATTACTTTGAAAATAATGGCATTAAAATCTTTATAACAGTGTGAGAAACTTCTGTGTATTCAGAAAATTTGCAGTTAAAAATTTAGGAGTTTTCCTGCTAAAATTTAGATTTTATCTTCGAATTTGTTGATATGTCCATGAGTTGTTTGTCTTGTCATTTATCCATTTATGGTTGTTTTTCTCCTCTGAGAAATATTATAACAGTGTTCTGTCTAAATCCATTTCATTCCACTTAGTTCTGCAAAATATTGCTCTTTCTAGTAGGAAACTATTTTGTGGAACCCAGGTTCATTAACAACAGTATATTTACAATCTAGGGATTACATATAATAAAAACACGTTTCAATAATCTACTATTATACTACAGTAAAAATAGTGGATAATTATTAAAAAGAGGCTGTTCAAACACACCGAATTTATTTTTAAAGTTCACCCCGTTGCATTGGGAAACATGTTTTTAGATATTTGTGGTCATACAAACTCCAAAAAGAATTTGTATTTTGCGAACATATTTATACTTTTCTTTTGAAAACTTATTTTGACTCATAAAATCTCTGCGTATAGCTTCATGAAACCAAGTTTATGACCACTGCTCTACACTTTACCATTTATATAATTTTAAATAGCAGTACATCATTTGGGTTTAGGTGGAGTTTTTTTATCTTGCTCGACGTACTTATATGTTATTTTACAAAAGTGATGAAAATCTGTCAAATTTAATTTAAAGTTATTTACAATAAAAAAAAGTATCTGCAATATTAGAAATAGTATGCTTAAAATGTTTCGTTTTAATTAAAAACAGCTTTTTTTCCTCTGATTATTGAAAATTGTACAGCTATAGTAACAACTTTTAAAATACATACTAATAAGTTTAAAGATATTTCTTCTTAGTTCAAGTTTCATTTTTTTTAACTTTCATTCCTATAGATAAATGCGGAAACTCCTTTTAGATTTAAAAGATTCGATTTTCTTATGTATTTTAATTATTAACTAAACCGTAATCAGGTCACATAAAGTTCATTTATTTTTTTGAATACTGATAAAATAATTCCTGTGAACAACAAGTATCCTACCCAGCTTCCAAAAAAGTAAGGAAAAGCCAAATAATAAAGTTACAAAACGAAAGAAATAACAAAATAAAATAATTAATTAGAAAAATTCACACAAAGGAGTAAGTTTCATTAAATAATATTTCCAAAAAAGTTTTAAATGTTTGTTTCTGACTTTTTTCTCTGCCATTGGTTTTAAATGTCTTAAAATTAAAGATGACATTTTATGGTTAAAATAATAAAATATGTTTTTTAGTTATTGAATTACTGTTTCTATAAACGACTTTATTTTTTAGCAATTTCTTTTTCGACACAAGAATTATAAGAATAATAAAATAATTATGTTCATTTGTAGCACTTTTGTTTCACAGTAAATAATTCCAGGAGAAATATTGATAGTTAAAAACATTAAAAATCAGAAGCAATATTAACTTTATTGGATATATTAAATGATAATTCTCATATTAACGCAGAAAAGTTAATCACATTAAAGTATCATTTTAAACTTTGAATAGTAAAGTATCATCTTAATAAATATGACACTGGAATATGTCGAATAAATTACCATAAATTCTCTATGACGATATTAAAAATGAGTTTTAGGATTACATCATTAATGCATTTATCAATTTAACGTTTCCTTACGATGAAGATAATTACTTGCAAAATTCATACAGATCTCAGTCATCAAATAATGTCAAGAAAGCACTTTACAAAGGTACATGAAATTCCATCAAATGAACAGTTTATTAATATATACAATTACATTAACATAGATTTACGAACTAAGAATTTAACCAAATTTTAATCTGATGTGAACATTATTGTTTTACGTCATTGAAAATTTATTTTATAAACCAGTTTTGCACTCAATTCTTTTGTTTATCTAAAACTCAATCAAATCCTTTACATTTTAAATGAATTAAAAAACTCCATAAAAAGTAAAAATTGTTAAATCTTTAGTGATTTATTCTTATGGACTTGTAATTTAGGATTATGTCTTCTCATATTTCAGAATTTGCTTTTAAAGCTGCTTTTTTACTTTGAAATAAACAATCATCATTTATTTAATTTTATACTTTACCTCAAGTATATATATATATATCGTTTAGGGGGGTATTATGTTGAATTACACACATAAACCTTTAGATAGAATGATGAATTTCTTACACTTAATAATTTCTGTTCTTATGAAATATATATTTTTGTACGCATGCTTTTGATTTTATTAAGGTTAATTATCTATCTATTCTACTATAATATTACTGGCTGCAAGGTTTTAGTCTGTATTATACTTTAATAACCGAACCGGAAAAAAGAATGCAGCACTGTAAAATTTTGAATGAATATATAACCATTCGTAAGTCATATCATTTATTAATATTTTAAGAAATGGAATTAATCAGTTAGATTCATAAATCAAAGAGTCCTAAACTGTAGTAACCGCTATTGAATATAAATAAAAAGTACTCTGTGTTTCTTAGCAATACCGTTGAACCTGCTTTTATGCAGTCGATAGGGACTACATCAAAATAAACGCACACAAAAATATTCACAAATTTCATAAATTCTTACATAAAACAAACTAATTCTCGGAAACACTAAAGCACATAAAAAATCGCACAAAACAAATCACACAAAACAAATCGCACAAAAATAAAATCGCATTAAAATAAAATCACATAAAAAAGACCGCGCAAAAACCGGTTCTACTGCACAAAATAAAACATATTCTTTTACGTGTTGCTTTACTATATTTTTTTTTTCATCATATTCACATAAAATTAATGTTATCACATTTTAAATAGAACTTTATTTCTTAGTTCTCACTGATACTTATAATTGAAATTCATTATTTAAATAATACTATAAAATTATATTCATAGGTTTTAAAGGAAAATTAAATATTTAATTGTATATTTGAAGAAAATACTTCCTGAGCATCAAGAAATAAATACATTAGTTTCTAAAAAAGAAATCAAGTTAAATATTTTAATATTTTAACTTGAAAATATTTTTAAAAAATATTTAACTTAAAAAATATTTTATTTAAAATATTATCAAGAATATTATATCAAAAAACTTAAAAAAATTGAAAATATCCAAATATATATGTTTTAGCAGCATATATATAATATAAATAACAATAAATTTATCGACAATATATATATATATATATATATATATCTTATATATATTATATATATATATATATATATATATATATATATATATACATATAAAATATTTTATTAAATATTTTGTAAAAATATTTATAAAAACATTAAAATATTTTATAAAAATATTTATAATAACTATAAATATTTTATATATTATTATATTATATATTTTATATAATATTTTATTTAAAATATTTAATTTTTCCACTTAACTTTATTTACCTCATTATTTGAATTAATTAAATGATACACATAATTTTATATGGAATGCATTATTATTTCTTTAATTTCATGAGTTGTTTTATTAAATAAACTATGAATATATTTTTGTAAGGCTGAGATATAATTTATAAAAACATAACTTCATTTTAATAATTTATACTTTTTGATAAACCAGTAATATTATATTTCATTAATTCACACAATTTACATAAATTTTTAATAACTATAATTTAAAATAACCATAAAAAATTGATTTTCAGATATTTTAATTTAATTCAATGAAAAAAATAATTTTGAAGTTAACATTAAAGCTTCAATTAAATATATTTTCATATTTGTGAGACTTTAATTTTCATTTAGTTAAGCAGCAGACTAATTAAACTTATGATCACAATATAGTAAGAAATGTAAATACTAATTTTACGAACACACTTTTTATACTCCAAAATTCACAAATTCAAAATACTATATAACGTTTACTACGTGATTGATGCAGTGGTAAACTAAAGTATTTGAATGTGTCCTAAATATGTATCTTAAGACCATATATCATAAATATATTCCTTCCGGAGAAAATGCTAGTTAGAAAAACAACAAAGAAGCTTCCAGAAGTATGGGATGCTATAAGAAGAAACGGCCGTGCACTGGAGTTATTCGACTGAAAGATAAATTCCTAGAAAAATTTCGGCGTCTCTTTCTTAAGTAAAGTATCTCTTACTTTTTTACCAGAAAAGAAGAAAAAAATCAGTTCGGAAGTTTTAGGCCTCCGATACATTCGTGAATGAAAAAGCTAAATAAATAAAAAAAAGTTTTTGGTTTCCCCAAAAAAAGCTGCGAAAATACGAAAACTAAACAACTAAACAAAAAACGACTTTTCCTCAGATATTTGAATTGTAGAATTTTTTTTCCTTCCAGCTCCTTATCTAGAGCATAAAAACAGCTGCTCACAGTGGCAAAGAATGTAAATTTTAAATATACTTTTCGATGCGACCTTAATTTGACGTTGGCTTTTCTCTTGATGAAAGCGAGTGCTTTTATTTTCATACAAGCATATCTTCCTTTTGTGAAATATATTTAGTTTTGAAAGTACGATGGATTACTTTCTTTATATTTGAAGAGAAGTGATAAAATGTGAGCATTGATAGTCATAACATAACACTTCAAAACAATTTGATTTTCAGACTAATATTGAAATAATAGTAAAAGTGAAATATCCAAGATTTGGTACTGTTTCAATCATCAATTATTCTTGTTCTCACCAATTATTGTCAACAGGCAAAGTATTTATAAATTTAAATTTCCATCGTAAAAATAGATTGGTACTTACGATTATTGCAACAAACACCAACTCTACAAATAACCCCGATTTCTTATATGTCATACGCTCACAATTGGCGACCAAGTGCTTCGTTTCATATAATGTCGCCAATAGATTGCTATAATACGTAAGTACCAATAAATATACATCAATGAAAAAGATCTTATCTTAACAGTTTATGTTGACGAAAGTACATGGTGGCTCGAATATAACATGCTTTATGTATTACTTAAATATGCAATACAAAAGAAAAGATGCAATACAAAATAAACAGGCAATTCAAACGAAAAGAGTACTCTAATATATTGATAAAGATATTTATAATTTTTAAAAACAATTTAGATGTCTCATTTTAATCTCTTTTGTGTATTATTTCATGAAAGTTATGCACATTTTATTCTACTTAAGTATATTATTGTAATTTATTTTCTTGTAGGACATCCCCCAGAACAGTTTAAGACCATTGTGAGTAGTTCTCACGTCCACATCTTAGTGAATGGCTCTCTCAACTTCCCTAGCATTGAACCATCGGATGAAGGATATTACTTGTGTGAGGCTAACAATGGAGTTGGAATGGGACTGAGTACTGTTGTGAAGCTTACGGTTCATAGTAAGTAAATATTTTTACAATTACTAGTCAATTTCTTTATAATATAAAAATATTGAACTCCTCAAACTTGATTATCTTGTACTTTTATTTGTAAGTAGAACATTTGTTTACTGATAAAATTTGATTAGAATTAAGGAAAAAAAAATCATAGTGAAAAAGAGAAAAAAAGGGTAAACTATTAATATATTACACAAATTAATATTTTAGGAAAAAAATACTTTGTATCTTTCTTTGTCTGTGCATTACCCGAAATAACTATTAGACTCTGAACTAATGAAAGTCATTGTTATGTAGATCGGGATTCAAGGATTTCATACTATCAGTCTCAAAAAACAAAGCAGTTTTAGGGCAGTGAGTAACCTAGTGATTGGAGCATCAGACTTCAGACCGGGAGCCCTGGGTTTGATGCCCGATGCCACCAAATACCCTCCGAGTAAACACGGAGTACGTATTCGTTAAATCAGTGGGTCCAAAAGTCTTACGGACCGAAAACACGAGTACAGGGGGCTGGAGAATATTTCCATCCCCTTCAGTTCCATGCCTAAATTGTGGAGGGAGAGATCGGTGGTGTCGCCATCTATCTTAAAGATTTATCGAATCACCTTCATCGAGAATTTCACCTAGCTAAATCGTGCTGTCACCTGTATGGTGCTCAAGGCTAAGGCCAACGATAGACGTACATGTAGCCTCTTGCCACGATGAATTTCCTGGCCATCGATCTGACTACGTCAGACACGTGGCAGTAGAAACAATAACATAAACAGCAGTTCTGTAGAAGCGATGAAAATTTATCGTAGATAAACGATCCGTAAAATACAGGGTACATAACTAAAATTAGCTTAATAAATCCCAGTTGTTTTCACTCTTTCTTCAGCGCTCAGACACAACAATCTGTTTTTACAAGTACTCAAGCCAATAATCGCAAGTGTCTTTTGTTGGTACATATCCTCGTAATGTCATCTTATATGTTATAAAAATCATTATTAATAATTATATTAAACCTGTAATTTTGATCAACTTTGCGTTAACAAACTAAAGTTAATATGAATTTTCGCTGATGAAGCTAAAGAATTTGGGACATATGGATACCAGTTGAGCTTTTTAAAATACATTTTTTTAATTTAATATTCTATTAAAAATATAATGAGATATTATAGATAAAATTTCTTGCTGTAATATTAAAAAAAACTGTTAGCTTTTAATAGAAAAAGTTTATAATAGATTTACCCAAATTTTATAATAATTTAAAATTCAATTCCATATAATGTGCCATGCATATTTGAGATTAAATCAGTTACACAATACATTTATTTTTAAAAGTCTGTTAGAAGTTATTTATGTAATATCACGTAAAATTGAATATGTGTAGCCTTAAACACTATTAGTTTTTCCTTCACACATTTAAAAAAAATTCTGAACATTCCGTAGAATATTCCAATTTACATTTAAAGTAAAATATGCAAATACACAGTTACGTGCAACCGTGTGATAAATTCACCAACAAAATGTTATGCTATTTTAAATTTGAGAATCAAATATTCGTTTTAGCAGGTTAGGACAGAGCATATATATTATATATTTCTGAATATTTTTTTTTCTAAATTAAGGGGACACAGTACGATTCAATTGTTAAATTCGGTCTAAAATTAAAATATTTTTTTATTCTAAAATATATTCCTTTTATATTTTTCTATAACTTCACTAAACTTAAAAGCTCTAAATATAAAAAAATCAGAGTTATGATAACGTTTATGCTCGTTTTTATTCACTTCCTAATGGTAAAAAAATCTTTAAGTGAATATTTCGCAGAAAAAGAAATATATAGTTTATTTTAAAGCTAAAATATTAAGGCGTTTTTCCTATTGCGCCAAAAGCTTTGGATTTTTTACCTATCCTTATTAGTATATATAACCAAAGTTGGTGTACATTTTTGACTCAAAGTATAAATATTTTTGTAAAAAAAATAATATTCAGATTTTATACGTTTTTTAAGGAATTTTTTATAAGCATTCATAAAAAATAGTATTTTACAAATGTCAATCATGCTGCCAGCTTTTGTTATACAAAGCTTGAAGTACATGTAAATCACATTTCATGCGTGTACGTCAATTATTGTAAGAGAAGAAAAATATTAAAGTTTCTTCATAAATTTTAAATGCCTATAAAAATTGAAGAGTTAGTATTTTGTTGTATTTTTTAAACTTTTACAGGGTGTTTTTAGATTTTGCAATAAAACAACGACAATTTGAAATGAATTTTTTATTCGAAAGATAGTCTTGTGGCATTATATTTTAAATATTGGCTCGGATGTAGTCCAATCTCGACGTCCAATCAATTTTCGATGAAAAATTTGTGGTCGTTTGTCTTCCAAAAAGCGTTTCAGCCCCCAGAAAAATTGAAGCCAATTTTTTTATAAATCATCCATATCTCTTTTATTTAATAAATGGCACGAGCTGTGTGTCAACGTCTTATGGAACCACAGCTCCTGGACATCATGAAATATTTATTTTATAAAAACTGTAAGTATTGATTTAAGTTTTTGACATACACTTGTGGATTAGCTTCACTCGAAATGCGGCAGTTTTGTTTGTTGACGTAGTGCGCTTTTATAAAAATAAAACGCCTTGCTTGATGATCGTTTGATGAATTGCCAAACAAATATTAATATAAGGCATTCGCCATCTTTGGAAAGTAATGCCACTTAAAGATACCTGGAAAAAAAACTTTTTATATTCACGTTCTCGAAGATATTTTTTATAAATCATCCAACTTTTATTTAAAAAATCTGAAAAGTAAAAGACATATTGTTTAAGCTTTATAAAAATAAAATATCATATTACTGTGCTCTTTTTGTCACGTTCTTTTCCCCGACCAATCTTTGTCAAGATTTCTGACATCCCAAAAACATTTCTTTGATCCCGAGACATGCATATTACCCTGCTTTGTCACCTTTTTGACTTTTGGAATTTTTGAAGACTCGGAAATACAATGAATGGAGCACGATTTGACATCATGGATAAAATGAGGGGACGACGTGACAGCCGCATTAAAATAATAACGGAAAAAAACCCAACATTTTTGCTTTGCTTCTTTTGAAAACGTGGAGAAAATATTTAAGCCATGATATGCATTTACATTTTTCTGTAAAAAATTCGAAAGTTTTTCCAGTCTTCAATATATTTTTCCAAAGAAGTTTTAGGATTGTTTAAAAGTTTTAAATGAAAATATTCGCTAGCTTTATTTCTCAGATATATATATATTTTGCAAATAAGAAAACAATTCTCGCAGCATTTTCAAAATGAGTTTTATGGGGACAAAAAATATCTTATTTTAATAATCAGAATTATAAAACATTTTTAGAAAATTAAAATCAGCTAATTAAATTAGAAAATACACATAATTGCAAGCTGGCGTGCACTTATTTTTTGTAGAATACAGAGTCTTGGTGATACTGAAAACCTTTCGTTCCTGTAGACAGGATGACGTATGTTAAATCGTTTGAGATCCATAATCCTCACGTGGATTTTTGTGAAAATTTGGAGAGTAAAATCCAAATTTACAATAGAGAGGGGGATGAGTCCCCCATCCGTACACCAACATCATTTTAATTTTTATCATAAATATTAGCTCTCGGCGCTTTCATTTACCTCTCTTCCCCTCATAAAATATATCTATACGCCACAAACGTGACCCATCGTCAATAGCTCTCATGTAGCTTTAAAATTTGACGTTTATTAACAATTAATAAATTAATAAATGAAAGGATGGTTCCAAAAATGGTTATAGCTTTTCAGTTTCTTTTAATTTAAATGGTCATTACAGCTACCTTCAGCATTAATATAAGGTATGTGGTAATATGATACCTTACTATATACATACCTTCGATTAATGTTCATCCATAAGGCAATAATATTCTTACTCTATGTGTAAATAAATAATTATTTTTTCAGAAAGCAATTTCTAGGAATTTGAATTTATGTTTCTCAGTTTTAAAATACTTAAACATCTATGCATTATATAATGATAATGCATTAAAACTGGAATATTTTCAATAGTTCAGGAATACTCGTAAATAATGAGAAATAAAAAGTCGTCGAGGATATACAAAATGCATTTATAATTTACTGTTAAAATTTGAAAAATATTTATGCTTATAATAAGTAAAGTATAACATAGTGAATGTTTTGAGCAAAATTAATATAAAAAAAAAACGATTATTGCTTTATTTATTTTTCTTTATAATCCAATGCAAAAACTAAAGCATTTTTCTGTGAACTTACAAAAGTACTGAAAGATAATTTTAACATATGATATTATTTCTTCATAGTTCTACCATTTCTTGTGGCCATCGGATTTAAAATGTTAGCGATGATATATTGACAGATAAACGTATTTACAAGAAATTTTAGCTTGTATACATTTTTAAATATGTAGCATGTTTTTTATAATGAAATTGTATTCATTTGCCGCACAAGTAATTGTATTCAAGTCGCGCAATACAAGTACTGAAGTGAAACCAATTCACAAAATGCAATACAAAATTAATCAAGTTTAGATTCAATTATTACATCCATCAAAAGAATTTTAACTTCATTTGATACTAAAAATATATTTAAATTTATAAAATAACATAAACTTTCTGAAATGTATTGTTATTCTACTTTTGATTTCCATCGTCATCTCAAAACTTTACAAGACTAGTAAAATATCGTTTTTTCACACACTTTGATGAATTTTCAACAATAAACAAATCATAGAAAGATATAGACAATTATTTTTTTTAAATCTATGGATCATTATTAGTTTTAAACTTTTTACGTTATGAATACAGCTTAATTCAAAAATGCATAACAAATGTATATCTTAAGACTATGTTGATGAATATGTGAACGACAATAAATCATGTAAGCCATCAAGTAAACACCTTCTAAAAATCCATAAAACACACACAAACTAACTTTAGTTACGTTACATTTAAAAATTAAAGCAGCATATTACCATATTTACCCCATTTACTTACATAATGATATATTACCCATGTGTGTAGCTTGCAATTTTGTATATGGGTTTTGTAACCCCGTCAACGAACCATGCATTTAAAAAATATCAATCTATGCCTTATAATATAAAAGTTAATTTAAAGATGCTGAAATTGCGTTTACTCTAGTTTTAAAATGAGACATATAGGTTTTTTTTAAAATACATTATGTATTAAATTAACATAAATACTGTTCCTTTTTTGTACCTATTTAACAAATTTACAATATTGTAGTCATTTAATGCTTTATATAAAATAACAGCGTATTTGTAATATTCCGTTATCCTCACCGATGCTTCCTAATGCTGGCAGGAGAATAACTCTATTTTCAAACAATATATTTATCAAATATTCATAACTACTGGATAAGTTTTTGAAAAAAATCGATATACCTTTGCATTAACTATGGCTACTATGCAAACTATTGCATTTAGCTACTATGCAAAAAAAAATAGCTTAAAATAAGATATTTTTTCCTCTTGACAATAATGTCACATTAGTATTGCATTTATTGCTGCAATGCTCCTTCAGACAAAGATTTAAATCCTAAGACTATCTGATGAGGCTCGAAATAAAATGATTAAATTATGTCATTGATATACCCCTTGTATTTTAGCAAGCATCCGTTCTCACACCAATTTTATAAAATAATTTTATTTAAATTATTCTTATAATCTTAAACAATGTCTATCATTTATCCAATACTATAAAAATTTAAAGATTTGATATCATCTAACGATATGAAGTATTTTTATTAAGTTTACGCGGAGTGAAACATTTTGATTATAGTATTTTCAAGATGTAGGGAAGATATACAAATACATTTTAAAACAGATAATGTACAGTATATATACTTCAATAAAATCAACTATTTATTTGATATTTCGTTGATGAATAGTTAGTTAACTATCGAATTTTATAGGTGTAAATGAATAAATAATAAATAAATAAACGACTTGGCTCTATCTTTTTGTAACATTTGAAACATTTATGAACTAAGATAATTAACACTGGAAAGACTTAAACTTAGTATATACCTATGCTGCCCAAAATCAGTCAAAAGGATTGCATTGTGAAAGAATGATTGATGTGTAAAAAAATTTTTTATTTAAATTTTTTTTATATTATTTACAGTTACATAACAAGCTATTAGTAAATATTAACAATAAAAAAAAGTTTTCTCCACTTGGAAAAAACGTTTATTCAAAAAAATTCTAAGAATTTGTTCATTATATATGTTTTTTTTTTCTAATCGAAATTAAAAAGCTGTCAAAATGACTTCTTCGGGCAATCTAGTGTTAATGCAGCTAATTTCAAGGTAAGTTGCAGTAAGAAAAAAAGGAAAATATAAGTCTCTGAGGAGGAAATATAAGTCACACACACACTGATGGTGATATGTTGTGTAAATAAACACTTTTGTTTTTAATCTGATTTGAATTCCTCTTACTCCATTCCTTCTGCTAAAAGTATTATTGCAATCATTTTAATATATGTTTGTCATATTTCTGAAAATATTTGAAAGTAGTAGCACAATGGGAGAACAAAGCTTTAACGAAATAATAAAAGCGATACGATGAAGAGCATGCCACCAAAAACAAAAATTCAAATAAAAATTAAATAAGGAACATTATCTTTTTGTGGAAAGTAATAAATATAATTGACGTAATAAGGGGATATTATATATTTATATATATATATATATATATATATACATATATATATATATATATATATATATATATATATATATGATGAAGAAAAATTTCCATAAATTCAGGGAGTTTTTACACAAAAAAGTTTCGCTTTCATTTCTCTAAAAATAGCTTTAGAAAACTTTATAAACATAGGAGTGACCTTCGAGAATGACTTGATAAAAAGCTAAATGATTGGAGACAAATTCAGAAAAGACTGTGTTAAGTTATGTGTAGATGAAATTATGTGATGAAATCATTCCAGAATGTTCTGGAGTGGAATCACAGCTTATTTTAGCATGATACAGAAAAACAACAATGGAATGAAGCATTTAACAGTGATCATGCCTTTCAATTGTCTCATGTGAAAATGTGGCTTTAAATTTAAATTGTTGCTTTTAGTAACTGTGGAATTTCTGAATCATTACTAGTATGAATTAGTATAGTGAGAGTGCTAATTGATTCCTGTAATAAGAAAATCTACAATTATTGTAGAGATAAAATCACAGTTTATACTTTGAAAAAATGTGCCTGCATTTCATATGACGCATTTAAAAGATACTATATATATATATATATATATATATATATATATATATATATATATATATATATATATATATATATTGAAAAAGAACTTTAATATCAAGAAGATCAAATACTTCATGTTTGGTCTTAATAAACATGAAATTGCATTGTTATATGAATCCTTAAATAATGATTCCTTAAAGACTTGTCATGCAGTACACATTATTAAAGGCATTCTTAACTATCTAGTTAATAAATTCAATATTAATGTTGTGAAAATTAATGAACCTATTACAGAGTACTGCACTTTATTATTCATGAATAAAACTTTTGACAAAATTAACATTTCTAATGTATTTAATAGACATTTGTCACTTTTTCCGGTTAGAAAGGTGGTTGTAAAGAAAGCTTTTAAATATAACAAAACGATGGGCAGATTTATCTTTAATTACAACAATAGTTCGCCCTCTATTAATATAGAAGATTATATATGTAAAAACTATAATGATTTTATTGTTGGTCATCATAAACATGTAGTTACTGGCAACTTAGACATAATCAATGATAATATTTTAAAAGATATAATGAGTAAAGAAACTAATTTTAGATTAAATGTTTCTAATAACAACAATACTGTTAAAAAACAAATTATTAAAGATATAGATAATTTTATTACAAAATCTGCAATTAAATTTGGACTACCTATTGAGGCATTTGATGAGTATAAGTATAATATTTTAAAAGACCTTATGAATTTTAGCTACCATTCTCAATATGAAACTACTTTTAAAGATATAAAACAGAATATTTATGAATTAAAAAAGAATTTTATCATAGTTTACATTGATAAAGTACCTGGTAACTATGCTGTGATTTGTAAGTATTTTTATTATAATATTCTTTATGATCACTTTCTTAATAACGGTTCATTTAAAAAATTAGATTTGTCACATAATGAAATTAGTAATCGTATTATTGCTATTTATAAAAAATTAGGTTATTGTATTCCTAAAATTAAAAGTATCCATATATTTTTTTAACTCCAAAATTCCATAAAAGTCCGGTTAAATTTAGAACTATGACAAATGGTTTTAGAACATATATTACTACTGCAGGCAAATTACTTCATAATATTATACAAAACTTTATTAATCAACAATGTAATAAAGCTATAATTAAAAATAGTAAAGAGATTATATATTTTTTTAATAATAGAAATATTTATTTAGTTCATAGTTATGACTTTGAAGATCTTTTCACCTCCATTGATTTATATGATATTATTAAAGTAATTTTAGAAAACCACAGTATGTATAACCTTAATATTAATTTTAACAAATTTAAAACTCTCATAGATTTTGTCTTAAAAGAAAATTACATCAATTTTAATGGTTCGTTATATAAACAAGAGAAAGGACTCCCACAAAGGCCCAGGTAGTTATAGTTTGGCTAATCTTTATTCACATTTTTATGAATATAATTATGTTATTAATAATGACTACAGCATTTTTAGATATATTGATGATTTAATTATTTTTGGTAAAAATGATAATTTAAATCCTATTATTAATTTTTATCCGTCCTACTTAAACTTAGTTAAAATTAAAAATAATCCAATCAGAACAAATTACCTAGATGTATCACTATATATTAAGGATTTGAAACTACATAGTAATATTTATGATAAAAGAGATGCCTTTAATTTTAATATCATCAAAGTGCCTTTCTGGAATTCTAATTTATCAATATCTATATATAGAAATATTATTTTTAACTATACTTATCGCAATAATGTATTAGTTAGCGATAAAGCTAATATTTTTTTAAATCTTAAAAAAAAAATTTAATCACTGTATTGAACATGGATACCCTGCTAACTTTCTTTGTAATTATATTTATAATGGTTTTTTATGATACAATTTGCATTACTGTAATTATTTACTGTTATTATGTTTTGTAATGTTTTTTTAAATTTAGACAATATCTAATTTATCCTACAATTATTAAATAGATTGCGCCACATGCTTATTTTAAAAAAATTTAAAATACATTTTTTTGAGTTTCTTTTATATTTTACGCTAATTTTATATGATTATTTTTATGATTTTTTAAAAGTATATATATATATATATATATATATATATATATATATATATATATATATATATATTTCTTATTATCGTATATCGTATCGCAATTAATCGTTTTCTTATATCGTATCGCAATTAACTTTATGCGGTTCTGCTCTCCTTATTTGGGGGGAACAGGTTACTGCTCTCTTGGCCATCGTTTTAACTCCGATTTAGTAGGTTATGTTTATGTTCCTACGTTATTTAGTTTAATGATTTTTTAATATTTAAATTCTACATATATAACTTTTTCCTTTCCTCTTGGTACATAGTATGACAAATTACAGGTGAAGGTTGGTGCCGCAAAACTTGTTTAAACCTACAATCCTGGTTCCTAAGGCCAGGAATTTGTCTTTATACTATGTGCCTCCGTCCTACTTTTAGTTATCTTAGGTATATAACTATATGTCTATTTTTATATTTTTGTTTATATATTTGTGTATATGTATATATATATGTATAAATTTATATATATGTGTATGTATATGTATATGATTATATATTGAAAAAAATCTTTTATATTGGATTAAATATATATATATATAGTTTACCATGAAACTTTTAGATCACTTAGATTTAAAATTATGAGGAAAAAAGTTTTAAGTATCCTTTAAAATCCTGTAAATATATTGCAATGCCCTTATAATTAGGCTTCGAAATCTGCAAAAAATGCAATAAATAATTCAGTTTTCAAAAGTTAAGAATTAAATGAAAATCATGGCAAAAAATAAATAAATAAGCCACGTCTAAAAAGAAATACAATATAAAAATTAATATGATTTCCATTTTCCTTGATCAACACAAACATTTTTCATTGAAATGGCTAAGTGGTTAAGCCCAATTTACTAAATGTTCTGTTCCTTTACTGTGGCTATTTTTAATTCACTGGTAGATGGGGATTAAAATATTAGCATAAACTAGGCAGCAGAGAGCAAAAGCCTCAACATTGACATAGTCTCCGGGAAAAAGGTTCCCTTTTTTCAACTCCATCTGGAAAAATTTAGATATAGTTCAAGAAGTAATGTGTTGCTGAAATATAATCTATTAGCATCAAAATATATGAATGCAAATATATCAGGTGATATGCAGACTTTATACACCCAGAAATTGGTTTTAAATCGCGCAACTCATTATGAGATTACAGGTTTCCCAAATCATTACTGCTCTTACTCTCATTTGACGATTTAGCATTATTTCGGTTATCTTGGCATATTATTTTAAGTAATATTCTCAATGATTATGATATCGCTAAGATTAAATTTCTTTATACCAAAAATGTGATTTGTGTTTCTACTTATCGTCCCAAATATGAAAGTTTTAGCCCATTTCAGATTTTCTTATCTATAATGTTTCAATAATTTTGGTTTTCTAATTTTCATAAATTTTGCTTCAGAATTTGCTTCCAAACTGTAACATGCGAATGGTCTTCTGGAAGGTCTCGAAAATTTTACGACTCGAAAGATTTTTTTTAACCGAAATATCGAAATATTTGTTGATTGTCTTGTCTTGCCAAATCCTTTACCCTCCGAGCAGTTTTATTTTATTTCTATAATCTTTTCTAATCGTGATATTGGGAATAACTATTTCAGAGCGCTTCATTAACTTTGCTATTTATCTTTCGGATTTATCACTGCTCATAAATTTTTTTCACACTTGGGCAATTATTTTTTTTTACAATGCAAAATCTTTAAAAAAAGAAAGAAATACCTCAATCAAACCTCTATGTTTGATTACAAGATAATAAATCAACGAATATGTTTTATAATGAAACCGATATGTACTTTTTCTCGAATTACTTTTTAATTTCTTAATAAAAACCTTAAATATTAATTGTTGAATACCTATTTTTAATTTAATTATTTATTTAAATTATTAATAAATAAATAATTAATTTAATAAATAACTGTTTAATAATGTTAATTGTTTTTAATTAATCACTTATTTTTTGAAAAACAAAGTAGATTTTAATAACATTAAAATCATTTTTAAAGTTGCATTTAATACAGAAAGAACGTTTTTCCATCAGAATGAAACAAAACTACGTAATACTGCATATTGTTTTCTTCAAAAGTGCACCAAGAGAATTAATAATGTTTTTTAACGCATTGTATACTACTACTAGTAAAAATTGTAAACCATGAAAAAATAATGGAAATTAGACGAAAATAGCAGAAAATGCAAACTATATGTAAGAAGGCAGAAAATTATAAAGGGTGTTTTTTAGAGGTATAGAACTTTAAATTGCAATAAAACAACGATGTATTATTCGATACATTGTTACGGCCAAAAAGGTGGTAGCTACAACTTTGGTAACTACAGTCCCACTTACAAAACTCCCATACCTAAAAAAAGGGCCCCGAAGTAACTACGTCAGTGGTTCAGGCTATCATCTCTAAGAACGACAAATTCGTAAAATATTATTTTTCAGATTTATTTCGGTTCATTGATCTGTATATCTAATTGTTTTTTAAGAAATGCGTAGAAAAATTTCCTTTAATTTATAATGGTTGTATATTGTTCGTATTTTTCGCAGAATGTAATTATATAAATATGCATATGTGTGTTATAATAATAAAGGGTGTTTTTTGAGAGGTATAGAACTTTAAATTGCAATAAAACAACGATGTATTATTCGATTGACAAGAAATTTTTTTATTCGAAAGATAATCTTGTGGCATTACATTTTAAATATTTCTGGCATAAAACTGCCATGGCTTGCTCGGATGTAGTCCAATCTCGACGTCCAATTTTCGATGACTTTTTCCAAAATTTGTGGTCGTATATCGGCAATAATACGGCGAATGTTGTCTTCCAAATGTTCAAACGTTTGTGGCTTATGACTTTACATAGCCCCACAAAAAATAGTCTAGCGGTGTTATATCACAAGATCTTGGAGGCCAATTCACAGGTCCAAAACATGAAATTAGGCGGTCACCAAAGGTGTCTTTCAATAAATAGATTCTGGCACGAGCTGTGTGTCATGTTGCGCCGTCTTGTTGGAACCACAGCTCCTGGACATCATGAATGTTCAATTGAGGAATGAAAAAGTTAGTAATCAGGGCTCTATACCGATCACCATTGACTGTAACGTCCTGGCCTTCATCGTTTTTGAAGAAGGATTCCACCAGCCCATAAAGCGCACCAAACAGTCAGTTTTTCTGGATGTAACGGTGTTTCGACATACACTTGTGGATTAGCTTCACTCCAAACTCGGCAGTTTTGTTTGTTGACGTAGCCATTCAACCAGAAGTGCGCTTCATCGCTAAACAAAATTCGCTTATGAAAATCGACCATTATTTTCGAAATAAAATTGCACAATTTGAAAGCATTGTTCAGGCATGAGTCTATTCATGATGAATTGCCAAACCAAACTGAGAATAAACCACTTGACAGCTGTTAAATTGGTCGCCATCTTAGAAGTTAATGCCAACTAAAACTTCTATACCTGGAAAAAAAACACTCTTTATAGTATTGGTATTTTTCGCAGAATGTAATGATATAAATATGCGTATGTGTGTTATGATAATAGTACGGAATTTCACAATACTTTTGTTACATCCCCTGAAATAAGTAGACTAATAAGATAATTATCTTGCGCGCAACTTCAACTCTGTATCATGCTACAATCGCAGGTAAAATCGATCATTAAAGAGTTCCGTGAAGAGCAATCAAGTGCTCCTTTCCAGCAGAAAAGTTTCCTCAAGCGCCTTACTTGGACATCCACTTTCACATGTTCTCCTGAATCTACGACACTTTGAAAAGATTGTTAATAAGGGGTATCCAGGAAGTAAAATCAATTAAGTTTCTACATTAATATCACGAGTCAATGCGAAACATTCGATCGATATCTAGCTAACAGGCTCACTTCCATAGGGATAATTAACTAATTTTAGAAGTTTGCTTTGGACAATTGTGGGCACACAGTTTGCTTATTTGAAACTTGTTACCACTTTTGGTACATTTGAATATTTTGTTAGGGAGTTATATGTATATATATATTGAAGTACATGTAAATATTTAAAGTGGTTGATGCAAGAAACTAGATTTTGAAATATGTTTTTGTTTAGAAAGCTGTCTCGACAAAAATAAAAATAAAAACTAGGAAATTAAAAATTAACAATTTGTATCTGCTTTGTCTTTTATATTGAACTTGACCTTTAAAATGAAGTACCTAAATCGTGTTAATATATGTATCAAGTATTGTTACATGCACTGAAATACGTTTATATGCGGAAAAAGGTAGAAAATAACAGACGAGAAATTGACAAAAAATAATTCTGATAAAAATATTTAGAGTTTTCTGAAATACACATTATATTTGGGATTTAGAACATTTATAAGTATGATACGTTGTGATATAATTGATATATTGGAAAAGAGTATTGCAAAAAAGCAGTTGATGTTAATTTTCACTTAACTTTACAAAAGTATTTGCTTTTACAATGCAGTTTTTTTTTTTCCTCCTTCAACGGAAGCTATCGAAATGTATTGTTTTCTGAATATATATTTCATTACTTAAACGAAATAAAATTCCCATTCAGGTTCAAAAATCTAGAAATAAAATCATTAAAATGTTTTGGGTAAATAAGTTGAGTACTCCACTTTTTTTTTAAAAAAATTATAATATTCTATCGGTTATGTAACGATTTTACCAGAATTTAATTATTTTCCCGGATGACAACGCCCTTCATTATTTAAAATAAATACTAAAAGTAAAAATCACTGTAAATAACATTATTAATTAGCTTTATTATCCGTCTTAAATTTATAGAACAAAATATTAGTTTAAAATAACACATTGCTTTATATACTTTTCTTTGTATTCTTCTTATGTTTAAATTACACTGTCCTTGGAATAATTTGTTTGTAATTTCAAACATGCTGTCAATCATGTTTATTTATTAACATAACATTTTAACTGAAACATGTATCTTTCATACAAATGCGAGGTTTTCTAATCAAAAGCTTAAATTCATATTCAGAAAAGATGAATTTTTCTCATCATTTTGAATAACAGTTGTAATAAGAAAGGGAGTCGTGATACCTTTAACAGCCATGATTTATTATTATTTCTTTTGATTAGCTTTCGTAATTTCTTTGAAAAATCATTTTATTATTGAAATATTTATTCATTATAAATAATGAAGATGTTAAATGTAACTATTAATCAAGTCTTAAAATAAATATTTGATATGACTGTATATATTTCCCCCATTATATTAAAAAGTTGTTTACATTATTCTTTATAAATAACATTTATGTTGATATATCGACAAAATGGCTTTATTTACGTATTTTGCAGAATAATATGCGTTTACAGCAAACATTTATGCTCATAATGAAAATTTTGAAATATTTTTGAAAGAAAATAATATACACAGTTTCCTTTCCTTTAATTTTTTCAGAGGTTTCGTTATCAAATAACTTCCTCATAAATAAAATAAGTTCTAGCTCGTCTGTGAAATGTTTTTGTATAATTTTTATTCACAAAAATTCAGATAAAATTCTCTAGTGAAAAAAAATATAGAATACAGTCCTTTATAATTTATTTTTAAAATCGACGGCGAGTAGTGTTTTATAAATAAAGTAGCTAAAAAAGGTAAACGTATTATCTCTATTACTTATGTATAATTTATGAAATATATCTAATCCCTTTTGAAAAAACTAATTAGCATTGAAGATGGCAAAATATGAATTTCATAGCATTCTCAATGAAAATGAACATTTAAATTTATATTGAAAGTAATATATTTACGAATATAATTTGATACCCATTTCTTAAAATGAGATTTTCAATAGGAAGGCATCTTGTCACACAGGAAATTTAAATGAAATGTAAATTTCTGTTTTACTTCTTACATAATTTTTTGATAAATTTTTTGTTATTAATAAATATAAGATGAAACATAGTGTCAGGAAAAATACATAAAATGCGGAATAATATATAAGTAATGAATTTCTCGACTCTAATTCAAACAACGATTTATAAATAATTTACGATATATTCCGTCTATTCAAAATCTAATCTTTTATTGAGAATTACGACAAAATATTATTAACATTTTAATAAAGAAACTCCTAGAAATTAATCCCCCACCGAAACAAAAAGTTTCAATAAGTCATAAACTTAATAGAAAATTCAATTTCAGAATCACAGTAGAAAATTCTTGTAGTGTCATAAAATGTACGAAAATAAATTTTCTAACTCTTGTTTAGGAAACTCAGAATATTGGTTGTAATATCTACTAGTTTCAAATACACATACAACTAGAATCATGACTTCCATGCAATAAATTTGTAGAAAGCGCAATGTCTGTTTACTAAATATGTGAATTCTGGAAAGATCGTAAATTCCAATCCTTTGCTTACGGACGCTGAAATCAAAGGGGAAAAAATTACTTTTTAACTCTCATTTTCTGTCTCGCTTCTCAGGGCGTCCCGCACAATGCCTTATATTTCCCTAACAAAAGGAGAGAAAAGGGAATAAATAAGTAAACCCCTGCTTAATTCTTTCATTTTGAAGGAAACTTTGCACTGTGAAAGAAAATCAGCAATATATAAGCAGCAGTCTTCGAAATTATCAAGCGAAAACATTTCGTCTACTCGAAGGAGAATTTGAGACCGAGTTAAAGAACTGATCCGAATGCAAATTTTTTCAGCTCGATTTTTGGATACATTTCTATGGACAGAATATTTCGAAGCAAACTGGATTACTTACTTAGGTCTGGTGACGTATTGTGACTTTGGATGTTTAATTTATTCTTTTGTCAGAACTCTGCGCGAGAACTCTTTATTTGTCCTCCGCAAATATAAATATTTAAAAACGTATTGTGAGCCCATCTTTATGTGTAAATACTTTCAAACCTTACAAACTTACCAAATTATTGACTTAAAACCCATTTAATATATTTGTATGGATATAGTTAAAAGTCAAATGATTCCTAGGAATTTTAAAACTATAAAAAATTACATATAAATTATTCAGAGAAAACTTAAGCTTCACAAATGTATTTTATATCATAAAATATTTTTTACTAAGTGAATAAAAACTACATTTTGCACGAAAACATTCTGTCTTGTATTGAGAAACTGGATTATTTCCATCGTTCAAATAATAATACATTTGAAAAAAGAAACATGCTTATTTTTAGAACATTCTGATATATATATATATATATATATATATATATATATATATATATATATATATATATATATATATATATATATATATATATATATATATATATACTGTATCATTGATATCAAAATTTATTTGCCAGCAGAATATAAAGATGCTAAATGTTAAAAAATGAGTTGAATTTAGGGGATCCCCATTAAATTAAGGCTGTACTAGGACTATTTATTTAATAATTAAAAAATAATGATTACACTGAAATAATTGGGATCCAAATATATTGAAAATCCCCTATCTGCCGAACATATTTAAAAAAAAATCAAACTTTTGAATCTGCGTTAACTCTTGGCATATCTACTTTCAACACATCAACATAATTTATCGAACTCTTTTTATGTTGTTCCTATTTTTCTATCAGAGCATTCATTTTAATTAGATGTGACATAGACACTCAATTTGAATAAATGATGTCGCTAAAATTTAATTTTCTTATTTTAGTGGTTTTGAATTTATTCATTGATTGAATTTTATTCATTCTAATTTGAAGTTATTAATTCTGAAAAGATACATATACTTCTTACAAAATGAAGTAACCATAACGAGCTCTCATATCCGATACCCATTTTAGTGTTTAATTATTATTAATATAATTAAAAAGCATAACATATAAATGTTTCGACTGGATTCAAATTATTAGAAAATCTGAATTAAAAGAATTATGTGTATATATATATATATATATATATATATATATGTGTGTGTGTGTGTGTGTGTGTGTGTGATGAATCCCCATCCCCTCAAGTGTCAGTTGGGGTAAACTTCCTACCAGGACAACTCAATCCACCTCCCGCATAGGAACTTTGACTTCTACTTTCGCCGGACTTAAAGAAGACACGTGTACTAAGGACTCACTCGCTGCTGATCAACGCTGAAAGAGCTTTTGTTTTTTTCATGGATTGGAGTGCAGACTTCTTTACTGATGATTGAAATAAAATATAATAGGACAAACGGCTGCCCGTTGCATTTCTCCTGTCAATCCAAGAATTTCTCCAAAACATGATATATATATATATATACATATATATCTTAGATATATATGATTGTAATTGTTTGAAAGTATAACCATACGAAAATAATGAAACAAAGATGAACCAAAGTAATGATAAGTTTTTGTAAAATTGTTGACACCTTTCACAGGTCTGGAATATTTTGTTATTTATTTACTAGGGTAATTCCTTATTATATAAGACTGACAGTGATTGTAGAAACATACAACGTACACTTAAAATGTTTTGCTCTAAAATTATATGTGTGGGAATATTTTTTAATAGTTATTACAAAAGTTGAAAATGTAACCTGGTTCCTTGGAGTATAAAATAATGTTCTTGAGTTATTTTATATGAGACATATAACTTATATCTATTTCATTTTGTGGGATATGTACCAAAGTACTTGCGTTTAGTATACCTATTTAATAAATATTTGATGTATTCGCAACAAGTGTATAAAAATAAATATTTATACAATGGCTTTTGATTCGTGACAAAAAGTAGGAAAAATCTGTATTGGCAAAATATTGCGTTTTTTTAAGCTATTTATAAAACTTAGGAATTTAAATCAGAATTCAGTAAATATTTAGTGACGTAAATCGCCCATGTGTATATTTCATAGCTTTAAAATACAGCTTTTATCAATTTTGCACTTTAACCTATGAGGAACACAATAATCTTATTTTACTCACAAAAGTATTGAATATTTTTTACTATTTAATTTGAAAAATCTATTTGTATCTGTATGTAGTGTGCTCAGAGTGATTTAGTAAATTGGGAAAATTTCAAAAATCGATTGTGACACACAATGTTTGTTTAAAAGATATATATTTCCAAAATCACACACAAAATATGAAGCATTTAATTTTAATTTTGTCCGAAGCCTTTTTGTCAATTATAATTTTCACTTTTCTAAATTAAAAATTAAATGTTGTTTAATAAAAATGTGTGAAAGTTATTATTGTTTTTAAGAAATAACGTTACTTATGAACCATAACGTTCATAATTTGAATAGTCTGAGTTTAATTAAAAAAATAATGTGCAGTTCCTAAAAACAAACTATTAGGAGAAATTAAGAAATTTTAAAAAATATGTTTAATAGTAATAAATTTCAAACATACGGTGTGAAATACGATACATTTTAAAGAAAAGGAGCAGTAGAATTTTTTTTTCTTTAACAGTATATTGATCAAATAAGGGGCAGAGACAATTTAAAAATCTTCAGATCATTCTTCAAAGAAATTTACATATCTATCTTTCTGTGTCTTTTTTTAAAGAAAAATCTGGACATTATTATATAATTAACAGTCGTATTTTATGCTTAAAAATAACTCACTCTTCTTCGCAGTCAGCAGATAAATATGTATAATGTTTTAAGAAAAAACAAAAAAATCACGTTTTACCCGAAAGGTAACAGCCGTGGAGCATGTACGGATGCACAACGTCTGCATACTAAATAGAGGCTGTAAGCTTTCTGATTGTTAAAAATTCTAGATGCTTAGAACTTTGTATTCAAAATTGAAAACTCTAGGTATTGTATTTTAAAACGCTTTTAGAAAAGCAGGAACACAATATCCAGGCTTCTAAGATACATACTAGATCTCAAAAATAATGTCGAATTCAAGACTATTTAATAATGGAGACAAAACGATTTTAGGATTCATTTGAAATACATTCAAGCTCCAATATTAATTGGAGATCAATATGCAATTATCCAAATTGCAGTAGCATCGTTTGCATAACGAGTAGATTAGCATGGCACATTCTCGCGGATTTCCTCATACTCAAATAATTTAAGAATAAAACAAATTGAGAAGACGTGATTGTGGTAGCATGGCAGGAGTTATAGACTCTGAGTGTAGACTGTGTGTGTGTGCTTTTTGGAACTAGACGCATGAAAAAAATTTTGGAAATCATTAGGAAATTCATTATTTCCCAATCCAGAGTGGGCAAATAATGTACAATTTTAGACATCATTCACCTATCTCAGGGGTCGGCAACCTTTTGAGTCGGAAGAGCCAAATATTACAATTTACCAAATTTCAAAGTTTTTAAAGAGCCACACAATTTTTTCTTGCCAACAATTAAAAGTCCTGGCATAACTAAGTATTTTGATAAAAAAAAACTAATCTATTTATTCATGAGAAAAAATATCTATTTATTCATGTATAAGTAGTGTTTTCACAACAAATTAGATAATACATGTATGCCATTATTAGATAATTACTTATTATTTAAGTAAAAAAAAATTAAAACAATTAAACATTTACTTACAACAATAACTTGTACTTCAATAACAAACAATTGAGCAGACAAATTGAATGGGAGCGTTGGCTTTGCATGGTTTTAGAAAGTTTTGATAAATTTGGCTCATAACGTATAGTTTTAGGTCTCAAACACGACTTTTAATTTTTATTTGTTAGTTGGCTTCTTACTTGACGTTTAATTATATTCACGCAAGAGAACGCTTGCTCGCACGAATATATCGATCCAAAGATAGTCAGCACTCCAAATTCCAACTTCTTTGGCTCACTTTAATAATCTGGAAAACTATTCCATGCGTCGAATTTAAGTGCCTCAAATCGTGGCATTTCTTTTAAAGTTGTGAACTTTTGTTACGTTACGTACATACATTTCTGGACCCCCAACTCTTCCAACTTGCTTTTTAACTCTGTAAATTTTCCACTCCACAAATCTTTACTTTTTAAATCGATCAATTGTATTTCCAGAGATCCAGTATCAATTCCAAATGGCTCAATGTTGATTTCATTACTATTTGTGTTGAGATGATTTATTATGAATGCTAAAGTGGTGTTGTTGATTTTGAATTGCTCAAAACTGTCAGCAAGTTCCTCTTAATTTTTTATAACTATGCTGAAGTAATTCGTATCAACAGTTACACTGGTTTTATCGCGAAATTCCTTTAGAAATGGAAAATGAAGTAATTTACCGCTCTGAGAGAGAAAGAGAATATCTTGTGCAAGAAGAATTAATTTTTCTTCGAAACAAACCAATTCTTCTACCAAAACATAGACTGGGTTTCCCTTTCCTTGCAGTTTTAGATTCTGCTCATTTAATTTCTCTGTGATATCCATCGTAAAGTAAAATTTTTTCAACCTCTTGTAGTTCTCTAATTTAGGGTGATTAATGTCTTTTTTTATTGAGGGATGTATTTATTTCATGTAGGCACACGGCAAAAAGGTTCTGCACTTTACCCTTTGAAAGCCATCGCACTTTATTGTGAAGAAGGAGGTTGGAATACTGAGTTTCCATTTCGTTTAGGAATTCTTTAAAAGGACGATGATAGAGTACTTTTGACAAGATGCTGTTAACAATCCTGATTACCAAATTCATGACCTCAACTATTCCGACCGGAAATGTTTGGGCACAAACGCTTCTTGTTGTATTACGCAGGGAAATGCAAGAATTTCATGGTTTATTTTGCTCTGAATAATCGTTGTTGCCTTTTTATTGTATCCTGTCATACTTCTGGCTCCATCAGTTGCTATTGAAACGATTTTATTTAATAAGCAAGGCATTTTTGCACGGCATTCGCTATATCTTCCCCTTTAGTTAGTCCCGAGAACGGTAGCAATCCTAGAAGCTCTTCCTTTATTCCGAGGGAAGAAATATACCTAACAAATAGGACAACTTGTGCCATGTCTTTTATGTCGCAAGACTCATCTGTAGCAAGTAATAAGGCAGAAGAAAGTTGAATATTTTCCACCTGCAAATACACTCTATAACAAGAAAAAACAACGATGCATCAAGAACGAGTTGTCTGATGGAGACAAAAATTAGTGGGTAGAAAGATTATGTACATAATAGGAAATGATTAAAATTACAGAAAAAATTGAATGATTTATTTCAGAGATACATAGTTACAAAGTAACGAGCTCAATAAGGTGTTGACCCACATATAGCCTGGATGCAAGCTACCATACTGCGTGGCATAGAGTGATAAATCTCTCTGATGGTCTCCTGCGGTATTTCTTGCCAAATTTGTTCCAATTGTCGGGCCAGGTCATCAAGGTTCCCCGGTAGATGCATTTACCTTCCCATCATATCCCAGACATGCTTGATTGTAGAGAGATCTGGCAATCTGGCTTGCCAAGAAAGTATTTGACAAGCTGTAAGACAGTTTATAGCAACACGTGCGTATGCGGTCTGGCGTTTTCTAGCTGAAAAATATGACCAGGGTACTGAAAAAAGAACAGTAGCAAAGCAGTTCTCATAATGTCGTCGACGTACCGCTGTGCTGTAGATGTGCCTCTAATGACGCCCAAAGGAGTCCGGATGTCAAAAGAAATGGCACCCCAGACCATAACTTCTGGTTGAGGGCCTGTGTGGCGTACAATAGTGAAAGCAGGATCAGCACACTGCCCTGGGAGTCTCCAGACACGTCTTCGATGATCATAAAAAGACAGTTAGAGAGGGATTCGTCGCTAAGCACTATACATACCCAATCAGCATAATTCCAACCTTATCGAGTCTAGCTCCACAATATTCTGGCTCAACAGTGTGCAGACGTGAGTGGCAGGAGGCATAGTGGTCGGTACGAGCGTAATTTTTGCTCTATCAGCTGTCTGTGAATGGTCATGACGGATAGTCGTGTGCGGGTCACCTGTCTGATTGTTGATTACGATGAATCAGGTGCTGTGACAGCTGATCTGACAATCAAACTGTTCTCCCGATCTGATGTTGCCTTAGGTCATCCACTACCACATGACGCTGAAATCTGCCATTGTCCACCAATTCTTGCCAGCTTCTTCTAATGACCGTATCGCTTCGACCTAAATGACGAGCGATTCTCCAATTTGCCCAACGTGCCTCTTTCAATCCAATGAAAAGACCTCTTTAAAACTGTAACAGTTGCTCGTAATGATCTCAAATCCTGGCGGCAAGACATTTTTTAATTGTTGAAAGTACCCTAAACCACAATCCTACAGGAATTTTGACCATCAGATGTAGAATCGTTTCTTATAGACACTGTTGAGTGCGCAATTCCAATGTTCTGGACTGGGACTACCAGGATTGGACACCAAATTTCAATCATTTGCATGTTCGGTACAAACGTATTTGCATACGAAATTTCATTACAATCGGAAAACTCCTTGATGTGCGAAGTTTTTTTAAATTTTTTTTTAAATTTATTTCTTTGTTATAGAGTGTATGTTACATTTGAAGACATTTTAGCTATTCTATCGTACTGTTTTAGCAGATAGTGGCAAATCTTTGATTTTTTTAAGGTTTCTGGTTTGTCTATGAAATCACGAAACAGTTCTTCAGATGCACGTATGAAGCAATCTTTGACATACTCACCATCTGTGAATGATTTGCCTTTTTTTTACAATTTCTACTGATACTGCGAAGCTTGCCAGATTAACGTTACTTGTGGATTGCGTCCAGTTACTTAACATGGAACTTGATTGCTGTGTTTGTTTTTGGAGCTCGTTGACAGTTTTTTTCGTTCTTCACCGTCTGGATAGTTACTAACAAACTAAGTATGTTTTGAATTGCTTTCTAAATTTGATTTATTCCTGTGTGTGAGTTTTTTGCGGCAAATGAGACAAGTCGGAAGGCCATCTGAGTTCCATATGAAAGCGAATGACTCCGTCCAATTCCGATTGAATTGTCGATGCTCCTCTTCAGTTCTTCGATTTTTCTTTTTGTTTTTTGTAGATACCATGCTTGCGGTGAAGCTGCAATAAAAAAAATTAAATTATTATTGAAGTATCCAAAACAGCAGATGAAAAGAGAGTGTGGCAATTATTTACTATCTCAACGTATACCTACATACCAGAAGCTGGGCATAATAAAACAATATATACTAAAAAACATTTTACAACGATATTCCCTAATTAAAAATATTTACCTAAATAAAATAAATAATTCTCTAATAATTTAATTATTAAAATAAATAATTTTGACACACGAAACACTTTTTGTCTCACTCTCTCATGTACTGATTGACTATAAGTACATAGTTTCGTCGCATCTGCGGTCGCCTCCCGTGTGCGGTGATCACCGGCTGGCAAAAACTGTCTTATCAGAACATGTTTAACACGGCGTAGTCTGCACATTTTAGGTTTTTTTTTCGGGGGGTAAATATTAGATACTTTGTTTACGAATAAAGGAGTTATGCCCAGCTATACCGCCAAAATCAATGGAAATATATATATATATAGTAAAATGAAAGTGAAGAATAACTAGAACCCACAGTGCTAAGGAAGTAAGAAATTGGAATTCAGCAGACACAACAAATGTAGATTCAAAAAAGCCATTGGACTAAACTAGGGACCTATTATGATTTCTAAAGCTGTCTCTGAATTAGGCCAGTGAATTAGGGTTATATATATATATTACCAAATACAGTACAGTACCGCTAATCCGAACGGCTCCGCGGAAAAAATTTTATAATTTTAAGGACGAGAAAATCGGTGAATATTTCAATATAAAACAGTGTAAACCTTAATTCAAAACAGTCCTTTATTTAATATTCACGCACTGTACCACAAGTTATGGTAAAATTTAAAATGGAATAAACTACAGAACAGAACACTAATGTTCAGTATGAAAAATTGTACAACATAAGATTAAATATAAAATATGTACAGTACAGTACAGTACTGATAATGTAGTGAACAAGTACCTTATTACATTAATTCAATTATTTTTTTTCTGACGCAACGAAGACAGTATTTTCGATGATGCGTAATTTCGCCAGCGCCTCATAAATAACACATCAGCTGGTGTAGTGTCGGGCTGTTGCTCCAAGCAGCGCAGGGCAAGGTCAAGGGCAGCTGCGCCGTCTGCATGTTCCACCACGTCCTTCTTATCGCATTGCGTCTCGTCGTCACTCCCCTCCTCCTCCATTGGCACTTGAGTCACTGCCGCAGCTATGTCGTCATCAGTCAGAAATTCGGCTGTTTCCCCGTCTTCTTCCATCCATTCATTGATGTCTCCAACTGATGCTTTGCCAACATTAAACTCTGTAGCCATTTTGTCACTTCTTCACCTTTATCTAAACGCTTTAGAACCTCTAGTTTGTCTTTAAGAGTAAGTGTTGAGTGTTTACGCTTACTCGCCATAACAATCTGTTTACGTACACTGTATCACAGATAAATGTCCAAAACACACAACAAACTGTTTTCGCTGTAGAATATCACACTGTAACACTGTTATTAACACAGAGACAAAAGCGGACGAGTGTAGAACGAGCGCGGAACGACTGACGGCCAACAGTACGGGCACACGCAGTCACACTGACACACTAATTTAGGAGTGGTGGAGGGAGGACACACGCGTCGAGGAGTGGGAGTACAGTCCACGCGGCAAAAAAGCGGGTACGTCCGCTCACATTACGACAAAATACATAGACACAATAGACCCGTACTCCCGGTTCAAATAGTGATTTCGCTGTTACTCCAGCTAATCCGAACAATCACGTAATCCGAACAATCACGTAATCCGAACAATCACGTAATCCGAACAGGGGTCGGTCCGATATTGTTGGGATTATCGGGACTGTACTGTATATAAACAATCTAAAACTGCAAATACCTACCTACTTTGATCCTCAGAGTTCGAAAATAGGTTTATTAAATAGCAATTTATAGATACTTACACTTATAACTATTATTTTAACACTGATTTTAAAATAATAAAAGCTATAAAATAGATACGTAATAAAATAGGTTATTTATTAAATATGTATATTTTCATAAAAAAACACTTTCGTGGTAATATCCAACAGTAGTACTTTGTATCTTCTTTGACAATTCTTATTCACTTCAAAAAAATAGTTAGGTATCTTATTTGGAAAAGAAAATATGTATTTTAAAAATATAATACTTATTGTGTGTTACCTACCTTTACTTCTGTTTTTATTATTATTATTATATATGTACATACATTCCTTTGAGAAGATAATTCGCTTCTCTAATTCTTGCACTTGAAACAACAAACTGTACGTCACAGCCAAATCACTGGTGAAGACGCTAAATTGTCTTGCGTCGAAAGCGAATTAAAACCTTCATAGAAACATCCAACGACAACATCATTCGAGAACTTCCGACGTACTGACGACAGTGACGAAGCGTTTTACGGGGAGGGTTGCGGTGAAAAGCGAGTACAAGTGGCTGAGAGATCGAAACGGTGCCTAATCCTCGTTAATCAATTCAGAACGATTTTTAAATTTTTTTTTGATAAAGTAAATAATATTTGGGTATGGAACTAAGCCGCAGCTTCACATCCAAGGAGCCGCAGTTTGCCGACCCCTGACCTGTCTCCATTGACAATGCTGAGGCCGACTGCGCCTACTTATTGACTAATCTCCGTGAGGTTCGCATTATCAGTGTTACGAGACAACTACACTATGTCACATAACAACAACAATAAATCACTATGAGATGTTCGAAACACTTAAACGTGAGGCTTGTGCTGTGAAATTGGTGTTTTGGGGATATGGGTACAGAAGACGGACTCCAGTAAAAACTATAGAGGTTGCAGCGTTTCTGCTGAGGTTGTGGAAATATTGGTTAAATCCCAGATTACTGAAAGAGGTAATGTTGTTTGTTCAGGTAAATCACAAATTATGTTGGTTAAAACTAATTGGAAAATTGGGGAGGAGAGCAGATCCCACAAGGTCGTGAACTCAAGCTATTCACAGGAGATCGGGGAAGCTGATGGTGATTCAATAATTGTGGGACTTGTTTCTAAGTGGTATGTATTGGGCGATATACAGACATTATCTGTATAGCCAAACATATTAGCTATAAATAGTTATACTCACAACTACTTGGAAAATATTTGCCTTCCATTCATGAATTCTTTTTGCAAAATTTGTGCGCTTACCCTAACACCGTTTAGAGACAATGCATTGTAGACTGAGCTAAAATAATTAGTGATTGCTTCGTGGAACATTGTTTTGATGTCGACTGGATTACTGTATATGAATCTCATTGAAAAAATATCGGTCATCATGGAAAAATCATAGCGAGCTCAAATTTTCTGCACCAGCAACACTTTCGCAATTATGGATGAATTGTAAGGAATCATTAATGAACCAATGTGCATGCCAAATGCAAGATGAGCATGTAGAATTGTTGAATTTTGATCGCACAAATTGAAGTTCAGGTAAGCTGAACGGCAATTTTTCGCATGCGAACAACAATTGCTTAGTGAAAAAAAGTAAGGGTTTTATGCATCGTATCATTAATGACGAGGAAAATGGATATATATATATATATATATATATATATATATATATATATATATATGCTCCGGTAATTCTAAGAGTGTAGAAAATTGTGAGTTTTGTCTTTTCACATGCAACAACATCGACGGGAAGGGCGAAAACTCATAATTCGCAGCTCATGGCATGTATTTTTTGGAACCTGTTTCGTGTGATGTGCTAACTGCTGCTTCAGCCGACTCTCTCTTAAAATATGCCTAACACTACGGATGTATTTTTCTGAACAAAATAATAGCCATGATTCGAGGCGCAATGAAGCAATTTATCAACATGACAACGTTTGATCACATGCTGCTCGGGAGACAAAACTCGAAAAGTAATGAAATATGATGTTTTATCCCAGTGGTCATATTCAACAAATATTGCTCCATTGAATTTCTGTTTGTTCCTGCTCATGGAATAAAGACTGGCTAAGAAATGCTTCCAAACAATCGGAGATTTAAGAATTGGTTACACTGATGAACAGTATTAAATACGAGTTATTATATTATATGAGTTACCTGGAAATATATGGCAGAAATACTTGGAAATTAGTGACTAACGATGGACAATAGTTTAAAAATACAGTATACGCAATTCTTTATAATACAGCCTTAAATTTCCACAAACAAACCTTTAAATTTATATAATTCGCAGTCCGAGTAATGAAACCAAAGTAAAAGGGAATGTATTAAAGTAAAAATAGTTTTCAGAAACATTTTCCCAGACATATTGAATATTTCAAAACTAATATAATTTCCTACGTGAAAAGATTAAACTTCATACTGATTTTAAAACTTTTCCTGATGATTTTTAATTTTAATATTTTAAATCTGAAAATATATTTTAGACAAAATTGCATTTATCAGGCAAGTGATGAAATTCTTTTGCAATATTCATGCGTAAGTTTTATTAATCTTCAATAAAATATTCAATGATAAACTATTTTATTCCACATGTAAGTGAGCAATTTATACCATTTAATATTAAATATTCATCTTTAAACGCATGGAACATATATCTTTATTTATTGGTTATACAAAATAAAACATAAGAATTTGAAAATTTTCAACTGATGAACATGTTTTGTATATTTTTTTTTTATGTATGCAAGTAATAAAATACCGTATAAAAGCTCTTTTTAGTTTTAAATGCGTATATTTCAGCATTAAAAATGATTTAGTTCCATACTTCTCTCTTCTTTTTATGAAATATTCTAGTAATAATCAATGAAACCTCATTGATATTAAAATCGTTAAATGTATCTTTCCTACCGCTTTAAAATTATAATTCATCTCTATTTTTTTTTCAAATGGATTTTTGATGTAAAAAAATACAAATGCAAATGAGAGTACAAATATATGTTGGTGTGCAATCGTTAAAAAATATATAATCTGCTTTATTTAGCATGAGTAAACATACAAAATTAAACCAACTACCTCATAATGCTATTAAAAATGACAAATATTTAGCAGAATATATAAATTAATAAGTTCGTTAATGATAAAGAAAGATTACTTTTTTTTCAAAATGATTCAATACATTTAAAGAGTATCAAAAGATGGGATCAATTAATTTAGGCAAATAGTTTTTGTTAATTATTCCCAATTTTCACTTTATGAGAAAATAAATTTACTACAGTCGAAAAGAAATTGCATTTAAAAAATGAGTTCATAAGAAATCGACTGTATCGCAAGTTATTCAGTTTAACAATGAGAGATTAAGATACTTTCATCTCTCAATATAGCTTATGATATTACAAAATCGATATTTTTTACATTTCATGACATGCCTGTAACTCTCTCTATTGATTGAAATACCGGTATACCAGGATACCGAATACTGGTATTTTGAACCATTTGTGCAATTTTGTAATACCGGTATTCACATGTTTAAACGCCGTTTTTTTTTCTGTATTTACTAGAAATATTTTAAATTTTCTTCAATATATGTTCAGGGATTACCAGCATAACAAAATAGTATACCTTTTTTTTGTTTTTATGTCTCCCTAAAGATCAAAACTAATTAGTGAATATAAAGTTGCCTCGTACAATCAGGAAAGGTTGTAAAATATGTGAATCTTCCAAGGAGGTGAACAGAAACTATCCTGTTATAGTTCAGAGCTATGCTGTACACTCTCAGAATTCGTAGTATGATATTCGTATCTGAGAAAACAAGAGTATGGTACTGAAGAAAGAACGTAATATTTCAATGTATTTTTTTTTTTTTTAAATTAGTGAGTATTTATTCAGTTTGTATTTGCATATCTCATACTTTGAGGCTCAAAATATTTTTTCAGATTGATTACATGTATATATATACTGATAAATAATATACCATAATAATGTATAAGAATAACCTTAAAGAACATAAAAAATCAGTTAAAAATACTTACGTTTGGTTTCATTTTTGATATGATAAAAAATATGGGGTGGAATAATGTAAAACATGTTCAAGAGTTATTAAAGTGAATAGAGGAAGTACAAGTGGACTCAAAGCACATTTAAAAACGAAACATGATACAAATTTGTTAAACAAAAAAATCCAATTACGATGAAAATACAAATTTAAGTCCAAGCCCAAGCTATCAGGAGTTTTAGATTAATTTTAAAAGAGAAAGAGAAAGAGAGATAATTTGGATGAAATTATAAGAGTAAAACGAAGCATTAGATCGTTGGTCATTGCAAACAGTACTACTAACTACCTAGATGCTAAAAGAGCGTTTTCGACATCTGGTATTTTTTTGCAAAAAACTACATTCCACTTTTAATGACAGTAAAACTGATGTATTATGTTTTTAGGATCACATTTAAAACACTTGTAATAGTACCACAGACTGATTATTGACAGGGATTTACATAACTAAGACGTTCTTTTACATTTCCTTTATATACTGTTATAATTTACAATTTACATATTGTTTTTGTGGTATTTAAACTCTCTAATATAAAACTGCCAAATAAAACAAAGCACCTGTGTTTTCTTTCTTTTTCTAAAACTTCTACTACCGGTTTTAAAACTGGTATCCCGGTATTAAGATTTAAAAAGTACCGAATACCACACCAGTGTTGAGCTTTTGATCCGATACTGCAATCTCTACCTGTAACTGTTATGAAAATACTACTTTATTATCCATTATTTCACCATAAAACGCCGAATATTAAGATAGTGTTGTTTAGAATATTTTTGTAACAATGTGCACGAACATTACTAGACTCTAAGGATTAATTTATATTTGTACAGGTGCTCCACAATTCCACTTCAAATTCAAAGTCATTGGAACAAGACGGGGAGAAAGAACGTTGATTGAATGCAGTTCATATGGTAACAGGCCAATGACTTTTATATGGAGAAAGCAAGGTGTTGTTATAGAGCCATCTAAGGAACCCAGGTATGGTTGCAAATTTAAACCCCATTTAAAATTATTTCTATTGCAGGAATATAATGTGTGTGTTGTGTGTGTGTGTATCAGAGTTACTTTAACCTTGAAACCCTAAGAGTCTCTAAAGCATTGACAGGAGCTCCACAAGTAATCACTATTCGCTTAATCAAAGTGCCAAAAAATTATTATATTTTAGTTTTTATAAAAGATTTAATTCTCTTAAGTGCAGTTTGAAAGAATATATAAATAAATAATTCATGCATAAAATAAAATACAAAATTTCGTACGAGTCACGTGCTTCAAGCATGATTGGATAAATCAGAAGTCTTACCAATGAAGAAGGATCAACTTATCAATATATCACAGATTCATCTTTAAAGTTCAAATTTAAGCATGAACAACAACCAAATTTTAGGTCGCAAGTTTGCCGAATACGCGGAAGTATATCACAAAGCTATAAAAAGTCAAATGTCCAGAATTTAAGCTAAAAATATTTCTCAAAGGGTGTGAAAAAAATAGAGTCTAATTAGCGCAAAGTAAGAAATGCACCTGCCTAAAGATCAATATATCTTGATTTCAGTAGTTTGAGTAAAAAGATGCAGATATACCAGTTATAAAATACAATGCAATGGTAGGTGGCCCATGGAGTACGAATTCGTAAGTAAATTCCATTGATATCATGTTAAAAATTTTTTTAATTAATACAGTATGTTTTAATTGTATTGAGCTAAACTACCTACCCTACAACATGTGTTGATCGACTTAAAGTATTATTTTGAAGTATTATTATTTTTTTTCGATGGGGTTTACCGGAAACACCTTTTATAGTTTCAAATGTTCTGTGAGTCGATATAGTTTAAGAGCCGTTGCGATATATATATATATATATTATATATATATATATATATATATATATATAATACATTTTTTTACATTTTTATGAGAGTATAAATTACTATGTTCAAATATGAGTAAAAACGTTAGCCAAAGTAACACAATGTGTGTGAAGAATGCGATGCACTTTATATAATATAATCAGATATTTTGCAATGTTTGCCCATAATATATATACAATCCTTCCTTCGAAATACAGTCTCATTTATTTGAAAACTTTTCATCTCTGACATTTACTTCAGAAAATAATTTTATATCAATTGTTTTCAGAACAATCTTTATTTCCACAGCCCTCTTAGGAATTCGTAAAATAAATCTTCCTATTTAACCAACCTTTGAATATAATCTAAGAATATAATTAAACTTCTCAAGGACTTTCATTGAAAAATGAAAGGTCTCAAATCAAACAGGACACTTGATTCTCTCTCTCTCCTTCGATAAAACAAAAGAATCCGAGGGAAAAATCCATCTTGCTTCCCTGGAATATTCGCGCTTGACTGACAATCTAAAGAATTCAATTTAATGTTTAAATTTCCTTCTTTTTTCTTTGTTTCTTGAATAATTCAGAAGCTATCGCTCGTGTTAATCAATGTTTACAGAAGCATACCAGTTGGAACTTGACGTTTTCTTTCATAAGCTACATCTTAACCCTGGCATAAAAGATTGAAATTAATCGAAAAACTTTTTAGCACGAATGGATGAAAAAATGTCTTGGAATTTAAATTCTTTCTGTCGCCCTTTTTCCCCTCTTCAAGATGTGTCTATATGTCTTAAAGGGGAAAAAAGAAGTAAAATTTAAAAAAAAAAAGTTTTATACGTGTTTCGGATTTTTGAAGAGTTTCTGAAGTGACTGTTCTTAATTTATGTGGGGAAGAGATTAAGGAAGATGACTTGAAGAAAAGAGATTCATTACGTTAAGTATTCACTGAATTGTTTGATGAATTCTCAAGATAATTCTGAAATCTTTTCAAACGTCGCAATGCGAAGAATTTTCTTAAAAAAAGAAATTGAAATGCTACTCTCCAAATGACGCTGAACGTGACGCGGGGAATTTTTTTAGAATTATTTGATTAAACAAAACTTTGTTTTCATTAACATTTTCTGCACTTTTTCTAACTCAATTGCTATTTATGAGCGTAATTAATATAATCAGTCACAATTAAAATAGAATTTAGACATGTGTAGTTTACTATGTCTTTGTTTCCTATTTTCTTTACTTCTGTTCTTTTTGTTTAAAATCAAAATAGTTTGAAAATATCCTTATTTTTATTGATAAATGTAGATTTTAGTAGAAGGATTCTAATTTTATTACAGATACATATGGCAAAAGAAATGGAATATAAAAAGACAGAAGAATTTACAATTTAAATCCCTTTTAAAGACTTAATTTTCAGTGGTTTAAAGCATAAAAGGAAGCAATAGTATTTTGTTTTATTTGCATACGTTTCAAATAATTGTATACTTCTATTTATTATATAACTTGCAATTGCATTTTACCCCCCGAAACCCCTTATATCGTGAGGGGGGAAGAATTCTTGAAGGAACAAGGCCTGACTGACACACCCTTTGAAAGATCCGGCTGGGGGCCCAAAACTGACCTTGCGGGGGACCTAATATTTTCCGCACCCCCTTCTGATTTTACCTGATACCGAATTGTACTTAAACTGTAGGATTGGGGGACCTAATATTTTCCGCAACCCCTTCTGATTTTACCTGATACCGAAATGTACTTAAACTGTAGGATTTTATATTGTACGTATTGTATTTCAAACACATAGAACAGTGACAGTAGTTAATTATTTTTACATTTGAAAAATATGAAATACTAAAATCATGCTACAAATTTTTTGTTCACTTAATAAGGTGTAAAAAAATACTCATCAACATATACGCAAAAGATTTTGATGGGGTTCTTACAAATATCATTTACGATTGTAAATCAAACTAGAAAATTCAAATTATTTCTACAATATTATGATTCATTAATTAGATTTGTGTTATTTTCATCTGAAATTGGATAGAAAAAATCTTGTAATAAAAGGAATATATTTTCAGTTCCCATTGTGCATGCTATTTTCTAAAAAACCCAACTACTTTCGTGTTACAAGATGATTACCATGAAAAACATTGAATGGCAACTGTGAAATTTGGAAATAAGCTTACATGAGACAGAGAATAACAAAAGAAAATAAGTAAATTTAGAATACCACAGATAAAAACAAACTACACATAAAATATGGTGTGGAAACCCTTAAACACACTATATCACATTTTCTAGAATTGTTCCATAATTCGTGGAAACCTTAGAAGTTTACATTTTTGGAAGCAGCTTAAATGCCAAATTCATAAGTTTGCTGTAAAAAAAACTATTTCGTAATAGCTTGTTAATCTTTTTCTCGAGGTGTATAATATTTTTACTCTTTTCTAAGTTATTTTAAACACTCTCGTTATTTTTAGTAATATGTGTTTATATAAGATTCCAATCAGTATATTTAACTTGTATTAGGTGATTTTTTTTACTTAAAAAACAAATACTTTTTTGGATAAATCAATAAAGAAACAAAAGGAAACACTTCACACTTTTTAAACCCTCGAAACGTTTAATCTTTACAAGAATATTCCATTAAAGTTCCCAAAACTGTATCTCTGAGACGAAGGATCAAATTAGAATTGACACTGCGTAAAGATTGTTATTATTATTATTTTGCTCTCCACATAAACTATCTCCTTTAAGTTTTGTGATCCCTCTTCCAAATTCTTTTATGTGACAAGAGCTAAAATGACAAGTTCTTCTGATTTTAAATTGCATGTCCTCAACAACTTTATCGGAAATCCAATTAATACCGGCACCGACATTTATCAAAGAGTTTAGAAAGTGACTTTTCGCCGATAAAGCAGAAGTTAAAAAAAAAGGTTAAAAATTTCCTCCTCTTAACAATGCTTTTATATATAAGTGATTGCATAGATATATCCAGCTATTTCATGCTATATTAGGTACAGACTGGTGAACGAAGAACTGGTGGATGGCGATAGAACCAAATTGATTATCGAGAAAGCTGAGAGGAAAGATTCGGCACTGTTCACTTGCACAGCCATTAACGATTACGGCGAGGATTCTATGAATATCCAATTAACAGTACAAGGTAAGTAAATTTAACGAAAAAAATTAATAATGTGATAGATTATACACACATGTATATTTTTTAATTCATCGGGGTAAAAATTTAGCGCATAAAAAGCGATGAACGAGCAATCTTTTTTTTTTGAATTTATCGAAAAATCCATTTTTTTGCGTGATTGATTATCGGTATTTCTACAGACATTACATCGAAGATTATTTCGTATATGTGTTGCTTATTTAATTGTAGTAATCAAATTTGTTATTGGGTAAATATCTATATATTTTATTCTGATAATTATAAAAAAATTAATTTGAGACAGAAAAAATATTCTTATAAAGAGGCATTAAAATTATCCTATAAACGATATAGAAAACATTTAAAAATGTATACATTCTTTGCAAATCATTTAAATTCATTGTTAGTAAATCAGTTTACGAGTATATTTTAATACAAGTAGTTAAATCATAGTTCAAAGGCAAAATTAGAGGAAACAGCATGCAAATCATTCAACATTTTCTCTAACAGTAACTTAATTTTGAAATGACTACTACAGCTTAACTATTTGAAGAAGCTCATAATAGTTCTTAGGTTTTCGCTTTTTTGTATAAGAAAACAAGTAATATAAAGAAAATATTAATTTAAATTGATGAATGGATAGTATTTTATAAACGAATGAAACTTGAACAAGATATATATATATATATATATATATATATATATATATATATATATATATATATATATATATACATATATATAAATATATATATATATACATATATATAAATATATATATATAAATATATATATATATACATATATATAAATATATATATATATATATATATATATATATATATATATATATATATATATCTTGGTTTTAATGGTATAGTGTATTTCATTTGTAATATTTAAATTTATCATAATATTATTCTTTCCCTTCCTTTTGGCTCAGTGTATAGGCAAATTACAGGTGAAGGTTGGCTAGCCCTAAAACTTGTTTGAACCTGCATTCTTGGTTCCTAAGACCAGGAGTTTGTTATTGTACTACTGTGTCTAATATTTCCTATCTTGACTAGTTATACGTTGATTTTATAGCTATTTGCATATATTTATGGATTATATATATATTTTAAATATATATATATATTTAAATATATATATATATATATATATATTTAAATATTTAATATATATATATATTTAAATATATATATATATATATATTTAAATATATATATATATATATATATATATATATGGGGACAAAGTTTAACTAATGGTAGGATTCGAAAAAAAGAGCATGGTTTCTCTGCATTATTGCTACAATGCACATTAAAAATCGGTTTTCGACACCAACTTTTATCGTTGTTTTAACAATTACATTGTTACAACAATGGAGACGAACCTAAGTCGGCGTTGAAAACCTATAATTAATTTAATTTAGTTTAACGAATTAATTAATATTTGAAAAAAAATATTTTAAAATCAAGTGTCATCTACTACAAGTTTAAAAAACTTGATTGGATGAATAGAAAGTGTTTTATTAAAGATTGAAAAATTTAACAATATAAATATATACATATATATAAATATATATACACAGAGAGTAAGCTAATAGTTGGAATTAAAAAAAAATAAAGAACTAGATTCCTAAAAAAATATGGTTTTTCCATTGAAACTGTGTTATTATTTTTTGACTGACACGCAGATCAAATTTTGATATGAATTATTTCAAAAATCATGTGAGGATTTTTTGCATTTGCTTGTGGGAATTCATATAAAATGTGTTACTATAAAATACTATGATTAAAGTTTTTATACATTTTTGAATACCTGCAAGTGCACCTTTAGATTGGAAGAGAATTATTTCAAACTAAATTATACAATTTTAGGATTATCTTACGAAAGCCTTTTTAATAAGATAGTATGAAATATCATATGTAATATAATAATGTAATTTCAGACGTTGTATGATAGCTCAAAGCTGACAATTTTAAGAGAACCATGAACATGCTTTGTTTAATGTAAGAGTATTCTTGAAACTGTGTATTTAAATTCAATAACATATAAAAATGTCTTTTTATTATTTCTAATACACACTAATTAAAAAGAAAAATATATATATGTGGATATATATGTGCGAAAGAGGGAGAGAGTTAATTGTGTAATACATGGATATTATTTGATAAGCATTAATTATAACTGTTAAAATTATTATATACTTTCAATTATGATGAAAAGATGAAAAAAAATCCAATTATCCTCAAAAATATTTTCTTGTATTACTGTCTATACATATGGAATACTCTTGACTTCAATTAAATTTTGAATTATTTCCCATTATCTCTTAATTTTTAAATAATAAAATTTGAACTGAAGCATTTGCTAGATTGATGCTGTATCTATTTAATTGAATTCGTTATAAAAATTTAAAATTCTCACAATTTATGCAACGAAAAAAATTAAGTCAAGAAATATCTTGATTATTTTAAATTAATTATTGAGTAAAATGTGCTTTCAGTTCCGAGATTTGTCGAAATTAGAAACAAGGTGGAATAAATCATTTTTAGCACAAATTAATTTTAAAAAAATATTACTTATTTCATAGTTATTTCCTGTGAAATTTCTTTAAAAATTCCAAATTATGTACTGTTAATTTATGTAGACGCTGTTTTTTTTTCATTTATTAACCTCGTTTATTTATTTTTAAACAAGGTTTCTTTTGTTACATATACAACTTTTAATTTTTTCTTTTAATTAATGTATATGGTTAAAAAAATCTCAGACCTAAAGTTTCCTAGTCATTTTTGTTTACAATATCGTATTATTAAAAACAGTAAGTTGCAAACATAATTTTGAGATAATTTTATCCCTTTGTTACTCTTACTTGCTGTTGTGATTAAATTCAATAGTACTGCAAAAAACACATTGATAAAGTCACTTTCAACCAATAAACGTTATCTGAAATTTTGTGTTAGCAATTTATAAAACAAAACCCCTATTATAAAACACAACAAAACCCTACCTATAACTTTTACTAAAAGCAAACTATAAAATGAGGCAAAAAATTCTTCCCACTCCAATAAACGTCACTAGATTTGTTATTTACCAATGATAAAAACAAATAGGTATTGCATTAAACAACACTTTGAGAATCAAAATCTTTCTCTAAAAAAACCAAACGAGTTGTAAAATAACGCTAAAAATCTTCCCACACAAATAAATGTCAGTTGTATTGTTGTTTACATGCAATAAAATAGAAAGCTATTGTACAAACCGCCACTTTAAAGTCTCAATCTATCCCTAAAAACAAACTAATTATCAGATGTAACATTCCAGAAAGTTTCTAAACGGCAATTTTGTCGTCGAAAGACACCACATAGATTTGCTACTTGGAAAAGAGAGAGGGAAAAAACTAATTCTAAAAGGCAATCAGCGTTCTCTCCTCTAGGTGATTAGTATGTCTTTGCGAGTGATATCATTTCCCTTCAAGGATATTGAATTTCTAATTACTCTGTCATTATGTGCCATAATGTGGAGTGAAAATGACGTGCTTGGCGTGCCGAGCTTCAATATTTGAATCTCATTTCTTGATGTTAAAATGAAAGAAAAATGTACGTGAAAGAATAAAGCGGCAAATCGTGTTCTAGGAAAAATTATTAAAAATAGGCTCGCAAAATCGAGCGTTATTGAAATCTAATGATATCTCTGGGGGCATAAAAAGAAATAATTACGCTCTTAGATGATAACTAGTGTAGTGTTGTTGCATTTTTTTCATCGTTAAATCTCCGTAATTATTCCATTCCTTCCGTGCAACAAAAATCACTTCGCTTATTAAAATTACATCATTGTTATGTTTTCGTCGTTGCAATAAAGATAATTTTCATAATAATGACCGTGTTTCGAATCATTTAATGTAGTTAAAAGCAAAATAACTTTGTTTTCGCATAATGGAGAGATTTTCTTCCTTCTTTATTTATTATGTGTTCCCTCATGGCAAGGTATTGTACCTATTCAGCTCTTGAGGGAATAAAATAATCCGAAAATAAATGGCTTTTAGCAAATATTCCTGGAATTATTTGGTATCCATGTATATAAAAACAGACATCGGGTTTTTGAAAAATCGACTAATTGGTATATGCACGATCGAATTACTGTAGCAATCTCAAAGCCATCAAAAAGATGGTATTTTTTAGAAATAAAAATGTCTAACTTAAAAACATACGTAAATAGTCTTTCAATATTTTTTTTAAAAATTAAGGATATTTGAATTACGTAATTAAATTATTATTTATATTAAATGTTAAAATAAGGCTTATTTTAAATTTTCAAAAGGCGGTATTTTTTTTTCTTCTAAAAGTGAGTTATATTTGTACACGAAAAAAATACTCAAATGCAAAAAACTTTAGAATTAAATACTAAAACAAAATAGAAGTATTTAAACCTTACAATATACAAAATTGAATAAACTATTCCCACGGAACATTATACGATAATTCTAGCCATGACTTCTAATGAAAAAATAAAATTGTGTTGCTTTTGAAAATAAAACTAAAAAAAAAAATAATAAAATTAGTTAGAAATTCTCAACTTTTACTAATTCTTTCCATTTAATCGACTCTCAGTTCCATAAATATTTTCACAATTAGAATGTTTAAATTACCACTAGATTGAAATTGAACACTTTATAAGTTTCATAAATTCGTTTGACACAAAAGACTGTATTGCAATACTGTGTGACAAAAATAAACACTTCTCAAAATAACAGCTAGGTTTAGTTTTATAACCTTGCTGTAAATTTTATTGTTTATATTTAACAACAATACATTCAAAACGTTTAAAAGATATTTGTTTCACTGTTATATTTAATTATTTGACGATATTATATTTAGCACAAATTCTTTAAAAATGCGGTAAATCAAATATTTTTAAGTTGGTGTTTAATATTAATTAACATTAAAATTTTTAATTTGCTGCAATCTTTAGCTCGCGTATATTACATTTTAGCTGAATTAACTTTTCACATTCAGGCGTTAGTGCACAAGAAGAGATTGCATAGAGTACAAACAAAATATTTATTTCAATTGAATAAATATAATTCACTTATATATAGAAATAATAGGTTTTTCTCTGTATTTTCTCCCACACATGCACGATTGGGAATACTATTACATTTCATAATAAAATATCTGTAAACTCGTTATCGGATTTAAAAATGATAAGCATTTGCTGTCGAATCATAGCCTGCTGTTTGGACCTAATCAATTAAAAGAAATATATGTATATAGCAGCATATTAATTAATATTCATATGTGTAAAATACAGTTGGATCTACATCCATTTTAAGAACCTCTACTATAATAACTTTCTCTTGGCACCAAATATATATATATATATTGAAAATAAATCTCTATTTTTAATGAATTTTCCCCATAAAAAACTTTTTTTCGGAATTTAGTGACTCCGTTAAATAGAGGACCGACGATAATTTATATTGTAAAGCCTTAAATTAAATTTTTATGAAAAAGGAATGGTTACAAAAATAACAAATATGAGACTTTTTTTAAAAAATCTATAAAACAAAAAAAGTGTTATACTTTTAGTATGGCATTTTTTTAAAAAAATGAAGTTTCCGAAGATATGAAACAAATTTCTTTGTTAATAAATGTAGATGACTAGCGGTTTTTTTTTAAAAAAAATGATTTAAATAAATTTATAATCATAACAAATGCTTCAGTCAATGGAAGTAAATATTTAAAATGTAAAAAAAAAAATGTCCTGCAAATACACTTCTTAATATGTTGTAAAGTAATCAGAAAACAAATTTTCTATTTCGCTGTAAACTTCATACAACATAAAGCGAAAACTGAAATATACAATTGCCTAATTGCTTTTCAGATATACCAGATGCTCCACAAAATTTAGAAGTACATGACATATCAAGCCGAAATGTAAGGTTAACTTGGAACAAGCCATTTGACGGAAACTCTCCAATACTTCAGTATACTGTAATGTGGAGACAGATAAATGGTAAGATAATTTTAAATTGAGAAATTCAAAGTGAGAAACCGCCAACTTAGTTTAATAGAACTTATTTAACTGCTTATTTCGGATTTAAAAATTTTAATATTTTCTCATTTGATTTACGTTTCAATACTTACCAAATGTCCTTATTTTCCCATTGATTATTTATATATATCTCAGCCACAATTATTTATTTAAAGTAGTCAAATGATAACTGCATGTTTAAGCTTAACGTAGAATGGAATATACAGAGGGACCCTTAAGTCTGTTGACACTGGAAAATTCATTAATTTATGGTATACTATAGGAAGAGAGGTAAAATTTGACACATATGCTTGAAATGGCATGGAGTTTTTATTAAGCCAAAAAAAAAGCGAAAAAACATTGGTGAAAAGATGGCGCTTTATATAAAAAAAGCAATAATCAGCATAACAATAGATTTTTTAGCAATAAACGATGTTCTTCTCATAACAAATGCTCATGATGCCGGCCATCATTCAGCAACAATACCTGTAGTCGAGGGATAATGTTTAAAACTGCCCTAAGCAACATATTGTTAATTATCGTGAGAAATTGTCGTCGAGTGTTGTCTTTTAGCATCCCAAATAAGGTCAGGCGATCGCGGTAGACTTGTGACTTCGGGTAACCCCGCAACCAATAATTACATGGATTAAAGTCTGAGGACCTGAGAAGGGAAATTATGATGAAATTGGCTGCTTAGTACGTGATCTTTAACAACCAATGTGCGCAATAGATCTTAGACATCTTTCTTTGGCGAGGGAATCGTAAAGCTGCATAAAAAGATTTTTCTCTCTCATTCTGATACTACAACTTTACTAGCATTGCCTTTTCTGGTAAACATGTAGAAGCGGTTAATTGTGGGAGCACTTAGCCTGCTAGGGCATTTATCTCCTATCTTGAAAGCAAAAAAAAAAATGCATGGCATTGAATTATTTGACCATATTTATAAAAGCTTAATGATTTAGAAGGAACTTAAAAGTTAATTTAATATCTTGAACAGTTTAGTTTCCAGAAGTAAAATATGTTTAAAGGCATTTAAAATTAGTAAAAGAGAAAAGCTTTTTCTAAAATAGAAAAAATTTAAAATTATTAAGATCAGAACGTTATAATTTACTTAAAGTTTGCTCGGCCGATGAGAGCCTCAGGAGGGTAAACTGCCCGACCAATGGGGTAGCAGCTAATCGTGGCATGGTATGAGTGGAAACGCTTGTGAGTGACTCATTTCGCGTGGTGAGAGGAAGCGCTGTGATTAGTTGCTGTCTTAAATGGATGGCTTCGATCCCGGTGGGGGTATATGCAACAATTGCTGGTGCATCTGTTTCCTCTCATTTTATAGGCGATTTCTATGCGGCGTCACTGACGTTTTGTTGTTCAGTGCCATCTGTTTATGCAATTTTTTACTTCTGCAAGACTTCATATCATTTCAAGCATGTGTGTCAATTTTTATCTCTCTACCTATTTTATTCCGTGAATTATTGAATTTTCAAATGTTAACAATCTTTCGGGTCACATGATACATTGTTAAAAAATATAAAACTTTTTTTTATCACTAGATGCCCAAAGGAAGTCATTTTGACTTTTTTTAAAATTCCGATTTTAAAAAAAAAATTACATATATAATGAACAATTTCTTAGAATTTTTTACAATACATTTTTTTCAAAATGAAGATTTTTTTCTTTTTAACTGTTAATATTTACTAATAACTTGTTATGTAACTGTAAATAATATGAATTTTTTTTAATTAATTTTAAACAATTTTTTACGCATTAATCATTCTTTCACAATGCATTCATTTTGACTTTTTTTGGGTAATATAGGTATATACTAAGTTTCACTCTTTCTAGTGTTTAGAAAAGCACAAATATTTTCAGTTCATTAATTTCTAATTTAGTTTTGTTTAAGATCATTTTTTTGATAATCCAATGAAAAAACTAATACCTTCATTAAATTCTTTAGATAATTGTATAAATATTTTAGGCGTTCTGAAATTTTACTAATTAACTCAGTTTTTAAAATAATGTAAAAAATAACCACATGAATAAATGCGTTTTAATACACTAGTATATTATTTATATGTTAAAGAGACTTATTATCATTCTAGTTTAATATTTATTCAATACCTTATATTTTCCCCCAAACAGGAACAAGAAGCATTCAGTTTAATGCATTGAATTAATGTTGTATAAATAATGAGTTTATCTCATTTATTATTTACTCGTTTTACACGTACAATATAATAAAGTTATTTCAAAATTGAATTCAACTATTCCCTCGTGTTTTTGTTCTTGTAGAGTAAAAGTTGAAATATAAGCTGAGAAGCTTTCATGGTGGTATCTACTGACTTCCTGCATGGTAACATTAATTAAAACATTAAATAAAGCATTGTCTAGTAAACTATTAAACGAATAATTTATTTTGCTATTCGCTTCTAAATTATGATAAATTAAATGTTTGAGTTATTTAGTGGTCATATATCTTAGCAATATTTGTGTCTGGGAATTATTATAATTTTAAGTAACTTATATTAAAAGAAAGAATATTTTAATATATTGCTATCCTCTCTTGGGAACAAGTGCTCTAATAAATATGTTAAAATAAATGGAGCTCTCAAAATTATTTTTCAAAGTAAAAATTTTGCGCGTAGTTGTGACATGTTCTGAAGTATACTGAAACAGCAATAAATTGCATTTGTTTTATAGATTACCATATTTAAAACTTTATATGTTTTAAATAAATATGTAGAACACGTTTCTAACTAAAATGAATTCTGAAATTAGAGTTATTAGATGTAAACTATAAATTATATTTTTTAAAACATATTTATAAACTCAAAAAAAATGACAATTAATAGCAATAAATTAAAACAATTTGGCATGGTTAAAATATATCCAGTAACATATTCAGAAAAATTGAAATTAAATTGATTTTGTGCGGTATTTAATGTAGAGGTATTAATTTAATATTAAAACGTTAAAAATTGGTGCAGTACAAAAACAGTAGACATTCAAAATTGATTCGATGTAAAATGTCAAAGTACAACCCATACGGTATCACTGGCAGCAAAATGTAAGCATTTTCCAGTTAAATAGATGGTTTTCACACATACGTGACTTTCTAAAATACTCTTAATTTTAAGGAATATATAAATTAAGTCTCTTCTCAAATATAATTAGCTAGTTTCTGGCTTAGCTAGTTCTGAGTGGACCCCGTATCAAATCTCCTTCGAGGCCCTTTTTTTAAAAACGAAAGCCCTTTTACCGGTACTGTAGTTACATATGTAGGGGGCCCCTGTAGCTGCTTGGGGGGATTATCGTTGATACGGCTGTAGCTACGTGCATGTAGCTATTACTTATAACATGGTACTTTAACTATTATTGAAAACAAAATCTTTCTTGCAACAATTGTATTAGATTTTTGAAAGTTATGAATACAGTTTATTTCAACAGACACATATAGGATTTAAAATACATAAATGTTATTTATATTCGCTGATGCCTTTTTTATGGTTTTGTATTTGAGACCAATAATATACGATACACAATTTTGTCAAGTCTTTAAAATATCATATCAAAGTAAACTGATTATCTTTATTCATAATGTGTTTCAAGCAGGAAAAAAAACTGGACTTTTAATAAATTTTTAAATACGTCAAATCTCAATTTGCCATTTGTGGATGAAAGACAAGCGAACATTTTTTGACTTTTAATTAAAGTTAAGTATGGTACGAGGAAATGCTCTCAATATAAATTATTCTTGATTGCAGTTGTGTCAGGGTTAGTAACAACGTTGAAAGGAATAAGCTAATTTTTCTTTTAAAGAAATTTTAAGTTACGGAAAAGATCGAACGCATCTGTAAAAGTTCTTATTCTCTTATGGTATATACAGGTTAGAGGAATATTAATAATTTTTCTTCTTTTTTTTCTTTTTGTATGTTTGTTTGGAATGCTTACAAACTAAAATATTTTGAGCACCTTTCTGACTGAAATATTGTTAATAATTTTTAAAGGATATATTTTGCTGAATTTCTGAAATTTCCATGAGATACATTTTCTCAATGATACATTCCAAGCACTGATATGATTTATGAGTAAAATTTTAATTTTGGATCAAGTCTAATGACCTCACTCTGGTTAATTATTTGACGTGAAAAGCGATTATTCCTTCACTTTCCTTAAAAAATAGTAAGATTATACAAAAAACATTATTAAAAAAACGAACTTTATACTAATGTAGTGGTGGACCAAATTGTGAACACGTTTTAAAATTGTTATGTTTTTAGTTTGTATGCTTATAGAAAGTTTTACGCTGTACAAAATGTAAAGTGTTTTACATAATTTTAAGAAGAATTTAATACTAAATTCAATACAAAACAGAAAATTTGAATATTTGCAACGCTCAAAATGTAATGCTGCAATAACTGTCGATATATATTTGATACTAATGCTAGCAATGAGTTATCAGAGTTTAGTGAGCTTGCCTTTATTTTTTATTACAGTTTCACATTGATGTTTCATTGAGCTGAAAATAGTTTTAAGATCTTCCTTTGTTATTACATGATGCCAGAAAACAATTATATCCTCAATTAGTTCCTTTTTATTTCATGGGTACCTCATTCGGACAAGCGTTTTCAAACGGTACCAAAATTTTTCAATAGGATAGAGGTCAGGATTTTTTCCTGGCCCGGGCAACAACTCAGTGATCTGAGAATGGTACCAGTCTTTCAATTACTTTACTGTGTGGCAATGAGCAGAATCTTGCTGAAAAATAAATGAAGCATTGTTGGTAAATAGATTCCTGGTAAAAGGCAGAAGTTTGGGTTCTAGAATGGTGTCAATGTATTTTATGACATTCTATGTCCCATCGACGATATGAAGGCGACCGATACCATCTGCCGATATGCATGACTAAATAATAAAAATATGTGGGTACTTCACAGTTGCCGGGATGAATCAGGATTGTGCATTTCTGCTATTCTACGTCTTACATATTTTAGGCTATCAATACCAAATAACGGTGTTTTAGTTTCGCCCTTCTATACAACTTGTGACTAATAAGCATTTGCACAATTGATATGCTCCATTGCCCACTGTAGTCCCTTTTAGTGCTATTGTAAATTGAGATATGGAGTTTTTCGTGGAATTCTACATTTTAGTCTTACATCTACTAACCTACTCCTTATTGTTTTTGAACTGACAGAAACACCAGCATCACTCAGATCACTTCTGATGGATGTCCATGAAATTCTTTTATTTCTGAAACATAGTATTTTTGCTCTTCTGTCATCAACAGATGTAGATAACCTTTTTCGGCTTTTCCCTTCATTTTTTAAATTAAATTTGCCTACTGACATCCTAAACAAAATTTTCAATCTCCATAAGTAATCACTGAACTACCCACCTGTTATATAATTTTAACATAGGAAATTCTATTTTCTCGTCACACATGAGTCCAATATGCTCTTTTATTTTATGTCATTGATTTTTGACTAAATATAATTATTTCCCTGACCAGGAAACTGTCTCGATCTGAATCCTATCGAAAAATTTTGGCACCGTTTGAATATTCTTGTCCGAATGAGGTACCCATGAAATAAAAAGGAACTAATTGATGATATAATTGTTTCCTGGCATAATGCAATAACAAAAGAAAAGCTACAAACTATTTTCAACTTAATGAAAAATCGATGTGAAGCTGTGATAAGGAATAAAAGCAACCTCACTAAGCTCTGATAACTCACTGCTATCATCGGTATGTAATGTATATCGACAGTTATTGCAGCATAACATTTTGTGCGCTGCAAATATTTGAATTTTATTTTGTAATGATTTTAGTGTTAAATTCTCTTTAAAATGATATCAAAGACTTTGAATTTTGTGCAACGTAAAAGTTTTTATTAGCATACAAACTCAAAAAACATAACAATTTCAAAAAGTGTCCTCAATTTAGGCCCCCACTGTATTTATAGACCAGTGATACAAAATAAAAATGATTATATTTTCTTAAGAAGCATCTTCTTGGACTACAAATGTCATTGAAGGGAATTAGGAGAACGATACATGATAAATGTTTTCCCCCTTTCTCTTCTTATATAATCAATAACTTTATGAGACCAAAATCCTTTTTATCTGAGGTTGCAAGAGAAGTGCACGTTTTCCTTAATTTCTCTGTTGCTCAACTTCCTTAAGCCTACTGATAAACCTAATGAAAAAGCAGGCAATAACATGTCCATTAGGCTGTTAAAGAGTAACAAGTATCTGCATCAATACAATGGGATATTGTGATAGACATAATTCATCATGGCTCTTTTTCAACGCTAAAAACACGTAATAATTTGAATCTGTACATCTGTTCTCATGCTGACTTGAAGAGTAATTATTCCAAAGGAAATGTTTATTTTTCTATTTTTTATTAATAACTTTAACTTTGATGCAGCCTAATTTTCTTGTGGAATTGTGTTTTTTAATAAAGCAAAGATTTCTGCAAAGTTAAGACAAAAATATACACAAAATGAGCGCATGAATAAAACAGGGATTCAATAGTACGAAAAGTGAGGATAAAAAGTGTATAACTTAATTATTTACTCGAACTTAATCTAAAATTTATACTGAATTTAAATATTGCGACCTATTTATAATTTAAGAATTCCTAAGAAATTTAATTATTTTTTTAAGGAAAGAAAAGAAAAATAAACACTGATGTGTTAGATTTCTTTCTTTTTCCATAGAATTTTATTTATAAATCTTCTTAAAATCATTTACACCTTTTTCTGCTCTCTGACTTCCAAGTAGTTATGTCTTTAATATGCAGATGTATTATATAGAATTCTGAAGGAACTAACATCTTTTTTTTGCTGTTTTATATATATTTTTATCAATATACCGTTTTAATTATATTTAAATGAATATAGTATTAAATAGGATTATTATTTTCATTTATGTATATCTCCACAAAAGTGTTCTTTTTTTTTCTTAAATTTTAGAAGTAATAAAGGAGTGACCCCATGATACTAAAGAAAAAATAGGTTCTTGATAAACAGTATAACTCAAAATCAAATTAAAATTAAAACATTTAGTTGTTTGGCCCTTAATTTTAATCGCTAAATACCAAACAGTAACTTTACATCTAGATGTATCTTTGCAGTCCCAAGAACCTGTCATAATTATTGCTATAAATTATTGCGTATAGTATAAAGCCAGTTTTTTAATTGCAGTTTTTGCCATCAGATGTTTAAATGCTTATGTTAATAACATATTAATATGTTTAATGAATGGTATTAATTTTCTATTTGAAAACAGAGTGAAAGATATTAGTTGTGTAATAATGTTATTATAATTCTGAATAAACATAATTGTTGGTGTAAATTGTTAATACATCTAAAATAAACCATGAAAGAACATTCGTAAAAATAGAAAAATTCTACTTTAATTTAATTGAATTTTAAAGTTAGATGATTGAAATAAATATGAGAAATTTTGCCTATACAGGTCATTTAAACATAAAGTATGTATTAAAAATGAACAATCCTCTGACCTATATATTTTAACCAAATGTAAAACGTAAAATATTGGAGCAAACTGTTTTGTGAATATTTGATTGTATTCAAAGTGCCGCAACATTCAAACAATATACAGTTCTCACTTGAGCCATTATTTCATTTTTCTTTTAGATAAAATAAACGGAGAAACTTTTTTAGGTGATGTAGCAGGAGGACCAATCACCGTTCCCGGTTCGGAGACAACTTTGACAGTAAGAGGTCTCAGACCAAAGACCAGGTATTTTTTTCGAGTAAAGTGCCAAAATACTTTGGGGGAGAGCCAGTTTGGTGCTGAAGTCGCAGCTACCACACTGGAAGAGCGTAGGTATAGACTTCTGTCCTCCAAATAAGCGCAGGACAGAAACATATATTTTCACTTCGAAAAACGTTACTTGTGATATAATGTAGTTTTTTTTATTTGTTAATAATTCCATTTAATGATTTTTAAATTATCTAAAATAATATAATTAGGTAATTGGTAAGTATATTTACTTTAGATATTACAAAAGAATAAAATTCATTTACTTCTTAAACATATTTCAATGCATAATAAAGAAACTATTAATGGCTTCTGCAAATGCATTCTCCTTCTATATATATGGAAAGATATTATAAAACATCTAAAAACATGAAAAATGAAATAACAGAAGTAAAATGTAAAAATTAAATAAAACAGCAAAATAAATACGTAAGAAGAAGCAAGAAATCTATGAATAAGCAAAAATTTGAAATGGAACCCATCGAATTAAATAGCAGTTTCAGACGTAGGACCAAACAAATGGAGTTTATATAATACGTATATGTACTGATAAGAAATGCTTTCTTTTAGAGCAGAGGATTGGCATGCCTCAAAAATTAATAAAAGAAAAATCTTCCGGCATAAAGAGATAAAAAATATAGTTTAAGCTAATTATTGATATATAAATAGAAAATGCATAACTTTCAAACAAAAATCGTTGTACAATTCCTCAAATATAATTAAATAAGTCATAGCATTCAATTTGGTTTACAATCTTATAAAGTATTTCAGACTACATTGTAAACATTTTTTTTTCAAATATATAAACAATAATTGACATTATGTTTTATGCCGCGGATGTAAATACATTGAAGTGTGAATGCATCATTAATTTACTATTCATATTACTATTTAACTTTTCTTAAAATACTAAGTTCTGAAATTTAATAATTCGAAATCATTATTCCCTAATTACAAAGTGTAATTAAAGGGTTGATCTTAGTTCCATGTAAAAACAAAATATATCTTCCTATACTGAAATAAATTCTCTATTTAAGTAATATCAGTAATGTCTTATATTTAACTAATAACCTCAAAACACTAGACTTATACTAGAGTCTTTATTATGTTTTTAGAGACAAAGGTTTTTGTTTTTAAGAATATGCCCTTATAGTGCAGCAAATATAATGTAGCAAAGATGTATCTAGAATAAAACAATATGATAATTTTATGTAATTTTTTTTTCAATTTAGTAAGTGATTTTCGAGTAACACACAGAGAGTGAGATAATCCATTCAATTTCAAGTACTAGTATAAAACCTCTCAGGTGCATATGAATGACATACACTATAGAAATTACTAGGTTTATAACTGGAAACATCAAGCTGAAACTTTGGAAACATTCTCAAACAAAATGAAACAGTAACAAATGTGTGCAACGGAGAGAAAAGTAGTCAGATAATTACACACCTTTGTGTCATGTACAAGACATTCTTCACTGTTAAATCGCTTGGTTGACGAAGCAAAGTGGTGGCTGCTTCAATTTCACTTTGAAATTAAAAGATAATACCAAATCATCGCTTTTTTTTATCACATCTCTGCAAGAACTATATATCAGAGCAAATTGAAAAGATTTCAAACAGAAGCAAATTGTAAAAGCATATATTTTGTTCAAAAAGAAGCTAAATAAATTTATATGTAAGTTAAAAGATTGTATTATTTTAAATAAATAAATAATGATTTATAATAGTAAATTTTCATAATTTCGCTTGTTGAATTTGTATTTTAATTTACTTATCATTATTCGTAATCATAATGTGTTAACCTGTCATGTGTTGAAACCTTTCATTTAAATTTAAATCTCATTATTTTTGACATATGGACTTTGGAATTTTTATTTATTGTATATATAACATTGAAATGATACAAATAAAAATTATACAAAAAACCTTCATAATACATATAATTGGAAAAAATAATAATTGTTTATTTTTTATATCTAAAATACAATGCAATAGTATTCTGAGATGACATTCTGCCCAAATAATATAATTAATCAGAAGTAAAATGAAATAAGTACCCCGAAATTATCATAATAATGAGAAACTTAATTGAATTTTAGTATTAATTAGCTGTAAAAAAATCCATGAATAAAAGTTTTTCGTAATCAAAAAGGAATCTAAATTATATTAGCTATTTCTTTTCGAGCTTTCTTGCGTAAAAAAGTTATTAAAAGGAATACTTTCATCAGATGAAAAAATATTTAAGGAGAGGGGTAAATATTTAATGTAATGTAGGTAATAATCTCATGGATTGGAAGTTCAATAGATAAATATAAAATACCAATTTTAAAATTAAGTTCATTGCCTAGTGTTTAGGTGAATCATTTCTTAAAAAAACGTTAAGTGTCAAAACAATTATATATTTAATAAAGTATTAAGGGTTTTTCTGAAACTAAATACGGTGAAAACATCAAATTGGCAATGAAAAAAATGATAAATGTGTAAACAGATTACTAATCAAAAATAGTTTGTGAAAAATTGCAGTTTAGTGTGTCAAAACTTTTATTTCAAAATTAAAGAGATTTTATAACTAGAAATATAAACCATACTATGCTTAAGCTTGTCCCCTTTCTTTTTTAACATTAATTAGAGAAGAAAATTGTTATTCTGTGTCTCTTTCATTTTATGGTATTCTAATAATATGAATAAATTTCTTAAATTATTTGTGATTGCAAGTAAATTTTCATTATAAACCGAACTGAAATTTAATTAAACGTATTAGGAAGAACAGACATGCAGTTATATGTGGAATAGATACAAAATATTTAAAAAATGTTTTAGAGTTTTTTTTTCTTTTAATACTTTTAAATAACATATGGTTTATCTTTAAATATTGTATTCAAATAATTTTATATAGAGTTTATATATAAGTTTTGTACTTTTTTTCTTTTATAAAAATCACTAACTTTAAAAGGCAATTGTATACAAATGTACAATTTTAAATTTATAATATACTCTTATGTAAATGTAAATAGCCCAATTTTTTTAATGTCACTCTTTAAAGGTCTTATTTAAGTTTTAATTTGCTATTATTTTATGAAATGATATTTTAAAATACTTTTTTTTGTATGTCGAAAAATATTTTACTGCCTATCGTCATTTCATTTTCTCCAAGTCATTTGCAAAATTCTTCAGATATTTTTCTCACGAAACCTCTAAATTTGGATTCTCTCTCTCTCCATACTAAATATATTTTTTATTAATCATTATTATCTTAAAAATCATCTAAAATAAATTAAAACTTAACTGTCTGGAAATAATCTTGAACATATCTTATTTGTTTCTAAAATTTAAACACATTTCATTCAGTTATTTTTCTACAGCTACAATAAATTATTTGAATGCAAATTTAGTACCGTTTAATCTGGGAGCAACAAATGAAATCTTCTTATTTGACGGAGATATCCAATGGAAAAGCTAACATGACAGAAAATAGATTAAAACTCTGGAAAGTATTAACTTGTCTTGATTGGTAAATCTCCTATGTGTTAGCTTACACAACAATGTGTTTATGTGTTGGCGTTTCACTATTTATAAGATTAAACTGAAACTTAAAATAGCAGCAGAAACTTCTTACGCTTTTCTTTCTTTTTGAATTATAATGACAAAAATATTAAATTAATGTTTCAACCAAAATTACATTTTTATTAGAAAGTGTATACTCACCATAATTTCTTAAGGTAAAACTGAAATTACTTCCCACCATGGATAAAAAAGAAAAAAAGCTTTATAATTATTCCAAAGATTAGTTTTTAAAATTTTCACAACTAACCTGGATTAAATGTTTCATTTAATAACATAGTATATATACTTGGCTTATTAAATGCATGTGTGGGTTGAATTTTCAACCATTCAAGTTACTTCAAACTCTTAAGTGCATAAAATAAGAATAATTACTGTACAAAACCAAACCACAAATAGCATTTATGTCTTATAAAGAGAATTTTTTTTTCATCACAATTAAACACAAGTTAAAGTTAAATTTAAGCTTCTTTTTAACTTCCCATATTTTATGCGTTTTACCAAGTTACTGATCTAATTCTTGAGTTTTTTATCCTTCTTTTCTTTTATTATCTTTTCTCTACCTACAATATCCAAATATCCAATATTAAACATTTTTTTAGTTTTTTTTTTGTAGGGAGAAAACTGATAATTTTAATTTGCTTACAAAAGAAGTATTTATATTAATGAGTTAATTATTATCACATCACGAATATTAATATGTGTATTGCAGTTTGCATAATCTTGCATAATTCAGCTACTTTTGATTTTCTTAATGCTAAAGTAATTGCATTTACTACACATATTCCAAGCAGTTTGAAAATTTTTGAGAATAATAAGTACTATACTTTTTTTCGATAGAAAAGTTGCAAAAGCTAGCTCGAACTAGATTCGAGAAATAATATCGACGCATGCATTAAAAATTCACAAAATTAAAAGTAAGTGAACTATATAAATCAACAATACACTTAGAATTTCTTATAACTGGTTTTTCTTTACTACTTTATAAAGAGTGTTTTTTACAGGTATAGAAGTTTAAGTTGGCATTACTTTCCAAGATGGCGACCCACTTAACAGCTGTAAGTGATTTATTCTCAGTTTGGTTTGGCAATTCATCAAAACGATCATCAAGCAAGGCGTAGATTCGTAGAACGGGCCCCAAACGAGATTGCCGTTGTTCCCGATTTTCATAAGCGAATTTTGTTTAGCGATGAAGCGCACTTCTGGTTGAATGGCTAAGTCAACAAACAAAACTGCCGCATTTGGAGTGAAGCTAATCCACAAGTGTATGTCGAAACACCGTTACATCCAGAAAAACTGACTGTTTGGTGCGCTTTATGGGCTGTTGGAATCCTTCTTCAAAAACAGAATGAAGGCTACAACGTTACAGTCAATGGTGATCGGTATAGAGCCATGATTACTAACTTTTTCATTCCTGAATTGAACAATCATGATGTCCAGGAGCTGTGGTTCCAACAAGACGGCGCAACATGTCACACAGCTCGTGCCACAATCCATTTATTTAAAGACACGTTTGGTGACCACCTAATTTCACGATTTGGACCTGTGAATTGGCCTCCAAGATCTTGTGATTTAACCACACTAGACTATTTTTTGCGGGGCTATGTAAAGTCATTGGTCTATGCGGATAAGCCACAAACGCTTGACCATTTGGAAGACAACATTCGCCGTGTTATTGCCGATATACGGCCACAAATGTTGGAAATAGTCATCGAAAATTGGACGTCCAGATTGGACTACATCCGAGCCAGCCTAGACAGTCCTATGCCAGAAATCATATTTAAAATATAATGCCACAAGATTATCTTTCAAATAAAAAAAATCATGTCAATCGAATAATACATCGTTGTTTTATTGCAATTTAAAGTTCTATACCTCTCAAAAAAACACCCTTTATGATTGTTTTGACAACCCATCTACTAGTTTGAATAATGTTAAATTGTTAATGCATTAATATTAAGACTCAGTTCCTTAAAACATAGCACAGCCGACAAAAGAACGTATCTAGCGATTTGCAGTTTATATATTATTTTTAACAAATTAAAACATAATTATATATAATTCGAAGAAAACTGTCTAAAATGATTGAAAAATAAAAGATTAATCCAGTACTTCTCAAACTTTCAATACTGGCGCCCCCCTTTTCAATCACAGTTTTTATCGCGCCCCCTTATACATTAATAATGCACTAAATGCAATAATACTGCACTTTGACGCTAAAGCTACAATACGCAATCTGAATTATAAACCATACAAATTAATAACATAAGTATTAAATTTTGAATACTACCATTAAGCGAAAAAATAAAGTAAGTAATATGATAATTATTACGTTATTTTTCCTTTCCCTAATTTTTAAATTGAACATATTGCAAAATGCGGCGACTGCATAAAAGACAAAATATGGATATCTGCTAAGTATAGAAAAATAACTCAGAGTGTCAATTTCTAATCATAAGCATTCTTTTTAAAAACTTTCCTTTGCAAGACAAGCCCATGGAAGTCGTTAATACTTATTAAACTTGTTCTTAATTTGGTATTAATTAATTAGTTACAAAATGCTCTGCGCAGCACTGATACATTAAAAGTATACTGGCCGAAGTACCCGCTCTTTGCAGGAGTTCATTTATAAGAAAATAAAAAATCCTTGATATAATAGCTGTATTGCAAAGAGAGTAAAGCCAAGAGCACGACAATGTTTACAAAAATGTAAATAGTTTTTTTTAAATGATTGCTCAAATTATAATTAATTTTAAGCGAATTTTAATTTTAAGCCTCACAGAATTAGCATTTATAATTGATGTTAAATAATGAACAATAATATAAAATTCCGATGAGGAATAATTGTATTATTTTTAATATTTAAATCAAAAAGACGTCAACATGTTTTAACCTGGGAGCAGGCGCGCACTCGATACGGTCGGGCGAAGTTATTGAGTCACCCCAATCCTTTTTTTATAATTATTTTATTGTACACGATACAAATCGTTATTCCAGTGAATAATTTAATTAAGAGATAGTTTACTTACCTACTTTCAAGGACTTTTCAATTTTTCTTTGGTAACAAATAAACAGTTTTGCCAGAATTAACTATTTCGTGATCTGTGTGTCCCGCGCGATCTCTTCCGCGTAAAAAGTGTATTCATTATTATAATATGTATGTTACTGCTAAAAACAATTGTTATGTTTATATGTTTGAAAATACTCATCTTGGTCTATGTCTTGGCCAAGTAATCGATCAAAGTGTGTGTGCTCTCCGTGGTTTTCCAAATATCATAAAACTGTTTTGCATGGAAAAAAGTGCAACAGAGAAATACATTACTTACAAATTCCTTAAATGAGAAACAAACACATAAGAGAGGGTTCATAACTAACTGTACCAATATTTTAGAAGGTCAAATAAATTACAGCTATAATGTGCAGTACTTCAAAACTAATGACAGCGATGAATTTTTTATGTTCCTAAATTTTTTTCGATTCTGGATCTAGAATCTGTTTTTTCTCTTAAAGAGTAGAATGTTAGTTTTAAAAAAGAAAACGTAATAAAAACTCTCTCATCATGAGATTACAGCAAATTAAATAAAATATTTTTTATTTGGTTATAGGATCAAAGATAGCTAATTTAAATATTGAAGAATTTTTTTTGATGATTTAATATCGCCTATAACTTATATAAGAGTAAAAGTGCATTTTTTATTATGTCTGAAAGTATTTTGTTTTAATTCATTCCAGTAAATTAATTATTTTTTTTAAATTTTTTATTTTCGATATGCTCGCGCCCCCCTCGTAAGGTTATCGCGCCCCAGGGGGCGCGCCCCACAGTTTGAGAAACACTGGATTAATCACAGCATTTCAAATACATGACAACATTTTCTTTTTAAAAGCCTTGTAATTATCAACAGATCCTAATATAAATTATAGAAGTAGTACTAATTGCTACATGATGCCTATATTGAAACTTATATCAGCATTTTGTTGGCCGAGGTAGCCTAGTAGTCAAGGTAATGAACTTGTAGCTGGAGTATCTTGAGTTCGAGCGTTGTACGACAGAAGACACTCCATGCAAAGGGGCTGATACACGTTAAACATTTCGAGACTCAAACGTATGTCCGTTGGTATAATGTGGAAGTTAGAAGAGGGTGGGTGCCAGCTCAGGTGCCGTCCTCGTCTTTTGACCATAGTTCAATATTATAAGATACGTCTTTAAAAACCCTCATTTAACTGAATTGAGCGATGTTAATATTCACTCAATAACATCATCATTTTAACCCAGGTACAATTTTTTTGTGATAATATCGCTATATACAACCGAAACATACCGTTCCACTTGCTATCTAACTGCAGTATTTCTCTCACCAGTCCAAATTATCAAAAACAGAATGCGGCTTGAAAGTATTGAGGCGCGTTATATGCCGGATTTTACGGTAATTTCAAAATTCTGAAATTACTTTTATTATATTTAGCAAAAATAAATTTCTGAAAAAAAATTAGTTTGCTTTTCTGCAAATTCTTACAATTAATCCCAAATCTGATAAAAAGAACTAAGTATACGGGATTTTTTCCTTATATAATCTTAAAAGCTAAAATATTATTTTTAAGAAAAATGGTACATTTATAATTAATAATATTCTTTTATATTTTTATAGCACCAAGACATGCACCGGAAGAAGTAAGAGCCATAACTTTATCTTCTAGAGCGATAAATGTCACTTGGAAAGTAAGTACTAGCCTCTTAAACTCAAAGGTAGAATAACATGAACTTAAAGTTAACTTGATAGTTTAGCTATTACTCTCTGTAGTTAGTGATAAACGTGTATTCAATTTTTTATTCCTTTCCGGAGATGCTATACTAAAAATGCACTCTAAAAGCATCTTAAATGTCTTCTACTGTAAACAACGAAAGAGAATGCAATGTGTATTTGGGGGGAGAATCTAATTAGCCTGAAAGAGTTATTAATTAGGTTTACTGAGAAAATGATGTCAAATTGTAGAAATGTAAGATCCCATGAGATCACTTATGCAAACACTTAGTAAAAGAAAGTTACTTTTAATAATGTATGTTGATGCAGTATATTATCACTTAAAATAATTTTCTTGTAAATAGAGGTAACCTGTTTCAATTTAAGTCTTAATTAATTAAAATTTTAATAAGTGTAATGTGTGCACTAAGATTCCATAAGATCTGTGAGATCCTTAGGAAAACTTTAATTATATAAAGAAGATTATCTTTCTTTATTTATATAGGTTTCAAATGGTTCTTAACCATCAGGGGTACTTAACATTTCCGTTTTATCTTAATGTTTCCGCCGGGTCACGTACATATATCAACTATTACTCACGGGCAGACACTTGAGGGGAGGGGTGCTATAAGATCAAGGACATTTAAATTCTGGAAAGTTGATCAAAATATTAAAACTCATAATTTTTTATTTTATTTTGAAGCTATATTAAACTCTATGAAATTCAACTCCCAAAGGATAGGTTTTATAAATTTTTTATCTCAGTTATGGGATAATTTCAATTTCTTTTTATCAATGATCCCCCTTAAATATTTTGTTCCTTTTGCAAAGATTTTTTTTAAGTGAAACTTCTTAGAGCTGGAGAGTGAATGAGAAATTTGCCCCGTTTTGCGTAACAGCAAAAATGCGAATGGAAGTAGTCTCCCCTCCCTCCGAATCGTCACCATGATGACAGGATAGCGAGTTGGAAGAAAAGGGGGAGCGGGGACACAACGTGACTTGCGTCATATCCGTGTAAAAGTTGGATGATTGCTCCCCTCCAATTGGTCAACTTTCCCACCTTCCTATCGGGGTCATTTTCCCCTAGTCCCGGGAACATCAACCAACGGTTGTATGAGATGCAATGGCATTACGGTGTAGACAAAATAGCTCTCGCAATAAAAGCGTGCTTTTTTGAAATATTTTCTTAGAATGTTTGTTACATGGCGATGTTTTCGGCGGCTAACTTGCTTTTTTGACTTTTATTTGCGTTGAATTATTATGTTAATTCTAGTCAGAATGCCTAAATCAAATGCACAAAAAGAATTTCGTGGAAGAAGAAAAGAAAAACTAGCAGCAAGTCTAGTCGAAAAAGTGACATGAAAAAAATTTTAAAAAAATAGAAAAATATTGCACATTTATTAAATGCTACTGCAGAATCTCCATCAGAGTACATGAGAGAATATCGAGCACGGGAAAAAACATTGCAAAATACTCCCTTAATGCTCAGTTTAAGGGATGGGAATGCTATTGAGACTCTTCTAATGACTGCACAGAATAATACGGACTTAGGGAACCACCTTATGCCATTAACTACAGAGCCATCAACAAGTCTAGTGCGTATTGGAACTGATGCATATAAATCAATAATAAATTCTATCTTACGTTACAAAGACTATGATTCCCATAAAAATGTTCACACAGATTTTCAAAAGCGATTCATTGATAATCGTTCAATTCTTACGGGCGTTCAATTTATAACAGAATATGGTTTAGAAATGATTTGAGAACGTCTGTTGCTGAGCACAAAAAAAGTTTTACCGGGAATTAATTTAGAAGACACATTAAAGCATGCTACAATTGGCGACAAAGTTTAAATAGGAAAAGTATATGAAATGTATCAAAATATAATGGTATTGTATACCCCCAGAAATTCCAGGACATCTTTCTACTTTGGATTTGGTATCAGAAAGACTCATTTCGCCACGAATACCTTTCGCGCAAGTTAGGCGATTGAGACATGTGCGCGGTTAATTTGGACTATTAGGGTAAATAATCAATGTTCCAACGTCGCCAACGCAGTTTCACTTCTATCGCGTGCCATTTTTAAGAAAGCCAATTTATCTCGACTTGAAAGATATCCTCTAGAAAAAGAACCATTGAAAGGTGTGTGTTATGTGGTATAGTGACACGAGTAACATTAGAGTTTAATATATAATATTTTCAATACAATTCAAGCAAGTTGTTGATCCATGTTTGTTTTCCTCAATGAAATAGTCAAGATCCCGATCATCTTGAAATAACATATATTCTTTACATATTTTTCGTTTGGAAAACATGAGGGTTGATTGAAAATTAATTCATTCATAAAAAGGTCGCTACTTCACTGTTGTCTGTTATCACTAACTGCAGCAATTACTAAAAGAAAAAAAATATTATCTTGCAATTCATTCCAGCTCGACATCGATAGCAAAACAAACTAAAATATGTGACAGCTTAGTTGCTAGAACTTTTCAATACATTTTTAATGCATTTTTCTTAGATAATTACATTCGTTAGTGCAGCGGGCCGTTACCAGACTACTCTGAAAGGTCCGTTGGGTACATGCGGCCCGCGGGCCAGAGGTTCAGTATCGCTTGCCTATATAGGTATATCGTTACTTATTTCATTTATATATAATATATATATCATAACACTCATATCACAGTTTACATTTTTTCCACACACATCTTGAACATCTTACACATTGTTGACAACCAACCAAATTAGAGCCTAGCAAATTTACATTTTTGGCAATCAACCAATTCAAATTCTACCATATTTGATTGTCGTCTTTTTTGATATCTGTCTTTGCTGGCTAGTTTAAAAGTTAGTTCAAAAGATGTGTTTATGTATATTCGAATTTTTTAACTTGGTAAATAATTGATTTTCATTGATGTCAAGTTGCTTGTGCTTGATTCTCTTCGTAAAAGCTCTGTGAGTAAAGAAATTTTGTTAAATTATTTTTTTGAAAAATACTTATCTTATGCAATTGTTTTAGGATTTTTCTACTTTTCTTACGTATTTGTTTTGCGATTTTTCTGCATTAAGAGTTGGGAAGAGTTTGTTACATAATAGAAGTGAGTGGTTTTACCATACTCTCTGAGTGTTTACATACTCTGAATTTTTGTTTATTTTATTTTATTTGGTTTTTCCTACCGAGTTGCAAAGGGGGAAGGTTGGCGCCTTCAAACTAGTTTAACCCCACTTATTCGGTCCTAAGACCGAAATTGCTTTCTGACTTGCTAGGTTCTTCTTTTTTGTAGTTTCTTTTTTTTATTTCTCTATAATTTTGTTCTTCATGTTCAGATTTTATATTTTTATTATGCTATTTCTTGTTATGTTCATTATCGATTATTTCTTTTTTTTATATATATAATACATATTTCTTTCATATATATATATATATATTTAAATATATACAAATCAATCACAAACCCACAAAAAACCAAAGAATTGAATTATCTGAATCCTATAATATTAAATCCCATTTCAAAATATCAATATGACTAATATAGAAAATAAATTTTAAACGCTTTCAAACAAAATTAGAAATTTATAAAATAAAAATTTATAAAATATCCAAGGGCAACCTCGGACTTAGTACCTATAAATGAGGTTAAACTAGTTTGATGGCGCCAACCTTCCCCGTATTGCAACTTGGTAGCTTATTCTGGAAATATCCAATTCTCAAAAATTTAAAATTTAGAAAGTTTAAAAGTACTTAAAAATTTAAACTATTCGCCATCACATTCCGAAAGATATTTTCCATTAAAATGTTAAAATTCTAAAACAATTAAGTGCATAATATAAGTGAACCATCGAAAAACAAAGATGATGCACCCATCTTAAAAAATAGTCGTATAGGAATAAAAAATATCTAATATACGAAAGTTCAAATTAAGAACCCATTATATTCACAAATGAATAGCGTAAATCATCAAAAAACCCAAGAGCAAACATCACACCATATATATATATATATATATATATATATATATATATATATATATACATGGTGTCCCGAAAATAGCTCTAAACACTGCACAGACAGTTTTCTCGTTGGAATTACATTAAAAAGGCCTAAAAAATTATACCTGTGCAATCCACAAATTCTGAGAATTATACGAAAAGAGAATTATGCCGGTGAAAGAAAGAACACCGTATTGAACACATCAATAGCAGTTTTTGCAATTATTTATAAATAAAGATGTTCAAAGTGTCTATTGCACATATCGAAACAGGTTTGAGCCTGCCGCTTAATGGGTAAATGCACGCGTCGCATCAGCGCGGTGTCCATTGAAGTACAACCAGCACGCAGACGAGCTACTAAATCGATTTGTGTAGTCACTATTTATCAAATATTAGAGAGTGCCACATAGGAAAAAAAATCATAGGTGTAAGATATGGCAATCATGGCAGCCATAGAAAGGAAACCCTAAGTTGGATCCAGCAGCCGGAATATGCCATATTCAGACATTCTGATACAGTAGCCCCCAAATGAACCATAGTGCATCTTCATTTACCATTATTATTTTTTTTGCCGTAAATTATCAATTCTACAGGTACATTCCTCTGGACATATTTTATGTACTCTTAGCGATGAAGTAGAGTTTGGGTGAAATTTTCTTGACATCCTGTATGTTTTTTCTCCTTTTTCTAGGCGTAGTTTGACAATTCCACTCCATTTCTTTCTTTTTGCTTTGTTAACTTTTTGATAAAGTTAATAATCAAGATGTTTTTTTCAACAACCATAAAGATCCTTAATGAATGAAAAATTAAAAACATTCAATTTATTGTAAAAGGTAAAAGTTACATATACATTCAGCCTAGTTAAATGCTATTTTTCCCTTGATTTCTTAGTAATAATAACACTTTTTTATATGTACACATCAAACTGTTTTAAATTAATTTTCGCAGAGCATTAGATGTGGTACAAAAAATGTTCTTTTAATATTAGTGTTATTGCTACTTTCCCACACTCTAGATATATTTTATTAATACATTATTCAAATCGGTAAAAAGTAAAATAACATTATAATTAAATTTTGCTAATCACTAAACATTTTAAAAACGCGTTCATGCATAATTAATATTTTTTACTTGTAAAGGATAAAAAAAATATATTATGTATTCTTTGAAATGAAAGTTAAAATCTTCTTTTACGGTAAAGCTGTTTTAAATTGGAAATTTTACTTTCGTTCTAATATTTAAAAAAATATATTACTTTTAAAAACGTATGTAATATACTTCAACTAATTGAATTTTCTGTAATAGTTTTATCGAGTAAATATGTCTTTAGAATTTAGAGAAAAATTTCTCCATTTTATTTCATTATACATCGATTTAATTATAAAAGCGGCAAAATTTATTGAAAAGCATATTTGTTTTGATAACTATCTGCCTGGATCCTGATGTTTTTATTTTTAACGCCCAGGAGATAATTTTTCATATTATTCCATCTATATATATACATATATATATATAAGACACGTTTAATTGTTAAAACTAATTCTATTATAATTAATTTTACTATAAATTAAATTTCGAGACAAAATTTCTCATTTCAACAGTAATTTTATTATATTAAAATTAATTAACAAGCGCCTGAATTTATATTTATCAGTACGGTAAACTTTCCCATGCATACACTTATTGATTTAGAAATACAGCGTTAACTAACTATGCATCTTTTTGCTGTATCTTAATAATTACCTCTTTCCACTTAATTTACTCACTTGTGCATCGATCGATTTTAAGACCATAATAATGAACACAAAAAAAAAAAAAAAATACTTCAACTCCATTGCAACAAAGACAAGTCATCGGAAAAAGTGATTTTTTTCATGCACTATTATTAATTTTTGTGGTCAGCTGTTTCTAATTGGATGGAATCATTTCTTTTAAGCTATTTTAGTTATAATTCATTTTTTTGCAATCTCATTTGGAATTATTGAGCCTCTTTTCTTTTAATTATCTAGAACTCAATCACCATTAGTCAAGAAGAGATATGTCTGCAGCACTATAATGTTCTAGACATTTCTTTTTTACATTTGTGGTCATATTCATTAGTTAGGAATGGTACTTATTCTTTGCACTAGAAATAATCTGCATTCCTTAATTAGGAACCTGAAATATGTAATGTATAATATGTAAAATTAATGCGAATGCAATGTAATATTTTCGGAGACTGTATTAAGCAAGAACAACTTCATGGAGAAAATATAATACATATTAAATATCACACTTATTTTGAATGAGTTGCGTTAGTTAAAATCTGTGTACTCGCTCACCTAAATCTCAGATCTTTAAAGGATTTGTGGGAGTTAAGGTATCAACCTATGTCCCCGGAACCATAATTTTAAAAAAGCACATAAATGGATAATTTCCTTGATATTTAGTCTTATTTAGATTAGAATTTATGTACAAAATAGTTTTAAGAACATTAGGACAAAAAAAATTATTTAAGTGCAATATTTTGGCAAAAATTTAACTTAGAATAACCTATTTTCAAAACTTTCTCCTGTTACAAAAAAACTTCTTTAATAATAATATTTTGCTTACATAAAGACCTCCAGAGGACCTGAACTAGGAATTTTGAGAAATTCACATTATTTTCAGAGTTACTACCAAATGAAATAATCATGGGCATTTTTTTCTTAAAATTTCTCCCCTCTGTTGTACGAAAATATGGATAAACCCACTACTAAGTTATATATTTCAAAAATCCTAGTTCTGCCTCTGTACAGAGGTCTGAGATAAATACAGGCAAAATATTATTACCATAGCAGCATTTTTCAGAAAAGGAGAATGTTTTATAAATTGGTCATTCTATGTTAATTTTATGTCAAAATATTGTATTTAAACCATTTTTATTGTAATAATATTCTTAAAACAGTTTTATACACGTATTTTAATCTAAGTGACACTAAATATCATAAATATTATCCATTTATACGATTTTGCTAAATCACGGTTCCGAACGTAGTCGTGTACCTTAAGAAAAGACGGGGGCATAAATAAATATAAAAACTATATGGCATATATGCTGTCAATTTTACTTATATTCTATATGTTTTTAAGAAAATAGGAATCAGTATTTGTAAATAATTGTCGCAGTTGATCTGTTTTTCTTAAAAGCTGAAAGCTGAAGTTTGCTGAAAAGAATTGTCAGCGCACAAAATGTTTCTAAATTTTCATTTGTGAAGTAAAACCTTTTAGCCTTTCGATTTAAAAGTATAAAAAATACAGTAGGTTTGCTTTCTAACAGTTTGCTTTTCTTTTTGTCAACACTAAAAGTGGGAGCAACTTTAAATTCATCATTTATCAACAGTTTATATGTACTTATTGGCATATATGTAAGGTATTTCAATAAATTGTTTCCATTAAAAGTTTCTTTCTATCAAGCTCTTCCTTTTTAATTGTCATTAGCTATATTTAAAAAAATATTAAAAATTAGCTATATTAATTAATGGAAAAGAAAATGAAAGATTAAAAATTGGAAAAGTGTTTCTAAAGGAGTTTAAAAGCAATACTTCTTCTAATGAGTAATCTCTTTCATTAGAGTTTTTAGGGGATCGGACCGCCACAGGGTTGGTCAAAACATTAAACGAACTTGAAATGCTTACAAATAAGAAAATGAAATAGTTTACATTTTTTTATTAATTTAATCACTAGATATAATTACGTGATATGCAGAAAAGACACGCTAAAGAGTAAGAACCAATTTTGTAATCCAGTCAAGATGCGACTCTTCGGCCTAGACAATCTAAAATTTCCATAATTTCAAATAAATATGTATAAAAAAAGTGACAATGTGTCTATGACATGAATCAACGGGGCAATATCATTCACAATTATTTGCATTAGTCTTTGTTCCTCTAATTATTTACATATTATTTAGCTGTGACATTCATTAGTATAAATGCGTTGTTCTAACTTAAAGAGACAACTTGGCTGTGCGAGAAAAACCCAAGATAGTGAGAACAGACTTTTCAGATAGCACATTGTTATGTTAGTGCTTCTACAATGATGAAGGAATAAATATTTCAGTACGAAGTCAAGTTTATAAGTTTTGTTAATATATATATAGTATAATAAAAATAAAAGTGAAAAAGTTCTAAGACCTACAATGCCAAAGAAGAGAGAAATTGGAGTTCATGAGACAACAAATGTAGATACAAAAGAAATTTGGAATAAACTGGAGACCTATTATGATTTCTAAAGCTGTCGCTGAGTTAGGCCATTAATTTAAGGTTAAGCAATACTCTATACATCCACCGTCTCCGTACAGCTGAGATTTTCGACATAATAAAAAAAGAAAAGAAAATAGAGTTATGTTGCCTATTTATAACACGTGGATAATAAACGTGACAATAAAGTAAAATTAAAGTATGAAAAAAGAACATTAATGTAGCTCTCAAGGAGAGGAATATTAAGAAAAGGTTCAATAGAAAAAATTATATATATGTATAATATCTTCAAGATATTATTTTTGAATTAATATCTTTGAAAAACTCCTCATGCTCCACATTGCATAACATGAGGCTTACAGATGTAAGTTGTAACACAATTATATAATTTAAAACAAATTAGAAATACATGTAAGAAAAAATAAAAAAAAATAAAAAGGAAGGGAGGAAATACACAAATATAAATAAGGGGAGATACCATACAATAAAATTTTAAAAATCTATGCAATAAACAAATCTTCTTAAGACATTAAGGCTTTCAGTACAATTGACCAACAAAAACAAAACAGGTGATCAGGAAATACCAAAATATTTCAAGTCCTTTTTAAAACTTTCTCTTTTGCAAAAATATTTGTTACAATACAACAATACATGTTTCACAGTTTCAGCAGCCCCCACAAGAACAAATATCACTACCATTTAAATTAAACCTGTGGTAGTCTCCCACCTGAGAAAGCTATCTCTTCATCTACTCGACCTAAATCTCCAGGGAGTACAGATTGATGACCCAAGCTAGCCATTAGAAATTCAATTTATTATTACCAAATATATTAATCAAAAACAAACTTACTATAGAGGGAAAATCCAAATTGATATATCGTAGCTCAAAATCTTATGTGAATAAGCGTATAAAATCCTAATTGCTTAACTTTATATAGTTATCCTATGAACCCTAACTTCCTTACTTTGTTTGAATATCTTAATCTCGTTCTATAAACACACATCTAAATTCAGATCCTTACAGTAACCGCACTGCGTTCAGCAACTCAGCTTCCTTTCCTCCTTCTCCCTCGATTACTAAACATTCAATTTATATATACTAGTTAATCTGCATAACAAGGTTTCTTCTTCAGAGGGATGGCTGTGAAATAACTCAATTAATGGCCCAAAAGATTCTCCATGAGGTTAATAGAAAACTCCGTAAATCCCCGTCACAAACCTACACAAATAGCTCTTAAAATTTCCATCTCCTGTTAGAATCTGGGATAACTTAAAAACAGTTGCAGTTTTTTCTTTACTTTTTAGCCATTGATAAATGGTCGAAAAAAACTTTTCAGCCCACAAAGCTTTATTCGTGAACAAGAATTCGTTTTTCCAGGGGGAACTATTTTCTCAAGATAAATGCGTCCAATGGGACAATGACACAGACATCGAAAGGTTCATATCTTGGCAAGTTGTCTTTTTGGCCAACTGCTTCACTCTATCTTTGCCTAGATTTCCGATATAGCCTGTATGACACAGTCTTCAAGGTAGTACAGAACAGACCTCTACAACAAGTGTTTCTTCAAGATGACAGTAAATCTTTCGCACGTACACGTATCTATTAAAAGCAGAGACAGAGGAAATATTCTTACTCCATGATAAACGTTTTGATAACAAACCAACGAGGATTGTTTCCCTTGTACCCTCACCTTAATTGCAGCGTATAAAGTAATTCAGATTAGTATTAAAGTAAAATTTAAAGTAATTCATATTAGTATTAAAGTAAAATTTAAAGTAATTCTCAGTGTTAATATAAATTTCTTTAGAATATTTCATTAAAAAAATAAGACAAATTTTTTAGACACATTTAATAGAAAAATAATAAAAACGGATCTGAGGAAGTGATGCCATAACAAAAATTGAAAATATTCCTTGTTTTGTGATAACTTTTCTAACTTTTTATACGAATTACAGGAGGGCATCACAAAGAATTTTTTGCTGATTTTCTCTTTCTTCACAACTGCTACAGAAAAAGATTTTACGATAAAGGAAAAACCATTTATGGGTGGAAAATAAGAGCAACTCATGAAATAAAAGAGTTTTATCAAAAGCCGAAAATCAAATTACAGAGATAAAAAAAAGTCTAATAAGGATTCATCAAATTAGTCTTCACGGTCTCCAATATAGAGAACAATATAAGTAACTTATTTCTCATACTTACAATTGAGGTTCAAAGTAAATAAAACACAGGCAATCTCCAGTCTTGAAAAAAAAGTCAAGACTAGAGAGGAAAATCCCTGTTCCTCGTTTCAAAGCTGTAAAAATACCTCAGGGTGGAAAATTCCATCCTGATCCAACTGGTTTAATACAAAGAAAGGTAAAAAGAATTTTCGCCAGTTTTTACAGCTCGTCTTACTCCAGCTTTATTTATTTACTTCCATTTTCCTTTTTCTCGTTGGCAACTTGTAGAGGTTTTTGAAATCCCGAAGGCGCATAGAAGTTGATTACCTCCAGCTAACAAGAGAACCTTTTAGGGGCATAACAAGAAACAAGGTCCATTGGTTCTTTCTTCATTGGGCTGTGGGATGCTAGCGTGTATGCTCCTTGATCAAACATTCGGTCGTTTGGGTACCACCGAGACGCACGTTGCTTCATTCTCTTTACTTGACGATTATTTCTTCTTTCCTTACAAATAGAAAATAGAAATGGAACTAATTTTCTTCAATGCTTTCAAGTATATGTTGGTTTTAGTGCCCAGTTTGATCCCTGACCAACTACGATTCCAAATTCGTTTTTCTTTACTCCAAACTAGATTAACACTTCCGTTTACAGTGGTTATAAAAATAAAGAATCAGTTCTTTTACCTCGTTTAGTTTTGTTAACTGGAATTTGTTTCAATTGGAAATGCTTTTGTTTTCTGTAAAGTTGTTTGTTACAGTTAAATTAAAACTCAAAAATTTATTGATAAAACTGTTCAGGTTGCATTAATGAATATCGAATCTAATTAATTAGTAGAATTTAATTGAAAAATATTTAATTTCTGTATTTATGTAAAAGCTTTTCTTTATTTCTGATTAAAGTAAGATTAAATTTTTATTTAAACAATAATGTTAATCCTTATGTTTGTTTTTTATCACCAACGAATACATACGTACACGTGCATTTCATACTTACAAACAAAAACGCAAATTATGCTGAAAAATAAAATGCATGTCAATGCAATTCTTTAAATGTAAGTGTAATAATCTTTTAGATAAATTAAGTAATTATGCATGATTGTAAGTATTTTATTAATTTATTTTCATTTAAAAAGGGAAAACGAAAAACAAAACTAAACTGATACAACAAAAATGAAAAAGGTATACAGCAAGGAAAGTGAAAAATTACTCAATATTTTTGCTAAATAGTATAGAAAATCGATAGTAATTGCGATATCATTGTAATATTCATTAAAGCTATTTTATATATCTATTAGAGATAAAAACACAAAAGCATTTATTTTAATTTCTTTCTGATCAGCCCGTAAGTTAAGAAAAGTGTTTTCTATAGATAAAGACTAATGTATTTTATATGAAGAAATTTCCTGAAAGATAAGCAGCTCTAATGGTAGCACATTAATGTATTATGTATAAGACATTATGTAAATGACACACACATAAAATATATAATGCATTATTTAAAAGATGGAGGGAAAAACTAAATCTTAATATATTATGAAAATGAAAATCTATGAATTGTGGAATAATCGTTATTAAAATAAATTAATACTATATTTTATACTTTTTATAAAGGTCTGCTTTATATACTGAAGTAAAATGTAAATGATATAAGGAATTACTATGTGCTTGTGTATGTGAATGTAGACTATGTAAGGGGACGTGTGTGATTAAATTATGTCGAGTTTAAATTTATTTCTCATAAAATAATAATTACTTTTATTTGTAAAGGTACCTGTTGAAGACACTGATGACAGTATTGAAGGGTACTATGTAGGTTATAAGCTATATGGCAGTCCAGATACCTTTACATTTAAACCTGTAGAATCTATTAAAGGAAGGACGCAATATTTTATCGTGTCAAATTTAAATAGATTCACAGAATATAGCATTGTTGTGCAAGCTTTCAATGCCAGAGGTGCTGGACCCCCATCAGAAGAAGTCATGACTAGAACTCTTGAATTCGGTAAGTAATACTTGAATCGTTCTTTTATAGAATAAATATGTAGAAATGAACAATATTTTTGATAGTTTTAATAGAACTGAATTACAAAGTTGTGTTTTTTTTTCTCAGTTAAAAGCTTATGTCAAAACCAGTTTCCAGGAAGAATATCAAATATTTTAAGCAAATAAATATATGCTTTAATATAAATATAAACAAAATAATGCGCTGAAACTTTTAAAGATCGGTGTCTGATTAATGTAAATATTTTTATACTTTTCCAAATGCATAATAACAGCATCTAAAGGTACTAGTTTTGTATTTGGTGGCCTTAATTAATGTTTTTATTTACAGTAATAAATGGCTAAAGATGCATGTAAATTTGCAAAATTAATACATTTACGCAGATTTAATAAATATGATTTGAAAAAGGCTTAATATGTTCTTGATTGTATATAGTGTAAGTGATTGGTACGATAGAGACCGTAATAGAGTCTGTAATAATGTGATATAAAAAATAAATGAAAAATTAAATTTAATGTAATATACATGCTCACGAGTGGATGTTTTAAATCGCATAGGTCGTATGTAGACAATATACATAAATCGTGAATGGAGATAAAGGCATTAATAATATTTATTTTATGATGAAACACGCTTATATTAAATCTGTATTCTAAAAAGCGAATAAAAATTTAATTACATTGAAATCCCAATTCAATATAAAAACTTTCATAATTGAGGAGCATATATTATTAAATAAGCGGGTCACTTTAAAACTTACTATTTTGATATACTCCGTAAGGCCTATAAAAATGCCGCTATTATCAGAATTTAATGCGATAAGAAAAAAAAATTGATAGACATTTTTTTCTTATATTACTCTGGTACTAACCTACTTCCCATCAACCATCTTTCTACGATTATGATGTAATGTATGTATTAATTATGCAACCTAGAAATTTCGGACCAGAAATAAGTAATAATAATTTATCACAGCAAAAATATGTTTGACACACAAGTAACTAATCTTTTACTCTTAGATACTCAATCACATTTACTTTCACACTTCCTTTTTTAGTTAAACATTCATTCGAAAAATGTAATGATCAAAAGCAGTAAAAATGTTATTTTTTGTTAATTTATTTAAAGAAGTCAAAGTATATTCTATATAAGAGTGTTATCCTAATTAATGATTCTAATATTAAAACAGTTTCTTAAAATATGTTTCTGAAAATGAGAAATCATCGTTATACAAAAAATATTAAGAAATAAAAATTTAAAAATTGCCTCCTTTTTATGGTGTAATGACAGTCGTTTTGATATTTGTACAATGTTTTCATCGAAATTTAATACTTTCTTAAGCCACAGCCACGAATAATTAAAATTTACCTCATTTAAGTGATTTTTAATGATATTTGCCCGTCAATTTCATCTTTAAAAGAGATGTCTTAGAATATTCATTTAGACGTCGTTCTAATGACGTCTTAGAATATTAATAAGCAATATTCCTTATTTTCAATACATACGAACTTTGCATTGTAAATTATAAATTTTTTTATGGTTAGATATCTGAGTAATAATTATTATACATACTTGGGACCTTAATTAATCTGTAGTATGAATAATTTCTGTGGCATTAATCAATGCTTCAAAAGTGTCCTAATGTTGTTGAAATAAGAATTTTTTATGCAATCAAGGGAATTTTTATGTGACTAATCTGAATTTACATGAATGCAGAAAAAAAAATTAATCATACTTTTACTTGCTTTTTGTAAATAGGCTCGCTATTTTGATTTAGCCAAATATACCATTAAATCATCCAAGTGTGATATAAATAAATATTCGTAGGAAATTATATGTGATTTAAGAAGTTTCTAAGCTCAACCATTATTGAGGGTTGGTATAGGTCGTTTATTTTTAAGAGCTATTAAATAATTTAAAAACCTTATATTTATTAGTATTTTAAGTGCCTATATCAGCCTTTCTCAAACATTGGGGCGGCCTTCTTTAAGAAGGCATGATGTCCCTATTTGGGGGGAAGGGGGTGCAAGCATATTGAAATTTCAAAAATAAAAAAAAAAATAAAACGTATTATTTTACTGAAAGGAAGCAAAACAAAATACATTTTGACATAATAAAAAATAACACACATTTACACTGATATAATATACTTACAAATCTATCAGAATTGCACAGTTTTTAAAAGTTGTTTTATTAATTCACTGGTGTACAAAAAAGCAACAGGTGGTTTTATTGCCATAATGAAAACACATCTGAGAGACATGATATTCAGAAATGAGGGAGAGTATTATGTACGTAAAGGATGACGAAAGCATCGGCGCTGAAAAAGGAACACGATGCATACGGTATGGAATCAAACAAAAACAAGTTTTATTGAACGCAAAGTATCGTGACTCATGATTGTCCATCCAACAGGAAGAACAACAAGCAGATGTTCCTTAAAATGGTATATGACTCCCTCACTGCAATGGTTCTTCGCACCGTCTCCGCATACTCAGAACCAGCTGGTGCAACATTTCTTGTGGTAGTAGTTCCCATTCCTCAATCAGCATCTGTTTGAGTTGTTGGGTATTCTCCGGATGATGTAAGCGTGCTGCAAAACGCCTCCCCAAAGCATCTCACAGATGTTCGACGGGATTAAATCTTGAAATTACGCTGGCCAATCCATTCGAGTGATGTCTTCACTTCTAGCAGCTCCTAAACAACAAAAGTCCGATATGGCCAGGCATGGCCATCCATAAAAAAGGAGTCTGGGCCAAACACATCGGAACAGACCCACATGGGAAGAAGCACCTCCTCACAATACCGATCCCCGGTTACAGACCATCTGTCGAAAATGTGCAGCTCAGTTCACCCGTTCAACATAAAGCCTCTCCAGACAAGGACTCCAGGGCCACCATAACGGTGTCTTTCCTTGATGTTACTGGAATAAAACCGGGTCTCGATCTCTCTCCAAATCAAAACGCGTTGAGAATCGCTTCTGGTACTGAACCGACCCTCATCCGTAAAAGAGGACACGACTCCATTGATCAGTTGTCCAGTTTTTGTGCTCTTGCACCACTGTAAACGGTGGCGTCGGTTGGCAACTTTCAACGGGAGGCAGTTTTCAGGACGGTGGGCGAATATTTTTGGCCATAGTAAACTAACTTGTCACCGCGTTGCTGTACAGAGTTGCTGAGCAATGGAAACAGCTTGATGACTGTTGTCGACCTCTTTTCGCCTGCAGGATGATACATCGGTCATCCCCCTGCATCTGTCGTCCTCGGGCGGCCCCCACCAATCTTTCTAGCAGCTGTACTGTGGTTTGGAAAGCTTTCAAAGCACGCGAAACGACACTTTTTTGATTCCGAACTTTGCAGCTACACTGGTGACAGTACGCCCCTCCTCCAGCTTTCCGATTATTCTTCCACGTGTGAAGTCATCGAGGTGATTTCTCCTAGCCATATTTCATGAACTGACTCACTGGCATTTGCAGAGAATATGTTGAATTGCTTCTCCGACCTTCATTTTGTTCTACTGTTGAGTATTCGCCAACATCACGCGTTTTGCATACGCTCACGTCGTCTCTGACGTTTCGTTCCTGATATTTGCATAAGCATGACGTTTCTACTGACTTATGTGTTCACTGTACTGATCTCCAGGCCTCCTTTTCTGCAATTTCATGGCTATTTGCTAAATCTTTACACTGTTGCTTAAGTTTTTGCACACCAGTGTAGTAAACAATTACTAATATTAAATTAAAATAAATTTAATAATTACTTTTGCCTCCCATGGGTTTGTTATATACAAAATTTAATACTTATATCTTGAAAATTTGTATGGTTTATAATTAAAGTCGTATTGTAGCTTTATGTTAAAGTACATTTTTATTGTATGGGTGGAGGGATGGAAACTATTATTGAAAGTTGGGTCACAAGTATTGAATGTTTGAGAAGCATTGTCCTGTATGGTAAAAACTGTAAATGTATCTCGCAAAATTCAGAATACTACTAACAAATTATTTGAGTTGTATGCAGTTAATGTTAAATGAGCTATAACATAACAACTAAACTATTTAATTGAAGAAATATAAGTAAGTTGTCATTCGAAAATTTAATCATATTCTCAAACTTTATTTTTAAAATAAGAGGCTGTAAGCATGAGATGACTTAAACCAATGGAAACAGTTTATCATTCATTATTTTTTTCACACAATCATAAATTAAATATTAAACAGCTTAACCGAGATATTTAAATCATGTTTTATATTCTAAGTCAATTAAGCATAATTACTATGTTATGTATTTAAAAAATAATTTTTAATTGAAAAAAAGTGAACGTAAGCAATTTTTTAATCTTGATGTAGGTAATGAAAAACGAAAAACATCAACGATAATTGTTCTCTAAAATTGCGGCGCATTTGCATTTATAATTTGGGAAACACGTCATATGTTTCGTAATTAAATTAATTGAATGTTTCCAAAAAAGCTCCCTAGCCATGTGTTTCTTTTCTTTCAATTTACTTGTTTGTATTTCTACAATTAACTAATATCATGGGAATTATGCAATTACAGAAAATTTTACATTAGATTTTCTTAGGTAAATTATGCTACCATTATGTTCAAAGAAAAGCCACACAGAATGTATCTAATTTATAGAGTACATCCGAGGAAAACATAAAAGATTTTCAGTAAATTATTTAAACTGTTACAAGAATAATTAAATGCTTAATTAACATAATTTTAAATAGTACATGCAACTCTTAACGTTAAAAATATATTACTGTTTTCTAAGGAAAACCTTACGAGATTTTGGATTTTTGTTAATTATTTTTAAATGCTCATGAGCACAAATGTATAATTAACCAACTCACAATTTAATTGAATTAATAAATAAACTTAATTGTTAATACATATAAATGGGCATTGTACACACATTTATATGTAAAAGCGTGTGTTATTTTTAACCGTGTTTATTTTTAACGTTAATCACTTACAAGTGAAAAACTGTCGACAGTAAGTGAAATCAAGAAATTAGAAACAGAAATAATTAATATATTTATTACTTAAACTTATTTAAATATAATGTCTTAAAATTACTACTATGTCAAAAAAACCATATATATCCCTGTATTAGCAGTAAAAGTTACTTTAGTGAAAAAATAAACGTCGAATATAGTTCTCATTCATGATAAATGTCCATTACTGTTAAAATGACTGAATAGTGATTTTTGTTAGTTTAGTAGACTTTGTCAGATATCTGACCATGAGACATATTGATTCTCAATCTAAAAGTTATTCTGAATATAAAAATAGTTCTGTATAAATGTAAATGTAATGCTAGGTACTGATAATTCGTTGTATCTAAATGATAAAAAAATACATTAACACATTTATTCGTTTTTTGCATTCTATTACATTTTTCTACATGCTCGAATCTATATTGCATTGCAATATATCAATGTACAAAAATCAGATAATTTCAACAAAATGTTAATACAACGCCTAATTTTTCAGCTTCTGTATCTTAACTTCTTAAGTTATGTTCTATAATATTTGAAATACATATCTGTATTATATTTCAGTAATAAATAGTATAAACTAAAAATATAAAATTTATATGGAAGAAATCTTTCACAAATATATAGATTCTGCTTAAAAATATATTGTTTTTCCGAGATTCCTTCCGCATGAAATGTGTTTTTCAATAAAATTATTTTTTTGTATTATATAAAACAGATAACACAAAAGTATATGTTTAAATTTTGAATTTATTACTCTTTCAATATAAATAAATCAAATTCTAAGAAAAATCAGTTTAACAGAAAAAGTTTTCAATAAATTAATATAATGCTTTAAAAGCAATGCATGCAACAATACCTGACAAAATTTTATAAGCATACCAAAAAGAAAACCAATATAGCTATTCAGATGCTTGGGAACCCTGTGTTGAGAATGACAGTTTGACAATTATTTTAAAATTCTTTTTTTATTGGATACTGTCTTTTTTTTTCTTTTGATATATATATATATATTTCCTTAGTAAAAAAAACAGAATAAAACTGTTACACTTATTGGTAAGCTAATTTAAATTTTGCAAAGCTTGAAATTTATGTGTCGAGGAGGCATAAAGACGAAAAACAGTTTCTTAAAATTGCCTTTAATAATCAATATAAAGTCACTGCGCTCGTTACTGGAGCGATAAAATCAATAAATCCAAAAAGCAACATTACCAGAGACATCCGATTCGAACCGTCTTCTAATATTGAAAAATTAAAATCTAAAATGGTGATGCAACCAAACCATAAAACCATCTTATATTTCCGTTTATCCTTCCTTTTCTAAAAAATAAGTTTAAATACTAGCTCGATTTTAAGTTGCTGCCAACCTCAAATCACGAAACTCAAAAGATCGGGTTCGAATTTGTTTACTTTCATTGAGAAAACGGGAAAAATACAAGATCATAAAAATTTGGATCCGATTTTTTTAAATGTCTAACAAAAACAATCAATAATAAGAATGATTTTTAAGGCGAGATTTTTTTATTTGAAAGAAAAATAAAATTAGATGTGTTAGGTTACTAGAATTTATTGAAATAAAAAATTGTACAATTTATTGAACTGTTTTTTTTGCAAAACATGCGATATTTTAAAGTGAAAAAAAATATAATGGTGAATGCAATTTCTTAAAATCAGTAATTTCCTTTCATGTGAGTCTGGCGGGTAATATGACTGTGAAAGCCTCATATGTAGGTATTATGGTACAGCATGGCACAGTTCTGATTTTAAGGAGACATGGTACGATTTACACAATTTTGTTTTTATTTTAATTATTTTCATAATTTTTTTGGTTACCCCCTACGTATGAGTAAGATGTAAAACAGATTTTGTGCTCAAAATTTCATAAAAAGATAGCCAATTATTTTTAAAGGGAAAAACTTTAAACATGAAGTGATTTTAAAAAATGCTTTTCCTTCTACAAAAATTTACGTACATATATGAAACTTGATTTATAAGTACGTTAAACTATGTAAAACAAAATATAGTATGTATTTTGTGTTAACATGATTGATATTGATACAATACTTATTTTTATGAACGATTATTCAAAATTCCTTAAAAAATGTATAAATTCTAACCATTATTTTTATAAAAAATAAGTATTGCTTTGATTGAAAAATGCATACCAGCTTTTGTTACTTGTGCTATTAGCAACAAATGAAAAAAAAATTGAAATATTAAGTTCAAAAGAAAAAAATGCCTTAGCATTTTAAATGAAAAGGCAAACTAGTTATTTTATCTTTCTGAGGTAAGTCAATTCAAAGTTTTGTTTTGTATAGGAAGGAGCCATTGGAATAACGAAGACGATTCTTTCTGAAAACGTTCGAGTTTTAAATCGTTTAGAATCGTAAGCTAATGAATCGATTCACAAAAAAATCGAGGTCTAACGGATCGATCTCTAAAAAATCGATTTTTTGTTCAAGTCTACATTTACAATGTAAATATAAATCCATTTTATGAAAAACAAGAAAAATACCATAATAAACGATATCTTATCAGTAAAATCTGGATATTTTTTAGTTCAGGAAATTCTAGAATTATAATTATTTTTATTTTCATATCAAAGTATAAGGTATAAGAGAAGACATTTATTTTCTAAATGTATTTGTTACATTAAAAAGTTTAGAAAATAGATTATATAGCATATAGCTCTCAATGCTTAACATCTAAGCTTTTTTAAGACAACAGTCTGTCAAGTCTACTGCCAAGCGGTTTGGCTTATCACTTGCGATATTGCTGGCAATCAAAAAAAGGCGCTCATAAGAAACAGATGATCCCACTATATTCATAAACATCACGGCTATTGTGTAAACGTGATGATAAATAGTGTTTTTATTGTTCTTACCAGTAAAGTATAGATCATACTTAAGGTGCACAACTAACAGTATTTAAATAACATAAACAGTGTTTAAATTCTTTGTTCTTTATGGTTTTTACTAAAACACAGAAAAAATTGAATGTTGATTTTCTCTAGGATGAAATATCGATTCACTGAATCAATTCAGTGATACATATCGATTCAAAAGATCGATTTTTTGGCCGGAGAAATCGATTTTTGGATTAATCGATCTCTGATCACCACCCCTCCATTGAAATGTGACTAAAAACAAATGTAAAAGTTATCATAACTCTGCGGTTTTTTTAACTTAGAGCTTTCAAATTTTGTGAATCTGTAGTAATGTTTATAAAAAAATAATTTTGACTAAAAAAGTAAGATTTGATTTTTTGACCGATTTTTGTCAATTGAATCATACTGTGTCACCTTAAAGAAAATTATAATTATTATCACATTATTAATTACATTTGATACATTGAAACGTTCTTTCTTATTTACGTTCTTTTTTACTCTTAAAATAGCTAAATTTTTTTATAATATGATTCATATTTTAGCCCATGTTTTTTTTATGGTTTATGTTAATATTCACCCATGTTTTTTGTCGATATATATAATTTATCTATGCTCTCTATATAATCAAAATAATGAATGAAAAACATCTGAAATTAAGTATTATTCAAAGGCAATAAGTTGGTGGTTTTTTACACTGAATAAGTATTAGCAGATAAACTAAATTGTAAAATAAGAATTTATTGCAAAACATTTAAAAGTTACCAATGTATGGCTGCTGGCTGGGTGGCGTAGTTGGCTTGTCGCTGGTCTTCTGTACCCACGGTTGCGGATTCAACCCCGGCTTAAGTCGGTGGATTTTCCTCATGCAGAAAATCAACAGCGGTCAAGTCGTATGATTGATTACATGGCATGAAAAAGATCCCTAGAGTGTCCGTTTCGCTTGAATGTTCTCGACAAAATTGAATTCCTGAGTACAAATTTACTATTGGTAGAGCTCAGGTGCCTACATCTGATGAAGACAGTGACCGTCAAATTTACTTGCGGTAATTGGTATCGCCTAATTTGTGTCGCACTAAAAAGTGATGTTTGCAAAGTAGCAAAGTCTGCCGAGGTAGAAATACCAATACACAGCCCCATTAAAAAACAATGCATTGCTTAGTTTTTAATCAGATTGTATGTTTTCTTTTGATTCGATGCCAGTTTTCATGAGTTGATGCGAATTCAAATATGAAAGCAAAATATGTTTTATAGTCCTATGCTCTTTAGGTTAGTACAAGATTATAAGTACTCAAGCGACCCTTCTTCCCTTTTAGGAGTCTTACCATTTTTCATAAATGTAGCCTCTTTCCCTTGAGTTTATCAGTGTTTTTTAACTATTTTCTACCTTTTACTTCTTTTCATCAAACAAAATTTAATTTCTCTTTCACTCTTTCTTTCACCTAGCATCTAGACTGCCAAATTCACATTCGATGCAATTATTTGCATGATACATAGTGTTATAGTATTTCATAGAAAGTTTAATTATATCCTTCGCGTGTATGAAAGCGCCCGAGTATCCAAAACAGTACATTTTGTTACATTTCATCTTCGATGGATTTCGGTATACTATGAGAGAAAATAATTTTCAAGTATCACTCCAATTTATCCAAAGCGTTTTAGGTATCAAAAAAAAGCACATAAATGGATAACTTTCAGGATATTTAGCATCACTCAGATTAGAATCATGTATAAAATTATTTTAAGAACATTTTGACAAAAAAAAATTATTTAAATATAATATTTTGGCAAAAAATTAACTTACAATAATTTTTTTCCAAATGTTCTCCTTTTGTGAAAAATGGTTCTATTATGATAATATTTTGGCTGTATATAGCTCAGGCCCTTCTACAGAGGCTCAACTAGAATTTTCGGAAAATTCACATTATTTTTAGAGTTACCACCCATTGAAATAATTATTCGTGTTTTTTTTCTTAAAATTGCTCCCCTCTGTTGTCGTAAAATATATATATGAACAAACCCACTTCTAAATTATGTATTTCAAAATTCTAGTTGAGCCTCTGAACAGATGTATGCGCGATATACAGGTAATAGAAGCATTTTTTCACAAAAGGAGAGCATTTGGAAAGAATATTATTCTAAGTTAATTTTTTGCCAACATATTGAATTTAAATAAATTGTTTTGTCAAAATCTCCTTAAAAAAATTATATGCATATATTCTATTCTAATTGGCACTAAATATCATGAAAATTATCTATTTATGTGCTTTAGCAAAATCACGGTTCCGAACGTAGTCAGATATCTTAAGTAGCAAAATAAGAAGTAAAATCTTATGTTTCTTCTTAGATTACTTTCTTTCTTTACTGCTGTTAAAAGTAACCTTGGGAATCCATGACACAATACAAAGTCCACTTTCTTTTTCTTTTCTTTAGTTTAGCTATATTTTCTTCGAATAAGATTTTGACGATATTACAGTGTTTCTCAAACTGTGGGACGCGCCCCCTTGAGGGGCGTGACAACTCCACGAGGGGGGGCGAGCATAATGAAAAGTCGAAAACAAAAGATTATTTAAAAAAATATATTAATTTACTGAAAGTAAATAAACAAAATACATTCTGACATAATAAAAAATAAAATACGAATTTACGCTGATATTATATACTTATAAATGTATCAGTGCTACACAATGTTTTTTATAATTAATTTAGCAATACTAGGTTAAGAACAAGTTTAATAATTAACATTCACCCCATGGGACTATGTCAAATGTTAAATCACATACAAAAATCAACACTTATCGGTTAACACTTTGTTCAGTTTATAATAAAAAACTCCCTTCATTGCCGATTAAAAGTTACGCGATTCACTTCCCAAAGTCAACTGTTTTCATCGCATGCGTATGTAATGTACTGAGTGTGAGTGTGTGGGGGATGGAGGAATAAAGAAGCAAATAATCTGAAATGAGCGAAAATCCTTCGCAAACATTGACAAGGTCCTTTTATTGCATTTCAAACTTTCGGAATAATTTTAGTGCCCAGAAAAGATCTTACTTTGGAAAGACGTATATATACGTCTCGGAAAATTAACACTTTGGCTGACAGAAACGTTTATATACTCCGGTGGCACTTAAGAGGTTAAAGTCGTATCGTAGTTTTATCATCAAAGTATATAATTGAATTCAGTACATTGCTATTGTTTGAGGGGGGCGCGACTAAAATTATGATTGAATATTGGGTCGCGAATATATTGAAACTTTGAGAAGCACTGCGATATTAAGATGAAAATCAGAAACTTTTACAAAAAATAAGAAATAAAAAAAATTGGATACTAAAAAGTTTTTTTAAAAAATATATATGGACTTACATGACATTTACTAATCTGGAAATCACTTAAATGACAAGATTTAGTGCGTATATTTTCTGGAACAGTTCGTGAGAGATTAAATCGATTGGGACGTTCTCACGCTAATCCTGTTGGGAACTCATTTGCATCATGCAGCTGCTATAGATGAAAGATGAGAATTGTTGAGGCTAGTTTCAGGCTACAAACAGAAGGGAGCAAGCAAAACTCATTATTATCTGCATTTGATGGCGATTTAGTGAAGTTAATATCCCTTTTCCAGCGAAACCTTAATTACCGTTTAAGCTGATAGAACATGCTAGGAAACGACGCTCGCGTAGTTACTCTGATTATTGTAGAGCAGAATTTTGTAATTCATAGCAGTTAAATGACTTAGAACTAACTTTTATAATTTAGAAGCAAGAGTTCGATTAAGGATCCTTGGCGTGTTTAAAAATGCATTGCATCTTAATAAGGAAATTTCTGAAATTAATTAAACTTACGAGTTTTATTAACCTAATGATGCAACATACTTCGATTAAAAATAGCCATTTTACTAATAAACTATATTTATAGACTTACATTATAATTACATGCATCTATGCCCATACGATTGGAAAAATAGGCCTATGCACTTATGTGTGTGATTTGAAAAATTAACATCAATTCATTCAATTTCAAATATGAATTAACGTTCCAAGGCAAGAAATTATGTTTTATAATTTGTTATTGCCTTATGCAATTAGAATGTAGAGAAAGTATTTTTGAAGTACATACTAGTACGTAGTAGATGGAAAACATGTTTCATTTAAGTATCAGTTAAGTTAAGAAAAATTATTATTTTTTTTTAATTTTTAACTCTGGTAAACAAGTTTAACATCGATCAACTAGTTGACCCTTATCATGTTATTGGTTCAATATATAATTAAAATTTTCCTAAAAATTGATTTGACTTAAATCCTGATTTTAAATTTTAAAAGATAACATCCCAGTAAAATAACAAATCATTACGACATGATAATTAAATAAACCATTTTGTTACTAATACAATAATTATATGAAAGCTTAAAAATTGTCTCGCTAATTTCGAATTTTAGAATTTCGTTTTTTAAAAAAATAAACTTGTATGAAGGCTATTATAGGGTGTAAGCTATAATTGCTTTTTAATTACATAAGGCTTGCATGTTTATGATTTATTTATCATTATTTTATTTACTTCTTACAATTCCACTTAGATACGCTATAGAATAGAAGTAAGTGGTAATAACGCATACAGGCAAGACTTTTTCCACGCAGTAATAAGTCCATACCATATTTCATCTATCGTTGTGTTTTGTCGGTGATGTTTCAGTCTCTGAGCAATCTACCATTAGATTTTTCTAATGGGCAAGCGTTCTAAAACACTTTGGCCAACACACGATAAACAGGATGCAGTCCTGTGTTAACTTGTTGAAAGATGCCGTCACGGAGCCCTCGAAGAGACAATTCTTATATATAAAATCTAAGAAATATAACATTGACTATTCAGATTGCCGATGACATGCACGAGGTGTTCTTATCGTGTAGTAAATGGTTGCTCATACCATGACATCAAGAATAGGGGTCACATAAGGATATTGATTGACAACTGCCACCCATACGGTATAGTAGTTCGTGAGTCAAACTAATGAGATGTTGGACTTGGGTTCTAATCCCGGAGAAGGCATGAGTGTTTGTAAATGTATAGTGCCTTTGAGGCATGAGGGTATTCTAAATAGCCTTCAAGCCACAAGTCCTCTAGTGATGTTGCTGGGAGGGAAAGAGAGGTGTATGGCCTCTGGCCACCCTCATGGTACTCTTCCTCTAAATTGGGGTTGAACCGAGCCAAATCTTACTGTCACCTGTATGGTGCTCAAAGCAACGGTTAACGATAGGCGTTCATTTAGCTCTTTCCCACGATGAATTTCGTCTCGATCTGACAGTGTCAGACAGGTGCGATTAGCAACAACAACTCACCACGTACATTCTCCTCGTTGTCTCTTGACATAAGTATATCCGTCACCATGGTCCGAGCAGAATTATTCGTCTGAAAAGAGGACGTGGCTCTACTTCTGCATCCAATTCTGATGTTAGGTGCTAACCACTTTATGCCACACTTTTCTAGCTACAGTAGTAAAAGTATCTGCAATATTTTTCTCCATACAGACGCTCTAGACGTCGTCACAGTATCCGTGTGAATACTTAATATTCTGAAAACAAGCGCACAATCTGACTCAAAGTCCATGATTCAGCTGTACAATCTCGCAATTCCGACTTGACAAAAGTTCTGTTTTCTCGGATGTTATTGGTGGAAGGCTGTTGAGATACTGTATGGAGTTCAGTATAGTCCTTCCATCGATTCCGAGCCAAACTGTACTGTCACGTAGATGGTCCTCAAAGTTGATAAGTGTGCAATTAGACTTTCCCACCATGTATTTCATGGGCCTCGATCTAATGTTACTGTTGCTCGGGTGGGATAAGTAACAACACAGCGTGTGTTAAGGAAATGTATCGATGAGTAAGAGATTTTAAATAAAGTTACATTAACCTCATACACATTACGACCCTTATGCTCACTCCTCCAGTCTCAGCGAGAATGAATTTTGACGTGGCGTTTGAGATGAAAGAAATGTCATGACTATATAAGCGAAAACTATTTGTGATTCAAAATGGATTTGTGTTTCGTTCTTTCTTTTTTATTTATTTGTTGTCTCTAGATTAATGTGAGATTAAATAAAATATTTTTCAATAGCTTAGAGTTAGTTCGTTAGATGTATGAGTTTATTAGACGGAAAACCTATTAAATTTTTATTTATTGAAAATCAGATGCATTTTTTCTGACAATCTGAAGTTACGTTAAGCGAACTTTTGAAAGGGAAAATAATGTTATTACGCAGAATATAAAAATACCAAAATGTAAAAAGAGATATATTGATTTCACAGTCTATATATTTTTCTCTACACCAGTTGTTTAATATATTTACATTTTAAAGACTTACTTTGTTTTGTGCTAACATTAAAAGCATGGGGAATTTCCAAGGGTTTTTCTTTTAAGTTTATTCAATAGTTTTTTTTTTTATTTTTAAGAGAAAATAAATCCTATCCCGCAGTACTAAAAATGGCATACTACAAATAGTTAATCTTCTTCTGTAAAAATGCCATTAAAATAAAAGCCGGTCTTATAAATCTCTACTCAGTTAATCAAAAGCGCTTTTCTTTTCGGAATCCCATTTTGAAGACGTAATCTCTGTACCTTTAGATGACCAGCCTTCTTACGTTTTTTTAAGAATTTAAGTATGGAAAAAAAATGTTTTCTGCAGTTATTTTAAAGTTTCCAATATATGATATAACCTAGATGCATATCAATGGATTATTTTTGGCTTGACATATACTGTTCATATTCTTTCAAAATCCTACTTAAAGTCAAGCACTCCATCATTATGCAAATAAAACATTTTAAGATATTCTACTTAATAAAATTTGATTTATTGATTTTTTTCATTTAAGTATTATCATCATTGAAGAATTCAATAAAGCGATTTTAAGAAGTTCTAGCTTAATAGCTAAATATGACAAAAAATAACTTTTAAAAATACATAAAAAGGAAAACATTGTTTAGTAATGTTTTATTTAATTTGAGTATAATATTTAAAAAAAACAGAATATATATATATATATATATTCTTAATAAATTCTATTTAATATGAGGAAGTTTTTTGTATCAATATGAGAATAATTTCTTAGGTCAATTTTTAAAAAAAAAAATTCTGAATTTCATTTCGGGAAATTTCCAATAAATAACTGTTTGCAAATAATTAATTGCATGAGTTTAAAGTTTGATTAGGCAATATTTTTTCTACCTTTTTTCTAGTATATTCTTATCTTAAATTTGTGTAGTTCATTTTGTACTAATTACTTCCAAGCGTATGTTTTGGAATGGCACATTTTATCTTAAAATGTATCCATATTCAGTAAAACATGCATTATAAAAGTTCATTTTCTTAAAAAATGGAAATGCATGTATTTTTTTTTTTATAATTACATCGTAACACGTTTGATTAAGGGCTTAAACATAAAGTAAGTTTATAGAGTAATTTTGATAGACTCTTGTTCTGTCCATTTATTTGATATATTTTATTGTATTTTACTTAATTTAATAAATGAATTCAAGTTTTTAGATACAATTTTCTTAAATTTATTTCAACAAACTACCTTTGTAACAACATTTGGTCATTTTCAGGCTGTTAACATTTAAATAGAATAAGAAAATTATTTTAAAGTAAAAAATTTTTTATTTCCTTGGTGTGAGAATTCTTATTTTAATAACATCCAATATGTTTAATATAGTTCGAACGTAATATTTATTTACAGATCCTCCTGGTATTCCTGTGATAAAAACTTACTATGCTACATCAACCGCCATCAAATTGTCCTGGGAATTAAGTGCCCTTCCTAGTGCTCCAATTTCAGGTAATAATTCTGTCTCAATGCATTATCGTAACAAAGTGATAGTTATGTATACTTGCAAAAACATTTAAAATAAGCAGATAGCTTTAACAACTTACCAAAAATAAATACTACTATAAAGATTTATTAATTCATGATATTCAAATTATATTTTAATAGTTCAATTTTATGTTACTCTGCACTATTATTAACATAATAATTTACGAATTATTAATGGTATAATTGTTTAAGAATATTAGAATATTTCATTCATTTTCTTATATTCGTAATTTTTGAGTGCATCCAACCAGGGAATTATTGGAAGAAAAAAGTTTAGTTTCCAAATAGGTAATTTAATAACAATGCACTTATATTCAATTGATAGAAAATATTTTAAATAAAATTATTATTCACATTACCTAAGTGGTTATAAAAAAAGAAAATTATGCGAAAATACGGTACTTGTAAAAAAAAAGATTTTTGATTTTGAAAACTAAATTAATAATTATTACAACTTAATACGTGTTTAAAAATGAAGGTTAAAGTTTTTGTGTACAATATATGATTTTGTATCCAGTTATGCAAGGCTTTGAATTTTGAATTCAGTTTAAAAATCCACAGTTAATAATTTACAATAATTTGTTTTAGTTCTAATTATTATACTTTTTTTTCCTTTTTCATTTATTTTATCCCCCTTTTCTTTTTAAAATTTAAATTTATATTTATTTCTGTTTTTGTGACGGTAAAATAATTAATTCTGTAAATCTAGTCTGTATAATAAAATATTGCTATTTCTAGGTTACATTTTGCATCACAGATTAGAAGACCATCATTGGCAAGAAACGCATTTGAATGGCGATCAGAATGTATATACGCTAAGAGATCTTCAATGTGGTTCTACCTATTACATTTATTTAGTTGCATTCAATTCGGTTAATCAAGGGAACAGCAGTGAAGTAATATCGGCAAAGACTAACGGAAATGGTATTTATAAATATTAATTCTACCAAATTAATTTTATTCTTTTCAATTAGACAGTTTATACAGTAAATCTTAAGATAAAAATAAGTACCTTCTATTCATAATGTGCAATATTACAGGTATTAGAACAATTTGCAGGAACCTCTTGACAAGGAACATAATTTTCAATTTCCCTGCCTAGCATGCTTTCCATTCTCGATTCTCTAGCTATGATTTAATCAGAATAATGACATTATTATATATGATGGCTTACCTTTAGCCAATAATTCAGCGATATTTGGGTACTATATTCTTAATCTTGTCTTTTGCAATATAAAAGAATAAGATCTCAAATAGAAACACTTTTTCTTGTATGCATTAATATAGTAATGAGAAGGAAAACTATGCTGGCATCTCTAATCCTATCTTCAAACTTCCACTGTATACGCCAACTAAATACTTTGAGATTATGTACTTTCAAACAGTATCGGCCTTGAAACACGACGGGTCATCAGATACATCATTTAATTATATTTATGTATACATGTCTTACTGAGAAAAAGATGTATTTATAAAGGGAGTTGCCGTAGAGCCCATAGAGCATAGGATTGCAAGCCACGTTTAGTCGGTGAAAACCACGATAATAGCAGCCATGAGGAAGACGAATGAGCCAGTCGAGCGAAAGGGTACTCATACAAATACGTTCCGAAAGCCTCAATGACTCAAAATACCTTGTTTTCCTACAGCACGTCCTCCATAAGCTGTTGCAGGGAGTAAAGGCCTTTGTGCACCAGAAAGTGTGGTTCATGAACGATGGTGCCCCAGCACATTTTTCGATTGTGGTGCGTCACCACCTAAATGGTACACATCCGGGATGGATTGAAAACCACGTACCTTTTAGTTGGTCTTCACTCTCCCCGGACCTTAATCCCTTGGATTTCTTCTTTTGGGATAACCTAAAACCACTTACATATGAAACTCCGGAAACTATAGCAAAGAATTCCATGGCATAGATCATCGTTGATTCAGCTGACACCGCTAGACACGGTTTCATTCGAACTCTTTCGATAATCCTTTGTCAATCGGTGTCGGGTATGCCATAACTTATGTGGCAAAAACTTGAAACTATTCCTATTACAATCACTTCTGATTGCTTTTCTGACGTCGCATTGTGATACATTGTTCGTATTGTAAACATGTTTTATCTCTAATTAATGTATTTCTCAACTCTTATAACCAGTGACATAATGTACACCATCGCAACGTAGGGGGGGCAGGTTTCTAGGGGGCACAAAACCTGACTTTGTAGGGGGCATCTAATACTCTCCGTCACGCCTCCGCTTATAACGCATTTTCATTCTACTCAATATCACAACCTTCACAATTCTCTGTTGCAAATTTCTTCCATTCTGTTCATAATGTTCTTATGAAACGTTTACGTCTCCATCTTCTACGGTGATTTGTTGTCTCGATGCACCCTAGTATCATCCCTCTGAATTTGTTGGTCTCCTTCGGCAACACCTTGCACAAACTTTACATTTTTAGCTAAACCGGTATCATATAAATCTTTTTACAATGGCAAATTGCTATCGAATAAATTAAAGATCAATTTTCAAAAAAATTGAGGTATTTTTTGGAGCTAGAGAAAATTAGTTTTTTATATTGAAACTTATATAGCTAAAAAAATTTTCTTTATCAATCATTCAAACTAACTAGAAGTTTGACTATAAAAAAATATATCTTTTGAACTCTTTTTTTATATTTTAAAATAACTACAAGTTTTTGTGATTTTATTCTGGAATATATGTAGGTATTTAATAAGTCACTATTTTTAGCATGTTGGTATATTAAAAGTTCGTGTTGCATATATATTTTATTGCAACAGCAGCCAATAAAATACTAAAATTTATAATATATGCTCAATTTCAAAATCCTTAAAAGTTCGATTTGAATCATAAAATAAATAACATGCTTCAAAACAGATTTGTAATTCTTAAAAAAATATTTTCACTGATTTCTTACCTGAAAGTGAGAAATAGTAAATAAGATATGTTTGATGATGTATAATTTGAAGAACCCCATCGTATTCTTATAAAGATCTTATTTTTTATACCTAAACATGAACATATGTTGCATTGAGTTAGTTCTATTGTAAAATAATCTAAGACACATAAAAACTTTTTCTAGCTATAAATAGAAAGTTTACAAATTCACATATTCTTTATTGTTCATTGAAAGTTATAATTTCAATTGAAATAAAGATGTAGATTAAGAATTGTAAATTATAATTCCTGCAATTTTTTTTCGAAATTCGTTTCGACTAGACTTACTTGTTTTAATTCAATATAGCATAGAGGATACATGCATATTTTTACGAAATATTCCAAACTTCAAGAAGAAATTTTACTACTTAAACTTCCAATTTATGAAAAAGACAGTTCAGAATTATCTGGATTTTTATATTACTAAGCATTGCCTTTGAATGAAAATTTCGAAATAACCGGGAGTATATTTTTGGAGGCATCCAGGTAAACATCGAACTTTATTGAGCATTTTTAGAACAGACTTTGAAATGAAAGGTTTATTTAAAATTCCTCAAATACCAAAGCACATACTTGATTCAATGTTCATTTAAGAAGTGAAAATTCAATTTAAGATAATAAAGGGTGTTTTTTTAGAGGTATAGAACTTTAAATTGCAATAAAACAACGATGTATTATTCGATTGACATGAATTTTTTTTATTCGAAAGATAATCTTGTGGCATTACATTTTAAATATGATTTCTGGCATAGGACTGTCTAGGCTGGCTTGGATGTAGTCCAATCTGGACGGAAAATTTTCGATGACGTTTTCCAACATATGTGGCCGTATATCGGCAATAACACGGCGAATGTTGTCTTCCAAATCGTCAAGCGTTTGTGGCTTATCCGCATAGACCAATGACTTTACATAGCCCCACAGAAAATAGTCTAGCGGTGTTAAATCACAAGATCTTGGAGGCCAATTCACAGGTCCAAAACGTGAAATTAGGCGGTCACCAAACGTGTCTTTCAATAAATCGATTGAGGCACGAGCTGTGTGACATGTTGCGACGTCTTGTTGGAACCACAGCTCCTGGACATGATGAATGTTCAATTCAGGAATGAAAAAGTTAGTAATCATGGCTCTTTACCGATCACCATTGACTGTAACGTAGTGGCCTTCATCGTTTTTGAAGAAGTACGGACCAATGATTCCACCAGCCCATAAAGCGCACCAAACAGTCAGTTTTTTCTGGATGCAACGTTGTTTCGACATACACTTGTGGATTAGCTTCACTCCAAATTCGGCAGTTTTGTTTGTTGACGTAGCCATTCAACCAGAAGTGCGTTTCATCGCTAAACAAGATTCGCTTATGAAAATCGACCATTATTTTCGAAATAAAATTGCACAATTTGAAAGCGTTGTTCAGGCGTGAGTCTATTCATGTTGAATTGCCAAACCAAACTGAGAATAAATCACTTGACAGCTGTTAAATCGATTGCCATCTTTGAAATTAATGCCAACTTAAACTTCTATACATGGAAAAAAACACTCTGTACTATTTATTAACCTCCGGCACAAAAGTAATATCATTTATTTTAAGGCAAGCAGTTCAGTGAATAACATTTAACTTTTTATAATTATTTAAACTAATCATTTAGTACAAATTTGTAACATAAGTTACACTGAACTCATAATTATACTCCTTTTCATTTCAGTACGAAAAGAATCCGGATAAACAATATCCTTACCTTTTCAATCGATGAGAGCCTTCTTATTTTTAGCAGATTTAAAACCGAAAGATCTTAAGGAACTCCTCATCACACAAATGGGAACTCCGGTTTCGTGTTTAATCAAACGTTTTTCCCATCTATTCAACCGAAAACGCAAACAAAAACCTAAAATGATTGTGCGTCTCATTTTCCTCTTTTGAAACAGTGAGACTCAAAACAAAACAAATATTTTAATTCAAATTGAAACTCGGGTAGTAATTTGAGGAGTTAAAGCTGCAAAGCTTCGTAATTATTGCTGGCGTTTCGAGTGTCGTATTTAGCTTACGTAGAGAAGGAAGATTCAATTAAATGAAGATAATTATTTATGTCATTCACAGAAGGGGAGTAAGGTAATGGATTCATTTGACAAATGCATTCTCATATTTTATTTCCTTCTTAACAAGTGCGTTTTGTTTCAAGTTGGTTCTCTCGCTTTTCCTAATTATGCTAAGGGATTGTGAAGAAAAACATTATCAAACGCTTAGGCGCGTTGTGAGGACAATAAAAGAGGTACGTGATGTTATTCGGCTTTTGTTTTGTTAATTTTGTTTTCAAAAGTTTTTTTCAAACAATTTTTTCCATCTGTTTCCGTCATCTAGTTAATCGCACGAAACTTCTTTTTCTAATTCGATTGGACGTCGGTAAAAGAAGAATTTTTTCCCCCAGTAAATTGAAGTTAGATGGAATAATGTATTTACGACTGCAGTAGCGTTGCAATTACGATTCAATGAGTGATAAGACTGCTTGGTGATGTAAAAAAGCAGAATACCTGTAATCCCTAATGGATAATATTTCGAAAATAATTAACTGTTGGAATAATTTTCATTTTTTCCCTCTTGATTATCAATGTACACTGCTCAAAACAATTAGGGGAGCAAGCAAAAAAGTGAAGAAAACCGTGTGAGACAGCCACGTATTGGCATACAATGCATAGTACACACGTATCAATGCACAATACAGAAAAAAGGCGTAAAAAAATTTGGAATTAAGCTTTAATTCTTTGAAAATATGGAAAAAACATGAAAAGATGATTTAGGGCAACAATTTAGTTACATGTAAACGATAAAAAAAGGTACTGTTTAGACATGGTGCATGAGTTTTAATAGGGCGTGTGGTCTCCTGGAACAGCTAAGACTGCTGCACACCTGTTTGCCATGGATGCGATGAGGTTATCGATCGGACTTTGGGGAATACTGTTCCACTCCTCAAGAAGTGCAATCTCCATGTCTCGGACAGTAGCAGGTGGTCTTGGTCGAGCAGCAATGCGTCGTCCGAGCATGTCCCAAACATGCTCCCATGGATTCAGGTCAGGAGAGCACGCTGGCCATTCCATACGCTGTATTGTTTCAGCTTCAAGCATGTTCTCCACCAGACGAGCTCTATGCGGTCGGCATTATCATCCTGGAAAACAAAGGAATCTCCAATGGCTCCAGCGTAAGGGATGACATGAGGTCGAAGTATCTCGTCTGCATACCTTCGGCCCGTCAAAGTGCCATTCCGAATGGTATGCAGGTCCGTACGTCCCCCTATGCTGATTCCACCCAATACCATCCAACCAGTTCTTCTGTATTGTGACCTTTCACGAACGAATGTGGGTTTATTTCGAGTGCCCCTGTCCCTCCATACAAAAACACGTCGGGTGTCACACTCTAGACTGAATTGGGACTCGTCTGTAAACAGCACTTGGCTCCAATCATGTTGCTCCCAATCTCGATGTTCAGCAGCCCATCTTCTTCGGGCCGCACGGTGGCGTGGGGTCAACGGAATGCAGACCATTGGCCTATGTGCATAGAGCCCTCCCTCATGAAGCCGATTACGTACTGTTTGGCTGGACACCCTTCGTCCAGTTGCCAAGAGCAACTGTCTTTGAAGCTACGTAGCATTCTCTGTTCTGTTTCGACGGACGGTTAACTGTATATACCGGTCATCAGTTGATGTAGTGGCGCGTGGCCGACCTGCCCCTGGTCGACGTCTAACATTTCCTGTTTCTTGGAATATATTCCACAGCCTTGCAACAACACTTCTGGCGACTCCAACAGCGTCCGCGACACTACATTGTGTTTGCCCGGATTCCAGTCTGCCTATAACACGCCATGCCATGGATTCCGGTAAATTACGTTGTTGAGACATTCTCAAGTAACCTTGTCTCAAAAAAAAAATACTGCGCAATCGAATTTCACAGTTACGGCAATAAAACAGACGTTTCTGCAACATCCCGATTTCTGCCCTTATCTCCTTTTTCTGGTTTTTGACGTCATGAACTTTGATTTGCATATAAAGTTTTCTTCTTCCGTTTCCTGGTAGGCTTTACATTATGGATGATTCATTTTATGTTACTTATTGGTATACATACTTGCTTACTTTTGTTAAAATCATGTGCTCCTCTAATTGTTTTGAGCAGTGTATAAGACGCAACAGAATAAGTAGCATGTGTTTCTAAATGTTATTTAATGCAACGACATTACTTCTCGTTAACAAATGTACATTTTAACTTAAAACGAAATAAATACATCTGTGTCACTGTAGGATTTGTAATGCTTAACTGGAATGGAAAAATAAAAAGATTAAATTCCAATATTGACAAATGATATATACACTCCGTCACAAAATAATAATAATAATAAATGCATCCAGAAGAAATTAAGCTACTATCACGAAACTGGGCGGGAATGTAGTCTATTAATAGATATGCAAATGATTAAAATTTCAACACCAATGGGACAAGGATAAGCGTGCTATGTACATATGAGATACACAGCTGGGAGAGATTAAAATCATGATTGATCGAGTCATATAGTTATAGAAACAAATCTGTTGACTAGGATAGATGATATTGTAACTAGAGAAGTCTTGAAATCATAACCGACGACAGTACGTACAATTGTAGAACTTTCAGGGGGACGTATATTAAGCCTCATAGAAGCAGGTTGGTCGAACAGGCGTATCAGCCTCCATCTCGGTCGGAGCAATATGGTAATTGCTCGATGTTGTCAACTATGGATCACCAAAGGCATAATATACAGTCGCGAAGAGTCAGGGTGTCCCAAGAATACAAATACGTGCCATAATCGTGCAATCAGAAGAGCAGCCACATCTTCACGAATAACGTCGCTAGAATCGGTTCGACGCCATTTACAAGCTTACAAACATTCTTAGGAATCAATGGAAATCATTCGAAGAAGAATAACGGAGAGTATAAGGAGCTGACAACCATTAAAACGCCTACCAATGACCTCACATCATAGGCAGTGTCGATCGATTTTTGCCGACGTCGGGCAAGATGGTGTGTGAACTATTGGAGGCATGTGGTCATCCGCGAGGAACTCCGATTTAGTTTCAGTGCTGATGACAAGATGTAACAGGCTGGAGAGCAACTTGTTGGGACACACGGTCACCTCTAGTCATCGTTTAACACAATATGGATGCAAGTAGTTACGTGGACATTTTAACACCAGTTGTACTGCCTATGCTATCAAATCACCCATATGCCCTTTATCAGAAAGACGACGTTCATCCACATACCATTTGACTCTCCCAACAATGTTTTCAAGGATATGCCTTTCAACTATGGCCTGCTAGGTCTCTAGATCTCTTGCCGAAAGCGTACGTCTGGGACGTGCTTAGAAGGTAACTGCAGCCGTCCCAGAATACTGATGATAATTCTCCGAAGGAAGTCTAGATGATGATTGATGGATGCTTACTGATGGATGCCACGCCTTCTTTTGGTTTGATAGCTGCCCCTGGTGGATGTACTACATAATGATTTGTAACCTTTTTCAAATCATATCTTCTTAATAAAACACTCTGTTCTTCTGAATTGGCAACCATTTGCTCATCTCCTAGTATACTACTTACTTGATAAGTTTCGGGATAGTCGCTTGTTTCCTTCTCGTTGCATATAAGAATTTCTATGTAGTGTGTTGTTGAATAGTATTAACTTCTGTTCGAAATGCTACATTTTGTCAGTAGAATAAATTGGTGGACTTGTTTCAACATAAACACGGTGAAGCAGTTACAAATTTGAGATATCCACAAGATTTTTAAGATTAATAAAACAATCTAAATTTAGAATGTATTGCCTAAGTTTGGTAATATGCACAATCATTTTAAACAATTTTAATTCAAAGCTGTTGGAAGTGAATTTCATAATTTATCAAGTTACATTTAGCATCAATTATCTGATTTCTGCAAACATTTAAAAACTAAGTGTTATGTAATTCATAAATTAATATTTTCGGTATTATTTGCAACCGTCTCTCTCATATAATTTATTTAATTTACTTAAAAAAACTTGAAAATTACTCTGGCAAGTTAATAAATTTAATGTAAAAAAAAAAATGTTTGTTCAACTGTGTCCATACACTGCTGTCTGATAATATTTCATTGAAAATAATTTGATATAAACGAATAATTGATATAAACGATATAATTTGATGACTACGGATATTTTGTTTTATCTACATGTATTGTCAAAATTATGATCTATGTACTGAATATCTCTGTGATAGTAAAAATATACTTCGTAACTAAAGTAATTCTTTAACGTGTTTGACATGTAGAAGAAAGTTAATTAAAACTCAATTTAATGCTAAATTCAAAAACCATTTTTACTACTTATTTGAAAGTGAGAAATAAATATTAATCGATAAATTGATTAAGATGAATATCTGTAATAATCACGTGAGCTATATGATTTATTGTATATTTATTGTTTAATGATCTTTTAAAAATTTATTTTTGTTTTCACTTCTTTTTTTTATTGGAGGATTCCTCTTTAAAGTCAAGTACAACGTAAAATAGAGTGCTAATTTCTTTCAGTGAGGAGAAAATAAATAAACTTCCTGTTAGAATTATTCTTAAAATATTCTCATTTGTACTCCTTAAAAACAAATTCAAATGTTTCAATTGATTTTTTTGTGTTCGCATTAAACAAAACTTCTTTCAATCACAAGATTTATTTTGAAAACCCCACTTAACAATTTAATTGAAAGCATTCAGTTTCTCCCATTGCGAAAAACCAATAATAAAAAAAAGAAATACGCGTAGGTAAATATTAGAAAAAAAAACATTTACTTGCGAACGTTATTCCTTTTAAAATACCTCAGTCCTGATGATAAAATATATTGAATAAAAAATGCGAACTAAAGCATTAAAAACGAGAACCAGTATCAAAAATAACCCACTGAATCCACTCGATAAAAATCAATGGGCTATCAATATTCCATGCTAAACATACATCTTATGAAAATTTATTTCAAGAGCTGAATGATGGAAGCCATATTAATCACATGTACTCGATGCATTTTTATCTCACGTTATATCCCTTTGCGAAAAACAAATGGCAATGGCAGAATGAAAAGAGCAATACATCAAAATTTTCCTCCCTGGGGAATACCGATATATCTTGATTATCTTCATTCCTACGGTCATAAAGTTTTATAACGTAGTATTTAGAATATCTTTTTTCTTCCCATGCAAACGATATATATGTAACCAAAAATAATATAAAGTATTTTCTTCAAGAATTTTATGATGCCGCAACGATAAGATGAGAAAAAAGGCGATAGTGGCTGATGATTTGTTTATTGTAGTGACATCCAGTATTAAAATCTTAAGACTTGATTTATCATTTAAATTTTCTCGCTTATTTCTTTTTATTTGCCATTTGAAGGTAATGCATTAAGTTTATCTCAATGGAATTTGATTTCTAAATGTGACTATTTTGATTTGTAATTTAGTTTTCTTTAGAACGGTGATTATTTATATTGAAAGTAATTCAGTAAAATGTGCAACAAATTTTAAAATGGTAATGTCCAGTGGTGTAACGGAGAGTAATAGCCCCCTCCCTTGCAAAGTCAGCTTTTGTTTTTATTTCACAATTTGGTTAAATGCGTATTTGGAGTCAGTCAGGCTTTTTGCCCCCAAGGATCCTGCCCCCCCCGCGATACAGGGAAGTACGTTACGCCATTGGTAAGGTGTGTCACACTAAATGAACTGCTCTTTGGGGGGGGGGATTTTATATTTTGATTCAGTTAAGTTTTCAAAAATTAAAAGCATTTTTATAGTTATCCATTAATTTTTACATCTATCCTCATCGTTTTTATTTATGGTTCACTATAAATCTAAATTTCCTCAATAAATTATATCATATAGACCCAAATAAAAGGGCTAGAAACTGTAAATATACATGTATATACCAGGGAAAAAATATATACCGTAAAATCCGGCGTATAGCGCGCACTTTTAAAACAAAAAAATAAGACTTAAGGGTGCACGTTTTACGCCGGGTGTCGAAACGATAGCTTTAAAAATAACAAAAGAAATCAGCATAGAAAAATTCGAAATACACGTATCGAAATACTATTTATTTAAAAGAAATGGCATGTCTTGTGAACAAAAAGAGTTGTTATTTTATAAGTATACTATTTTTTCAAAAGTCTGAGACAATACCTCGAATAAATGACTTCAAAACACAAGAACATTGCATACGAACATTTCAGATTTCTTCGGAAAGAAGGGTGCGCGCGTTATATGGCGAATATATACCTTAAAATAAAAAAAAATGCAACTTGAAAGTATAGGTGCGCATTATACACCGGTGCACGCTATGCGCCAGATTTTATGGAATATATAAACTGGGTGCCCCGAAAAATCACCCAAACTCTGTACTGCCAGATTCTTCGTTTGTAGTACATTAAAATGCCTAAGAACTGTACCCTTACGATCCATAGCTTACGACAAAAATGCTGCAAATGACGATTAATGAATATTTTGAGCTTTTGTACTTGATGGGCTGAATATGGTTTACTACGGCAGCATGATCAAAAGCGGTGCTCCAGTTCTATGATCCCTCTAATAGCCAGATCTCACACCGTTAATTTTTTTTTCCTTTGGGGACATATCAAGCATTTGGCGTATTGAGACATAGTGACTACGCAAATGGACTATACTATACACACCACGCTGGTGCGACTTGTGCATACCTCCATTCCACGCCGTGCTCAAGTCCACCTTGATTAACACGGTGGACACTTTGTACATCTGCATTTTGTAAATATTTTCAAATACAGCTTTAATATGTCTAATATGGTATTTGTTCCTTGCACCGGCATGCTTGGATTTCGTATTTTTCTCATAAAGTATGGATGGTACAGATACAGTTCTTTTTTCGAAAGTTTATATATTTCAGATACACTCTTCAATTCATATTTTACTAACCAATTCACAGTTTCTTACTTTTCTAAATCTCAATCTTTTTTTAATGTTTAGGATATCATACCCATTTCAAAGCCAAGAGTGTGAAAGTAGCATTATTCAATAAGAAACAAAACACCTATAATCCACGATTTTTTTTTATTAATCTTCTCACTCGATGTAGAGGAAGATCAATATTACTACTCAATTCTAAATAATTAAATGTTTGTGAATAATTATGAATATAATTATTCAGAATCATTCATCTTATACACCAAACTAACTGCGGCTGTCTTTTCAATAAACTAATAATGATTCTACAATAATACACGAAAAGGATTCGGCTCCATCCAAATGCTGGTCATATTACCTCAGTATATGATTTACTTAAATAGTAAGTAAGCGCCTAGCTTTCTAGTATAGGCAACGGCTTGCTATATATCTGACAATATAAATGCTATTTCCTTCTGACAGTATAAATGCTATCTATATCTATGGATAAATGCATTTCGCCTGACATTATATACAACTACTTATTAACATATCAAGTTTTCTCTGTAAGTTTGCGGTTGTTCAAGTTCAATAATAGTAATAGCAAGTATAATATATATATATATATATAAATTAAATCAATTCCTACTTAGATCAACAAAGAAAAATTTTAATTTAGCTTCTTTTTTTTAAATAGTTACAATTAATGTAAATATGCATATACATATGACAGAATCACAACATTAAGTAGTGATTAATTTTTATTAGTTATTATTAAAGTATCGTATTGTTATCCAAAACCATTATGTGTATAAAATTTCAGTTCAACTGAATGTTTTAAAAGGTGAGAAAAACCTTTTAAGGTTTTGACACAAGGCGCCAAAAATGATGCCAACTTGGCTGTATTTGTAATTCTTTAAAAAATTAGTTTTAATCAATTAGTTTTTATTAATTATAATTAAATTACTGCATAGTAATCCAAAATAATCATGTATATAAAATTTTAGCTCAATTGAGCGCTTCAAAATGTATTTTTTAACGATTGAAAATTCAACGAAGATAAATAAATAAATAGAGAGTGTGAGCTAATAGTAGGAAATGAAAAATAAAACCAAATACGTTTTGAGTGGAAAACCTGATACAAACCTGTTACAAATTTAAACAATTTTTCATTTTTTTAAATTAATTTAAAATCCAGATGTCATATTCTTGATTTCATGCTTCAAAAGTACTTCAAAGTTATGTAAAATAGTGAAATAGAAATCCTAAGTAGCAATAAATAGGTTTAAAATTATCCTAGGTTTTAATAACTCTAAATATGAATATTTTTAAAATCAATGATATGATATAAACGTATTTTCAATATTTTATTCGTTCTAGCTTTAGTGGAGATGTAAATAAAATTATAGGTCTTAGAGTATTTTAATTACCCTACATTTTATGTCAAATGTGTCTTTTTTCTCTTTTTATCCCTTAATTATTTTTCTTTTTAATGGCACTATTTCTTTGGTTTACATCTGCCAGAAACTGAATGATTCTAGTTTTCATACCTTCATTCGATGCTACTTTGCACGGTTTTCATTTTTTAAGCGTAATTTCTAATTAAGTGTAAAATATTTTTAAAATACTAACTTATAGAAAATGAAATCATATATATATATATATATATATATATATATATATATATATATATACTACAAAAGGCATTTTCATCGAAGTTTGTCTTTTTGAAATCTAGAATACATGTTAACTGTTGAATTTAAGTTACATAAACCACACACATTACTATAACTTTAAAAACTATTGTATAGAATGTTGTCGCAACTTTATGTGGAAATAAACTATTCTTTTACATAAGCATTATGGTTACAATAGTCTTGCAGTGATAATCATATCAAAGAAAGACTGGAAATATCGTTTATTCAGAAAAGTGTGTTATTTGTGCCTAGCGATTTCTCATAAATTATTCCCATAACAGAGGTCTATTAGGAAAATCACATTGGGATAAAAATGTCTCGAGTTTCTGTTCTACTTAATTGTATTTATTATATCAAACATACGCTTGTTTTATTTTATTTATATGTTTTATTCCTGTAACTAAATGTTCTACTTCAGAAGAGACTTTTCACGCCAAAATACATTAGAAAAGCAGACAAAGTAATTTATCTTTTTACAACACAAATTCCTACACAAATTCTGAATTTTTTTTTACAGTAGAACATGAAAATAAAATATACGTTATATGTCTTTCTCTCCATCTTTTAAGCTACTTATTTAATTTTACTTTATGTGTGTGTTACATACACTAAATATTATAGTTTTTTTTTCTTTATGAATCCTTCGTTAAAAAACTGTTTGATGTACACCGTTTGGCATTTTTTTTGGTAAACGCATGCAATAAACCTCTGTTTTAGCTAAAAACTATTATTCACATTTTGGAATAAAACTTAAGTTGTAGATATGTCATTTTCAATAGAAAAGCACAGCAAGACAATTGGGTTAAAATGCTATCTATTCGGGAAAAGTTATGCATTATAAATTTCCTAATTAACATAAAAGTAATATTTAAAACTACCATTTTAAAAAAAAATTGGATTCATTTTGCTTTAATACAGATTATTTAAAGCTTTATGTATACATATATACATTTCAAGTTAGTAAGTTAGTGTTAGATTTATTGGTACAAAGCTGATTTCGGCTAAATTCTGCAAATATTAGTTAAAATATTTTTAAAAAAAGGTGAAAGAAAAGAATTTCATTAGCAAAAGGTAAACTTTCAAGTTAAATATATAAGAAACCTGTCTTATAAATTTCTAGTGAACAAATTTTGGTGGGGAATTTCCCCACTGTAACTTTTAAGTATTCAATATAATTGCAATGGCGTAGTTATACCATATTTTTAAATTAAGCAAATTATTTAAACATCAGTTAAATATATAATGGAGAATAGAAGTTTTTAAGATGCATTATATGTATATATTTGTGTATTGATATCCAAACAGTTATTTATTCCTATTCATTTATATTTGCATTCTATAATCCAAATTATTAATACAGTATCAGTTAAATTTTTGTTTTTATATTTTCACTTTATTCTAAATTTTCTGAATGATATATAGCTATGCTGATCTTTTGTCTTCTATTGTTACTGAAAGGTTATTTTCACCTAATTGCTTTTTATTGTGAAATGGGTAAAACTTTTAATGAAAGTCGTTCTCACTAAATGTGTTCCCTTATATGCCATTTCATTGATCGGTTCTTTGGAAAAAAAGGACGACGCATCTGTAATTGTTTGGTTATATGAATGAGTAAGCTTATAACAATAGCACAAAAACAGAAAACTTTTTGTTAAATTGAAGGATTAGAAAAATAATCAAGAAAAATGAAATAGCGTTTTAACTCCTGTTCTTAATAGATTCCATTCCGAACTTTGATAATAGCGAATCGCACTGAAATATTAAACTAATTTTCCAAAAGGCTTCAGTTATCTTTATGTCTCCCTCTGGACCGAAATGAAACATTAAAACTCTTCATAGCGCACAACGTGGTTTTTGTGAAAAAGTTCTTTCATATATTGATCAGAAGAAAGCCACAGTTTTAATGTCTTTCGGAGAACATTTCCGGACCAATATAAGGACGAAGAGAAGTGGTAGTAAAACTATTATTACTGGTTTCCTGAGAACTACTTTTGCAATGAAAAAGAAATAAAATTGTGGAGGGAAGAAGAAAGAATAAAACGGAATGCTTTTAATTGTGGGAGTAGCTGCATCTGCGCCACTTACACGAAGCACCAGTCTAAAAAGAGTTAGGGTACATTGTGGCATAACAGGTACTTAACACTAGATTATTCACAACAGATTAAGAACTGTGAAAGCTAAATGTGACATATTCTTACAGTCTTAAGCGATTTACGTGTTTCTGGAAATGAAGCAATAAAAAATTAGCTATTATTTAAACGCAACTATTTTTTACGCGTTTTCCATTAATCGCAATTTTATGAATTACCTTTTACCCAATGGCATTTTTCATACCCTAATTACCACTGTTGTAGCCAATAAATAATGTATCAATATTTTTGTTCACTATTAGCTTAATCGCACTTACGAATTATGGGTCATTCGTTTGATATTAATGAGTTTGAAATGAAAAATACATGTTTCTTTTTAATAATTTAGTGATAGTAAAAATTTACATCAGAGTATATTGCTACCAAAATGTACGCAATGGTCAGGGAAAAAAATATGATTTATTTGCGAACACCAATGTATCATTATATGTATTAATAGATATATATTATTTTTATTAAACTCTACTTCTCCATAGTCTGATAATGAGTTGAATAATACATATAAAATATGACTCCGATTTTTTTCAATTTAACATAATACATAATAACAATGAGAAATCACGTGTGGTATCCTCAAGTGGTAGAGCAGACGTTTGAGTGAATAGGAATTTAGTAAGAAAAAGCAGCTGATTTTGAAATCAACATTTATAACGTTAGTTTTTAATTCGTAAACAGAATAATGTCATATTTTCCAATGTTGTATTTGTGTTTACGACTTGAAATGAAAGGATTTACGCGCTGTATGAGTACCCGACAATTTCTATGAAATACTTAGGTTACTGCCCAGTATGAATGAACTTTTGCTCGGCTGGCCAGACTTAAGCGAACTATTTCTTTATAGTTAAATAAACTTATAAATATACTTAGAGTAGTATATATTTTGATTTTAGAGATGTTTACACAGACATTCTGATTCGACAAGCCAGAATGATTACCATGGTGCAAAACATTATTAATAGTGTAGGCCAGTGCTTCTTAAACGTTCAACATTTGCGACCCAGTTTTCAATCATAAATTTCATCGTGCCTCCCTCCTTACAATAACTATGCATTGAATTCAATAATGCATTTCGACCATTGGTGTAGCTAGTTCTGAGGGGGCTCTGTATCAAAATTCCTTTGGGGCCCTTTTTAGATATGAGTGCCCTATTAGTGGGGATGTAGTACACGTGTTAGGCCTCTCTAGCTTCGGGACCCTTTATCATTAATACGGCGGTAGCTACCCCCCAATTTGAAAAATGCTGTTGTAGGTAACCGAAATGAGTATCTTACAATATTATATTTCTTCGCGTTTCTTAAATTCTATCAGATCTCAGAATGGGGAAAAATGTCTAATTGCCAATCTCTCATTATATTTCTCTTATAGACGAATCAAAAACTTTATCTGAATAACTCATGTAATTTGGTATTTTCATTTTCAATATGCCTTGCATAATATATTTCTGACAAAAAGCCTTCAATTTTTTTGGAAACACCAAACAATCTATTATCCTCTAAGCTTTCCATTTTTTTATTATCCAAAATGACGACTGAACTGTGTGTGTTAGTTTCCAGTTTCTAAACAAAATCTTTTTTGGGGTGATTTATCTTTCAAATTTCAACAAACACAATAAACAGTAATCGTTATGAGGGCACTATTAATTCTTCCTCATTTTGATACAAACTTAGTTCCAAAAGTTCCATCACTGGAATTGCGAAAATCAATTTCAGCTTTTTGCTTTTTTTGAACAAGTAAGGCTCAAAGGGTATAACTTTACATTAGTATTTGAATTTAGTCCAGTTTTCGGTAAACTTCCCATTGTGTGGAATATTATGAAGGTCAATTATTCCCCTAATGAGCTGCATATTAGCAACTAAGCCTTTGCAGACACGGCAAGTCCCCAAAAAATGAGAGCAATTTTATGATGGCACTATCTACTGGATATCCTCACTGCCAAATCTCTGAATTTGAATTTCTTCTGGTTCTTTTTCTTTCTCTGATGATTGAATTTCTTTTAATTCAAGCTGTTGTCGGATGCTGAATAATGCTGTTATTTAGTTTTGTCGAGAGTACCAGAGCCAAACAGATACTCAATGGATCTTTTACATGTCACACAATCATATGACATGCGTGTCTACGATTTTTGCATCCAGAAAATATATCGACTCTACCCGGAATCGAAGCCACAATGTTGGGCTTATGAAACAGGCTCGCTATCTCTAAAGCACTGAGTCTACGAGTAAAGAACTTTAACTCTATGAAGAAACAGAATATTTTTCCTAATTAGACGGATTTAAGTGGCTTAAACTTAAGTTTTGTTTTTTCATGAAATCATATATATATTTCACTGATATTTAATTCATTACAGTTTTTTTTTCATTTAAGCAAGGCATGCTGTTGATTACTATCGAAGAATTGTGTTTATTTAGACTTAGGACGAAAAAATAATGTATGTGATTTTATTTAAGGTTGTTACGAAGTTTATGTTTGATTCGTTCTGTTACGAATAATTGTCCAATTTCGTAGTTATATGATTTTACAGAGAAAAATCTCTAAATTTTTAGTTAAGGTGAAATTTATTCTATTACGACTTTAGTAGATAATGAATAAATAAAAGAGTAAACTTGTGGTATTTTAGTACCAAAAGGGTCTTTTTTCAGGCGCTTACTACCCTCCATATATGGTGATTCACTGAAACTCACCGGGATTATAAAAGAGATGATTTCATGAAATTGTTCATTTTATTTATTTCTAAAGGAGCTGATTGCCTGCTGTGAGGAAATGATTACTGGGCTAACTAGTATTATGGTCTGAAACAAGTCTTTTTCACACACAAATATATCTTCTAATAGATATAAAATAAACCCTCAAGCATTAAATAGTTTTTGAATTTAAAATTTCACACAGACTGGTTATTTTCCTACTATTTTCATTAAATACTCCAACCGAAATATAGGGGGGTATACTCAATATACAATCTAATAAACTAAATTTCCATAAATAATTTTCTACAAAATTTATAGAAAGATGTTTAAATTACTAAATTTATCAAAATGAAAAGTTCTCATTTTAATCTCATTAAACTGTGAATTTAGATCTGAGCCCTTGTTAGATAAATAATAATAATAATATATATATATATATATATATATATATATATATATATATATGTAGCATTATATCACTACTTATTTTTCCTTTCCTGTCATTCATAGTCTAAGAATATTTTCAGAAAGAAACACATATTTTTAGCAAATTAAATTCTCAATTTACTGCACACATTAACACAAAGTCATGCAAATGTAAGTAAAAAATATGTCTCGGATCTCTAATTTAAATATCCTTTTATTTGTTTAAAATGTATAATTTACCAGCGTAGAATTACCTGCTTTTCAAATACATTGAACCACAAAATATCTTCTATTATTTGATTTACTTGTCTCAGACTCATTTTTAATTCATGAAATGAAACAATATTGTGGTTTGTTGCTTTTATTTAGCTCCTATAGCCCCGGATAAACGAATGCTATTATCTGTCAACAAAACAACTGTTACGGTCAATCTGAACAGTTGGCATAATGGAGGCTGCCCCATCACTTTCTTTGTGATTCAGTACAAGTCAGCTGGTCATCATGAATGGACACTGGTGAGCAACAATATAATACCAGAGCAACAGACAATAACCATCACCGACTTGACCCCTGGAGCTTGGTACAGTCTGCTCATGACAGCTAGAAATGATGCGGGTTCAACTGACGCAGAATATGTTTTTGCTACTTTGACATTGACAGGAGGTAAGATAAACGATACTTTTATAGAAATAAACTTTAAATTTCTGAAAATATAGTTTTCCTTTTCCAAAGTATGATGTGTAACCTCAAAAGATACAACAAGCCCATAATTTTGATTCATATTTATTTATGCGCAGCTGTATTTTTCTTCTACATCTAATATTGAAGGTATTTTAGATAGATAATTTAGGAATCTTACAAAATTTCTGTATTTTCATTTAAAGGCAATAGGATAAAACTTTTTCTAATAAAGCAAATAATAGTAACGATGGCTCTCTCTCTTAATATATATATATATATATATATATATATATATATAAACATTGTTTATGCAATATTTATCGCATGATTTTTTTTACATATAAAAAAAGATATTACAAAATTAATGTTATTTATATAGTATATTTTTTCTACATTTAAAATAACTAAATAAAATGGGATTAAAATATACTGATTTATGTTTCTGTCGATTAAAAACTCGATTAAAAGAACATTGTAATATATGTGTATTGTTGTTAGTTAATAATAATAATAGTAATAAATTAACAACCAATATATAATTCATACACGATTGTGAAACATTGTTGATAGTTTTATTATTTCAAAGAATATTAAAAGTTTTGGTTTTTATTTTCGATAAAGTTATAAATTAGATAAATCACAAGAAATCAAAAGGGGAAACATAGAAATTATAGCGCACGCGTGGAGATAAACATTCATGAGTTAATTACTAAAATACACTCATGTCCATAAAGTAAGGATAATTCAGAATCACACAGAAATTGAACTCTAAAATAAAAATTTCACCTGTAGAATTATCACTTACTCCTCGAAGAATAATATGCAAATTACAGGAAACTACTAGATAGCGTGGATAGTACGTCACAATGACGAGAGTGTAAGAGAGGGGTATATATGGAATGGTGGCAAAGAAGTAAAATTGTTCACAAGCGCTTTAAAAGCCTTTCAGTGCAATAACCCTATAGTTATGGCACAAAGGAAGCATTTGGATGATTTTTACGTGGTAGAATTATTGGACGACTGGAATGTGGACGTACCCACCATGAAGTATCCGAGGAACTTGGAATCGCCCAGAGTGTCATCTCCAGGCATTGGCAACGATTCCAAGATGATGGTAATGTGATTAGATGTTACAGCACAGGTCGCCCCCGAGTTACAACGCCGAATGAGGACCGGAATTTGGCAGTTACTGCTAAAAGAAAAAGACGGAGCATAGCATCAGACCTGTCTCGTCAGCTCTCTTCAGCTACCGATACCACAGTTTCAAGGCAGACCGTGTACAGAAGCTTAGGGCTCATTTGTCTATATGCTCGTAGACCTGTCAGATGTGTTCCACTTACCGCAACTCACTGTCGCCTGCGATTAACCTGGAGTAGAGAGCATGCATTGTGGACACCACAACAGCGATCTTGTGCGATGTTTCCCGACGAGTCCAGGTTTAGTTTGCAGTCTGATTCTCACCGGACTTTAATATGGAGAGCGCCAGATACCCGTTACCACCAAGAGAATACCATTGAACGACACCGTTACGGTGGTGCCGGATGGCTCGTTTGGGGAGGAATTATTCCTGGTTCCAGAACTGACCTGCATGTTCAGAGTGTAACGATAACAGGTCACATCTATCGGGATGTCATTCTGAAACATCATGTACGTTTGTTTCGGGGTGCCAGGGGTGCTGAATTTCTGTTTATGGATGACAACTCCCGTCCTAACCGTGCAAACATTGTAGACGAATGCCTTCAATCGGAGGATATCACCCGTATGGATTGGACAGCATACTTACTGGATTTGAATCTAATAGAGCATGTGTGGGATTTGCTTGGCCGACAAATTGCATCCCGTCAACCCCCTCCCACCTGTCTACCGGAACTTCGGAGGGAAGTGCTTGATGAGTGGTGTAATATTCCCCAAGATCAGATTGATAATTTGATACTCAGCATACCCAGGCGTTGTAAGGCCTGTATTGCATCGTCCGGGAGACATACTCCTTATTAACCATCATACTAACCATGTTATACTGTTTTTTGTAAATAGGTTCTTTTTTGAAATTTGCTCCAGGGAGTCAAAATTGCTATATGTTGGACATAATTAATAAAAATTGCATTTTTCTTTTTGCTCCTTACCTTTTGTTTAATAAATAGTCTTTACAAATAAGGTAAATTTGTTTTGCTTCTGTCTCTTTCTTTGCCTGAACTTCATTATCCTTAATTTATGGACATGAGTGTACTTCTATTCATTTGAACACATTATGTCTATTTCCATATACTTCTTGCTTTATAAGTTTGAAAATAATATGTGCAATGCAAGAAATTTAAAAAAAAATATTTTAATAAGCATGTTTAAAAAATAAACGACAAAAAATCATGTTAATTTCTTTACTGTTAATTGAAACGTTTAATAAAGATGCTTGCATTGTGTTACCTTAGTACACTTATGTTATTCGGTAAAGTCCTTTCTTATCTCAGTTGTGCAATTTAGAGCGATTTTGTTATGATACATTGATAATTTGATAGATTTATTATGATACATGGACTATTTGATCGATTTATTATGATACATAGATTATTTGATAGATTTATTACGATACATAGTTTATTTGATAGATTTGTTATGATACATAGATTATTTGATAGATTTATTATGATACATAGATTATTTGATAGATTTATTATGATACATAGATTATTTGATAGATTTATTATGATACATAGATTATTTGATAGATTTATTATGATACATAGAAGCGTAAAAATGATCACTGTAGAGAAAGCATGTTAGAAACAGTTGTTAATGTAAGTATATAGCAATTATATTTGCATATAACGGATTTCTTTGATGACTTATAAAAATTGATGAATTTCACGCTTTCAGCCATGAAAATATCTGTTAGAGCTAGCTTGAACTCAACAATATGTTTGCCCCAGTCTAGATTTGGGGGAAATTTTCTAATGTTCCAAGTTGCTGCTGCCTATGCTACCTGATTTTGTTAAAATGTTTTTTTGTTTATTTCAAGTTGAAACTTTCTTTTATAACATTTCTCAAGTTAAGAATTTCTAAAATATTTAGCTTATCTTTTAAGAAGTATTAGTTGTGATCAATTTGCATGTTTATATATTGTGTTATGTACATAAGCTGAAACTAGTGAAACTACTGAAATTAAAAATAAATTTTAAAATTTTTTGTACCATGTTTCTTATTTTTATTTAAAGTTTTATATCAATATTTTTTTGATTATTAAATGTAACATTTTCCAAAACAGTATTTTAAATACTGTTTTATTTAAAAAATACTTTAATTTAATATTTTAAATTTATCAAAAACTGCACTATATTCTTAATAAAAATATTATGTGACCATTGACACAAGATATAAAAAAATGTATTTATTCTAGAAAAAAATTCTGCTACAAAGCACTCCATGCAATTAGTGTCAAACTGGCTAAAAATTGCATTTGTATCATAAAATAATATGAATTGCTTTAATATATTATTTTTAATTAACTAAATACATGAATTGTATTTTTGAAAATTATAATCTGTTAATTGATAAAATCAAGCATTTAAGATACCTATTTTGCTTAGAAATTATTATTTATATAGTATATTAATATTATATTGGAATCAAATTAATGGGGAATTATGCAATGGTGGTCTAGTAATATAGGACACATCGTTAATCACAGAAAATATCAACTTAATAAATTATTTTCCGTTAGGTAAATAATGGATTTTTCTACCACTTAAAGATAACACACTTAAGCAGCTCACAGAAAATACTTTCATTTTATCAGACATGGATTGAAAGTACACAAGTAGCTCCCTTGAGATGGGGAGGTTCAAAGAATATCCACATCAGATAAAATTCCTGCCTCAACCCATTAACATCAGAACAATAGTTTCCTTAGAATAATTTTAGCTTCATTCAATATTTGAAAAGAACCCTTCAAAGAAAAGAATCTTTAAAAAAAAGCATGACAAAGAAAGAAATATCAGGAAGAAAATTTGACTGTTTCTAGCACGTCGCTTTCTTTTAGTTTTTATGCCAAATAAAAAGAAGACTCTTCCCAATTTCTAGAGATTAAACTAATTATGTTTTCTGGCAATTAGTGTGTTTTTGGGATTAATTTATTTTTTTGTTGTTTAAGTCGGAATACGAGAAAGGGATTCTAAAAATTTACAAAAAGCTTGCACAATCAATAGCAGCAGGTCATTTTTAAAATGAAAGTATGCATATTCATTTGCATAAAAAAAACGATCTTCTCTTAAGAGTCATTAGTATTTATTGGGTTTATTAACGCAAACAAGCTTATAATAATTATCGTTCTAGTAGTATTATTTTTAATATATATATATATATATATATATATATATATATATATATTAAAGGTTTTTCTCATTTTTTAAAATTTTTTGAAGGAATGAGGGTTAATTTGAAAGGAATTCTTTCTTTAAATATTTCCTGATTCACTGTGATGAGTATTACCTTATTATAAAGACAACATTTAATATATATTCGTATTTATTAAAAAATTAAAGTACATTTACCATAATTTTACACGAAAAATTATAGTTTCAAATTTTAAAAATACTTTATATTAGTCTACAAAGTGAAAGTTTTTATAAATATTGTGCATTTTATTACTAAAATATTTTTGGAAAAAATTGGCTTATTATTTACATTATATTTTAGAAATTTTAACTTTTATTTAAATTTTAACACTTAGAACCATTGTTTGCTTTTACTATATACACTATAGTAAAAAGAAATATATATTTTTTTTTAATTTAATAAACTTTTTGGTCAAAGAGCGAAAAAATGGTGTTATTCTAATAAAATGTTTATTCTAAATTCAAATATATAAGCATTCCCCCCGTAATTCGTGTTATATTTAACAAGCATGTTAATTAAGACGGAAAAGTAAATTTAGAAAACAGTCATAATAATATTCAGCTTAAAATGCAGAGATGGTTATTTTCCTTTTCCTAGAATATCCCCCTTAAGTGTTAGCAATTATCAACAAGCATTTTTTGTAATCCATTGCCCTTGGTATGCATTTTCCATACCAGGAATATCTTGGTAAACACATTCCCATTGTTCAATACTGACGGCACCAAAATTTTCGTGGTAGAAATCCAAGTGGAAGTCTAAGAAATGTAATCTCAGGGATATATTACACCCATGTTATTATATATCTGAAGTCGTCCACTTACAGTTTCATGGTATTTCGGTGCTTTATGATTTCGTAAAAAAAATTGTACTGAACTTTTTTGAGACCCCTATAATGTTTATTTAACTTTGGGTAACTTTTCTTCATTTTACTTATCGCCAATTAAAGAGCTTATTTTGGGACCATACAAATTTGTTACTTTGTTTTAGAACCATGTACGTAAGGAAATATTTCCTTTAAATAATAAAATAGAGCACCCTTTTTGTTTACTGCTTTAAAAATATAATTAATAAACTTCTAACTTATATGTAAAAGAATCATATCAGATTTGATTTGATGTACACAAAACATTTATCTGTCCAGGTGCATGTTATTCTGATTTTAACCAATTATTCTTCTTGTAATGATTTTCCTAGTCCCTGATAAACCAGTCACACAAAAAGTAACAAATTTAGTATAGCCGTGACGTAAACCCTCTAACAACGCAATGCTTTTGTATCCTCCCTTTTTCCACTCATCATCCATCAACTCATTATACTGAGTTTTCAAATCAAAAGTTCAACTTAAATTTAGGACCAGATTCGAATGAGGTCTCTTAATTCATCTTGAAAAAAAAAAGATGAGGTTCACGGAAAGTTATACTTACTTCAAAAGTAAAGTTATAATTACTTCAAAAGTAGAATCCTTTATATCTTTAACTTGAGTTTTGGTAACATCATATTCATCTTCTGTACTTATATCTGTTTAAGGTATCCGACTACGTTCGGAATCGTGATTTTGCAAAAGCATATAAATGGATAATATTTATGATATTTAGTGTCACTTGGATTAGAAAATGTATATAAAATTGTTTTAAGAATAGTATTACAATAAAAAAATTATTTAAGTACAATATTATGACAAGAAATGAACATAGAATGACCAATTTTTAAAATATTCTCCTTTTGTGAAAAATGCTTCGATTATAATAATATTTTGCTAGTATATAGCTCAGACCTCTGAGATCTCTGTACGGAGGCTCAACTAGAATTTTTGAAATGTATAAATTAGAAGTGGTTTTATCCATGTTTTACGGCAACAGAGAGGAGAAATTTTGAGAAATAAACGCCAATAATTAATTCAATTGGTTGTAACTCTGAAAATAATGCAAATTTTTTCAAAAATCATTGTTCAAACTATCTGGAGAAGTTTTTACTTTATATAAGCAAAATATTATTAATTTTAGAAACATTTTTATAAAAGGAGAACGTTTTGTAAAAAGGTTATATTCTAAGTTAATTTTCTGCTAAAATATCATATTTAAATATTTTTTGTCAAAATGTCATTAAGACAATTTTATACATATATTCTAATCTAAGTGACGTTAAATATCATGAAAATTATCCATTTATGCGCTTTTTTGAAATCACGGTTCCGAACCTAGTCGGATACCTTAAGTACGTGGTGCACGAAAATCATGACTTTGAGGTTCTGGCCGCAAAATTGGATACTTTACTACAGAGGTGGGAACCTGCGACCTTAAGACCGCATGAGGACCTCATTAGTTTCTTGGGCAGCCTTCATAAAAAAATAGCACATGCATCAATTAATATTTAATTAGAAAGATTACAAAACCTTGCAAATCAATTACATTCATGCCGTTCTTTATTTAATGAATTTATGTTTTCAATGACAAATTGTAACAATAGCCAATTGTGCATTTCAAATGATAGAACCAAGTGCAACATCGCAGCACTACCAGACATGCTCATTTAGATGATCAATCAAGGCTTCTCGTTATGAAAAAATATAAAAAAATATTATATAAATGTATATGATTAAATGAATAAAAATTCCGACAGTGAAATGTAAAAAGTTACAATGGTATATACACGATTTTAAAAATTTTATAAAAAAGATTCAATTATTAATGTTATAGCATGGTGTTAACCTTATGCGAATATATAGAAATATTTTATATTGCAAATTTTATGTCAGATAATAAAAAAATAAGGATTTAATTTTTTTAATAACACTTCTATAAAATAACCCAAATTGTTAAATATTTTCAAACACTATAATAATTTTAGTAAAGTCGCGAATATAGCTATATCAACCTATGCGGCTTCCTTTATTACTATTTAATTTACATGTGGCTTCTAATAGTTAAGGTATCCGACTACGTTCGGAACCGTGATTTTCAAAAGCGCATAAATGGGCAATTTTCATGATATTTAGTGTCACTTAGATTAGAATATATGCATAAAATTGTTTTAAGGACATTTTGACAAAAAAATTTATTTAAATACAATATTTTGGCAAACAATTAACTTAGAATAATATTTTTTCCAAATGTTCTCCTTTGTGAAGAATGCTCCTATTTGAATAATATTTTGCCTGCATATAGCACAGACGTCTGTTCAGAGGTCCAACTAGAATTATTGAAATATATATAAGTTAGAAGCGGGTTTATTCATATTTTACGACATCAGAGGAGAGCAATTTTAAGAAAAAAACGCGAATAATATTTTTAATTGGTTGCAACTCTGAAAATAATACGAATTTTTCAAAAATTCTAGTTGAGCCTCTCTACAGAGGTCTGAGCTATATACAGACAATATATTATTGTAATAGAACCATTTTTCAGAAAAAAAGAACATTTGGAAAAAATATTATTTTAAGTTAATTTTTTGCAAAATATTATATTTAAATAAATTATTTTTGTCAAAATGTCCTTAAAGCAATTTTATGCATGGATTCTAATCTGAGTGACACTAAATATCATTAAAGTATCCATTTATGCGTTTTTTTTTAAATCACGTTTCCGAACGTAGTCGGATACCGTAAAAAGTTCCACACCTGTGGCTTATTGAATGTTTGGGTTTACTACTCATTAGTTTTAACATTGTGATGTAGAACTTACGATCCGATGAATGACCTTGTAGTTCACACTACACCATGAATTCGACAAATCTCATGTGACTAGAACTCAAAGCCAGCTCTATCAGTGAGACTTATCACACATACCGATTAGCAAATACTAAGATCCAAGTTATTTCTTTCCCTTTTACTGAACAACTGAAAAATAATCCAGATCATTTTTTAACGAAGGAAGTCTAAACATCGTCATTTCTAATTATAAAATCGTCCAACGCTTATTATAAAATTTTTCTGAATGATTATTGCAATTCCTTGGCATATTAACTAACTAATAAATCATTGATATAACATAATGTAAACTTGCTACACACGTTTATAGAGAATATGTGTTCAATACTATCATGGTTATAAAACGCCACTGATTAAGATGCAACTGGCAGCTGTCTGCCACCATGTCGCGACATGGTTCCAGACGATACCAACATAACATACATACCCTTTCGAAAAAAATATATATTTTATGGACAAAGAAAGTGCTGTAGTATTTGGGCCAATACTCTCTCTCTCTCTCTATGTATATATACACGCAAAAATAATTGCTTCATTTAATAAATCTTTTTAAGGTATCCGATTACGTTCGGAACCGTGACTTTTAAAAAGCGCTTAAATTAATAATTTTCATAATATTTAGTTTCATTTAGATTAGAATACATGTATAAAATTGTTTTAAGGACATTTTGACAAAAAAATATTTAAATACAATATATTTCGGGAAAAAATTAATTTAGAATAACTTTTTTCAAAATATGTTCTCTTCTTGTGAAACACCCATCTATTATAATAATATTTTACCTGTCTATAGCTCAGACCTCTGTACAGAGGCTTAACTATGATTTTTGAAAAATTAACATTATTTTCAGAGTTACCACCAATTGAAATAATTATTGGCGTTTTTTTTTCTTAAAATTGATCACCTCTATTGTCGTAAAATATGAATAAACCCACTTTTATGTTATATATTTCAAAAATTCTAGCTGAGCCTCTGTGCAGAGGTCTGAGCTATACACAGGCAAAATATTATTATAATAGAAGAATTTCTTACAAAAAGATAATATTTTGAAAATGAGTCATTTTATGTTAATTTTTTGTCAACATATTGTACTTAAATAACTTTTTATTGTAATACTATTTTTAAAACAATTTTATATACATTTTCTAATCTAAGTGACACTAATTATCATAAATATTATTCATTTATACGCTTTTGAAAAATCACGGTTCCGAACGTAGTCGGATACCTTAAGGTATCCGAACACGTTGAAAATGACTGAATTCGGTTAAGACAGATATTTTTCTTTTTTTCTTTTTTATCTTTTGGCTTTACAAAACACACGTTGTTTTGTTTTCACTCTACCTAAAGACAAAGTTACAATCAGTTTTATAAAGTTAGAAAAACCAGAAGTAGGTCTTTGATCTATCAGAAGTGAGCATTCAAATTGCTCAAAATCTAGCATGGTGAGTTTGATCACTCAAGATGTTACAAATGTATTTCTCTAAAACTTTTTGTACCTGATATGTATGCTCTTTTCTAGAGAATGTGCTAAAATATTTCATATTATATACTTTTTGAATTATGTTTTGTCATTTAAATAAAGGTCTTATAAAAAATTGCACATTCCTTATAATGTTTACTCAATCAGCTCTAAAAGTTTCAAATTTTGATAAAATATTAAAATTTTAGTACATTTTTTAGGTAAATGCATCTAATTTGTTTTAATAATACTTTTACTAATATAAGTTTATTACTTTTTCTCTAATTGCTGTAAAGTGTTTTAAAATATTGCTAAAATTTCAATGATAGTTGTAATTTTAGTAAAATTTAGGTAATTTATTTTCTATGTTGTTAATTAAATATTTGTATTTATTGGTATTGAGTCCTAAGAAATCATTTATAATCTTTAAATATGTTATTTCGTTAAAAAGTACCCTGAACGTTTTCGGATACCTTAAAATATTATTATACATGCATTAGTTTTTTCCTTGTATAAATCTAAAAATTCAACGAAGCAATAATTAAAATTTGAAGTGTAAAAAAATTGTGGATGAGTTGCTTTAAAAATTCAACTCCCCCGCCTCTCAGTTTATTTCTCTCATAGTTCACAATTAATGTTTATCAGTATATATGAGCCTGAAAATCGAAAAATTAGATATAATTGTTTAGCTTATGTGTGTATATTATTATTTTGAACTATACTTCTTCTTCGTACATCAACTTTGTAAAAGAAAAATACTAGAGTTCTTACTACATTGTGAAATTCTTTTAACTACTCCTTGTTCATTTTGTTTTCTAAATCCATCAGTTTATTTTTAGAATCTTATTTTTCTTACTTTTTAATCCAAGAATTTTTTCTTACCTAATGGAAACTTCATAAAACAACTTACTTAAAACAATTATTCATAATATTTTAAATACACAAATATAATTATTACATTTCGATTGTTAAATACTTTTATATAAAATGTATTCTATATATTTCAAAAAAATAAATAAATAAACTTTAATAACGCATGTAAACTCATAAAATATTTTTTTCTAAAATAAATCTACTTCTGGACATATTTATTCTAATTAATGCTAATTTTTTCAAACCAAATATTTCTTTATCACTAAATTTTTCTTGTTTAATTCATTTTTACGCATATTTCATTATTACTCTTCAAACACTCTTAAATCGTTGCTCAAAATATTTTACAGAGAATCAAAAAACATTTCTCTTTATTTGTTACTTTTATAAAGATTATTAAAAAAGTAATAAATACTATTTTATATAAAAATTTCCATGAAAAGAGAGAGATTTATTTTACTTGTAAAAATAATGACTACTTCTACTAAGGTGTTGATTCTATCAAACATCTGTAGAATATTTATGGTTAATTCTTGTTGAAATATTGATTGCATAATATACTAAGAATATTGGGCTATGTTACTTGCGGTAATGATTGGATGACCATAACAAAATTAGGGTGTGCCTTCTATTTCTTATCTACAAATTGTCAAGCGAAAGTTTTGCTAATTGCTTAATCAATCAACAATGTTTTGGAAAAGATAATTGTCAAGGGATGGTGAGGATAAAAATTAGGTTGTTTCCCAATCGATATATCAATGTAAGAGGTAAAGCTATGTTAGTGATTTCATCAAGTCTGTGGGGAAAGTTAATTTGCTGATAAATGATTCAATGAACTGATTTAGCTTCGAAAGACTAATCCTTGGAAATAAACTTTTAAACTGTTATCATTGATTATATCCATTGGAATTCTTCATTTTTGGTTTTTCTACTGTTCAAATGCGATAAAAACTTATAACAAAGTAAAGTAAAATAATATCATTTGGAAAACTTTTTTTTAAAAAAAATTGATGGTTATTGATTGAAAAGGTTTACTTAACTGACGGAATTTATGAAAATGACATTAATTATTACATATGTCCAGTATACAGTTTATTTAATAACTTGATTAATGAACAAAAGTTTCAATTTATAAAACTAAAATTTTGCAGAAAAATGTTTGGAACTTTATATAAAGAATTAATATGTCGACTATATTACCATTTTTATATCAGTTTTTAAACGTTAATCAGTATGACAAATTACATTTGTCCTAATTGGAAGAATTTTACACGTAAAAAAAATTTCTTTCCTTTAGAAAAGTGTTTAAGTCTAAATATAAATATATATATATATTTTTCTTATCATAACTATATATATATAAATATATTATATATATATAAATATGATTTTTCTCAGAACAATTGAAAAAAATATGTAATGTATGCTCATTGATTTCTGCAGAATCTAAAGGCCATGATAAATTAATGGTTATGGTCGTGGAATAATGGTCGGAGAGTCAATAGTTCGAGGTTTTGCGTCATTGAAGACCCTCTGTGTAAATGGGTTGATGCAAGTTAAATCTATTGCGGTTCAAAGTTATCCCGTTGGCGTAGTGAGGAAGTCCGGAAACGGGGTGTCAGCTCAAGTTTCACCCATTGTTCAAAACTTCACATGATCATTGTTCAAATTACGATATCCGTCACCAATAGCCGTTGCGTTTCTTTGTAGCGCACTCATTCATTCTTTCAGAATAATCTAGTTAATATCGATTTGATAATGGTTGATAAAACACGCGATTTTCAACAGAAGCGAGAAATAAGTTCACTTTTAAACTTCAATTAATATTATATGAAAATATTAAGGGTACAGCTGATTTTACAGATACTGTCGTAAATGCCCTGCAAATTTAGCAAAATAATTCAATTTTAAATCTAGTTTTAATTATTTTTCTCAGTGTTTTTCTCTTTTTTTAATAAGCAAATTATGATTATTATTTATATTGATAATGCTATAAGAATATTAAACTTAATTAACCGCTCGTTAATCATTTTGTTTTGCTCCCGCTGACTATTTTTACTATGGTATTTCATCGTGTTCTTTCTCCAGTATGTTTCCTTCATCTAATACTGCAAGTAAGAGATAATCAGAGAATAAACATTTTAGTTCACTCTTTATCCATCATATTTCAAAGATAATAGCCCTAAAAATTCTAGATAAAAAAAAACTTTTTACGCTTATGCAACTTTATTGCTAAATAAATGATAAAAGAAAAAAAAACTAATTTTTACGTCTTTGTAAACTGTTAATTTTATTTTGTTTGAATACATACATAAAACTGAAATTAAATTTTCAAATCGAATCCATGACTAAAGTTGCATCTAAAAAAAGCGTGTGCTTAAAACTGTTAATATAAATCTAGCTAATTTTATTAGCTAAAACATGATACAGAATCATTGGTTCTACTAGTGGGAGGAAATGCAACAACATAAAAATTAAATATTTTATAACATCAGAAACATAGGAAATCTGAGTAGTATTATCTTCAAAATTTGAGTAAGAAATATGAAAATAGTCTAACTCGTTTCTGTTATTTTCTTATGGAATTGACACATGTCATTTGCAATTATAACTGATACTTAAAAGTTATTCAAGTTACATAATTACTAATCTAAGTCATAAGTTATGGAAAATTTATTGTCTGGAGGGACTGTAGTATGTTAAATTTTGCCGAGGCTTAAATTACTCTCGTTGACTTGGTGTGAAAGTACGATGTGAGTGTGTCAGTACAGATGTCGTTCCCGTCACTTGAGTGTGGATCAGAATTACGAGGTCTGTAGCAACAATCTCTGCGTTACTTTAGAACAGTGATACTAAACCTGCGGCCACACGGGCGCCTTTTCTGAGTGCTCGATAATGATACATTGCACTAAGAAATTCAATTATTGAAGAACAGTGTACTAAAAATTTAGCTGGAAATTCTATCAATAAGAATTAAATCTATTAATTTTGCTACCAATTTGCTTTTTTGATAGTAGAATGTAAGCAAAAAAAAATGTCTTCGTCATGGATAAAAGAAAATCGAAACTATCTTGAAACTCAGTAAAAATGGCAAAAAATTAAGTTTTATTTTGTGTGTTTTTGATAGAAATATTATATAGTATGAAATAGCAGCCAAAAATGAGTTTAAATATTTGTATCAATTTTGCTTTGTCCAATTTTGCATTGGTCTTTATAGCATGTTTTTTTCCATTATCCTCATTTTGTTGCCTGCGTGAAATTGCTAACATATCTTTGCAACCCACGTGAAAAAGCCGACATAAAGGGTGATTTTTAGAGGTATATAACTTTAAATTGCAATAAAACAAAGATGTATTATTCGATTGACATGATTTTTTTTATTCGAAAGATAATCTTCTGCATTACATTTTAAATATGATTTCTGGCATAGGACTGCCACGGCTGCCTCGGATGTAGTCCAATCTGGACGTCCAGTTTTCGATGACTTTTTCCAACATTTGTGGCCGTATATCGGCAATAACACGGCAAATGGTGTCTTCCAAATGGTCAAGCGTTTGTGGCTTATCCACATAGACCAATGACTTTACATAGCCCCACAAAAAATAGTCTAGTGGGTTAAATCACAAGATCTTGGAGGCCAATTCAAAGGTCCGAAACGTGAAATTAGGTGGTCACCAAACGTGTCTTTCAATAAATCGATTGTGGCACAAGCTGTGTGATATGTTGTGCCGTCTTGTTGGAACCACAGCTCCTGGACATCATGATTGTTCAATTCAGGAATGAAAAAGTTAGTAATCATGGCTCTATACCCCGATCACCATGACTGTAACGTTGTGACCGTCATCGTTTTTGAAGAAGGATTCCGCCAGCCCATAAAGCGCACCAAACAGTCAGTTTTTCTGGATGTAACGGTGTTTCGACATACACTTGTGGTTAAGTTTCACTCCAAATGCGGCAATTTTGTTTGTTGACGTAGCCATTCAACCAGAAGTGCGCTTCATCGCTAAACAAAATTCGCTTATGAAAATCGGGAACAACGATAATCTCGTTTTGGGCCCATTCGACGAATCTACGCCTTGCTTGATCATCGTTTGGCTTCAATTCTTGAATTGCCAAACCAAACTGAGAATAAATCACTTGACAGCTGTTAAATCGGTCGCCATGTTGGAAAGTAATTTCAACTTAAACTTCTATACCTGGGAAAAAAACACTCTTTATGTATGCGGCACAGCAGAAAAAAAGGTTGAGTATCCGTACTTTAGAGTGTGACATAAATAAACAAGAACTCACTCACGCCATATTTACAATGGCAGTATTTCTTTCAGTTTCTATTAAAGAATGGTATACACCAGGGGTGGCGAACCTTGATGGATCATTTTTTTTTCTAAAGAAGTATTTAAGGAGGGATAGACGTGCCCTCTCTTAAATAGTTTTACCTTGTGATTAGCGGAAAATAATAAAACTAAGTACTAACAAAATACTCAAAACTCGTCATTTACTACGAAAATATACCCTTTGTGCACTGTATAGTTGTAAATGTTTTAGTTATACGTATATTTCAAATTAAAGCAACATTAGTGTGACTTCTGTAGTTGTAGATTGGATGATAAATTACTTTTAAAATTATAAGATGCTTCTTTTAGTATAATGCATGCTAAATTGGAGCAATCTCCAAATGGTGTATAAACAATTATATTTGCTGTGGTTCACCATTTTTTTGACAAGAGGGTTTGTTATTTGTCTCAAAATGCCGTTTTACAGATGAGGCTCTGCATACCAATGTTCCAGAACTTAAAACGCATACCGCGTCGCCTTTACTGATAAGGTCTTATTTCCAGATTCGACAAGTTTGAAATTCTTTGTTACGCTTATTATCTTTTTCAATGAAATTGACTATGCTATGCGAAGATAAATTTTGCATCATAAACAACTGTAGTCCACAACGTAACAAAAGCAGAGCAATAACAAACGAGTGTGCTCCCGGCCGCGTTTGTTCGTAATACTTCACCGTGAACCTGACTATTTTGAAATAAAATGCAAACCATTTTGATGGCTGGCGTGCCCGAAATACTGTGTCGCCTGCCATTGATGGCACGCGTTCCACTGGTTTGCCATCCCTGGTATACACAATGAAATTTCCGAACTGATTGAAGCAATTATATGTATTTTGAGTTTCAGATAGCATATATGTTTTTAAATACATGAACCTCGATTAAATATAAAATATATTATCAAATTAAAATCAACAGTGCTGAGTTATACAAAAGTGTGTGTGTATGCATAATATTGAATTAATTTTCAGATCTATCTGTTACATACTTTACGCAATCTTTATGAATTTATATATAAATACAACTTTCTTTACTAATTTAATTTAGTTTTTGCAAACATCTGATTTTACAGACATCTCATATCCCATTGAAAATAAAATTACAACAAGCTTCTTATGATATACTGATAAAGATGTAATTATGTTATCTAGAAGACAACAATTCATTCGTTCTCGACACGTCCACGCCCTCTTTCAGTTAAGGGAAAAGATGGTCTTCCCTTCCCCTTGAGACTTTATTTCCCTCGTCATCCATAATCCCCTTTATTCACCAATCCCTTCAAGCTCGAGGTTATCTTTGGGAGAGTGACGTGAAGCTAATATTTAAGACACTTTCAGTGGTCGTAACGTGGCTCTCTGGGCTAACTTTCGTTGCTCCTGGGTATTACGGTCTTAATCCATCGAGCTGAGATGACACTGAATGAGGAGTGTTCACATATAGTAAGTAAACTGGTGTGGTTGTCTGTAAAGGTTATGGGTATCCTATGTCCAAGTAGATAGCTTTTTGGACGTGACTGCAATCTTTGATAATGGAAAACAAATCAAAGATGTGATTACATGTAGTAGGGGATGTGCATTTGGAAATAAATGTTTGACAAATGATTTAGACATTTGAAGAACGATATTTCGAGAAAAGTAAATAGTTATTTTATGCTTGAGGAAGATTAAATTCTTATTTGAAAATTATTTAGCATGTAATATTCTAGTTATACATTGTATTTGGAGTTAAGGTTTGTTTATATTAATATTATCACTGAAAAAATATTCGATTCAAATTATTAGATCAACAATAAATTAAAGGAGTGCATATTTACTGTGTTTATCTCTGCAGCTATTTTCAGTATAATAAATATAACAATATTAAGTATTAGAATACATGTGTTATACTCATGTATGTTGCTTGAATTTTTACACTTAAACACTTAAATTAATTTATTTTCTGTAAGAAAGCATTTAATATCAATTTCTTTAACTGATAGATGCAAAATATATAATACAGTAATTACTTCTCAAATTTTAAATGAAACACAATTACTGACCTAAATACAGCTACGTAAAAATCTTCAAATAAATATATGTATCAAATAACTGTTGGAAAAAAATAAAATAATGATTATCTATACTTTTAATCTACAGAGGTTACTGAATATTTTTATAATCTACATCATTTGTTAAAAAGCTCTTTCAACACATAAAAAAGGAATCCAACATTAGAATGCATCAAAATGCTTATTAATGACTTTTTCATTGTAGAATACATTTTTTTAAATTTCGATTGATATTAATCATATTTCAGTTTTTTACCATTCCAATCAAATTAAATACATGAAATACATTTGTAATTATTTCTCCTTATTATTAAAATGTTTTCATAAATTTTGTTTCTTCATTATGCTTCTTTTACAATCTTTTTTTTTAAATATAAACATCTATTTTTTTCAATTAAGAATAAAATATTTCGCGCATTGATATATCAATCAATTATTCTTTGATCAATTATTCTAAAGGTTTTTTTTAATAAAAATATTGATGCCGATCATGTGGTAATATATAACAATCAAATTAATATCTTAAAAAAGAACTGTTTCTAAATTAAATGAATTTGTAATTATTTCTCCTTATTATTCAAATGTTTTCATAAATTTTGTTAAAATAAATATTTTTTCAATTAAGAATACAATATTTTTGATATATCAATCAATTATTCTTTTGATCAATTATTCTAAAGGTTTTTTTAATAAAAATATTTATGCCGGGCAAGTGGTTCAAATTAATATCACTGTTTTTATATTAAAAAACTAAAAAAATAACGGTTTCCACTAAAAAATCTAAAAATATTATATTATTTTGAAGTAAATGGCTTTATCTCCGAAATAATTCATGAAAAGATACATTGAAAATTACTTATTAGACATCAGATGTATAATTAATACGCTATTTTTTGTTTTTTGTATGTTTTGAATTTTTCCCCAGCGAAAAGTCAACCAATAATGTATAAGTTAAAAGAATTTAAAGTAACTTTTTGGCTAGACAAAATAGATTGGATGTCTTTTTGTATTTCATGTATTGTGCATTATATTGTGCATTATTTTTATTGTTTATAATTATAATGATAATTATTCTTTATAAATATACTGAAAATAATTTGTCTAATAAATAACAAAGATGCATTATTCGTAAAAAGTTTCTTCATTACTTATAAAGGAATGGGGTTTCAGAAAAAGTATAAAATGTATCTTTTATCATTATTTCAGACTTGTTTCATCAAAAGAAGGTAAATTATCTTGTTAATTCATTGTTAATTTCACTTAAAATGAACAATTTTGATTATTTTTACAAAAGATATATAATACATTTAAGTTATTTTTATACAAAGGCTACTATTTTAAGTTAACTTAATTTTTTTATTATTTTCATTGTATAATTATAGCTTTTAAAATATTTTGTTTTCATTTATTAAAATTAAATACGCGTTTGAAAATCGTTTATATTTTAAGACCCTAGAGAAATTTCTTAATCATTTTCTACTTTTGTAGTATTTTCGAACAATGCATACAAAAATAGAATGATTTTTATGTCTGACCTATTCTCTATATTACATTTTGTTTCTCATCACAAAATTTATTCATGTGTATTGAAAGTATGCTTAAAAAATAATAATTTTTTTACATATTATCATACTTAAATAATAAATGATGATTGTTATTTATCTTATAAATGAGAAAGTTTTTTTTAAAGTTGTAAAGCATATAAAGGCAATATTTTTTGAATGATTAAATCTGGCTTTGTTTTTACTAGGGTGTTATTTTCTAATTTGTTATAAAGGTCACTAATTTATTAAATTATTACAATTATATAATAATGTTTCACAATTTATAAGGATTTATTTGTTATTATTTCCTAAAATGAAACTGTCTTGCGTTTTTGTTATTTTTCAAAAATGCGCTTTAAATGAAACTTTCAATATACATAAAAAAATATTTTAATATTATTTTTCTCACAATTTTCCTCGCAAGGAAGATAAATGGATTTCATATCTACCACCAAAAAAGGAGAAAGATATATGATTGCGAAATACATTTTTACTCGGTATGTTTTACTTCAGGCTTTGTAGTTCGAATTGCTAAATTCTGAATTCTGTTTCCTACCCTAAGGGTGAATGAACGACCGTATTAAATACACTTTTGAGAAAAATGCTGTTTCTCATACTTTTTGACAATTTTTTCGTGTTTCATCTTAGCCCTTGCTAGTATATCTATTTGATTCCAATAAATCGAAAAGGAATTTTGCATGAATTCATATAATCTTTGGTTTTATTTTAATTTTTCTTTTAATTTTACTTTCTCAATGAGACTGCAAAATCGACATAGAAATATGAAATTGATTTTTAGGAATTTTCTTCGCGAATCTTAAATTCAAAATGGAAGACGATATTGAAACAAAAAGCAAATGTGTATTTGCATATTGATGCAAGTAGAGCAAAAGGGGAAAATATTCTTAAGAAAAGAAAATGATAATCCGCATTTCTTGAAGAAAGTTTGTGGAATATTACCGCTTGCATTGCCATATGTTTATTTGCACAAAATGCTTAAATTACGTACCCCTGTGGTGAGAATATCATAAATACTTACATATTTGTTGACTGATCTTCGTGTTAGTACATATTTCAACAATATAACTAAATTCCTTTCTTGAATTGAATGAGCTTTTGAATTTTTCAACTCGTCACATTTAAGATACATTGTTTTCGTTTATGCGTATTTGAATAATTGATTATTGTTGCAACTGAAATCCTGAAATTAGTGTTTTGTTTGAATTAATTAATGCTTTACTCAAGCTACAACGATGGTTATTGATGAATGAATTAATTGGTTAATTTACCATCAAATTTCGAAATATCACTTGAAATACCATTTCAATCAGCTTTTCTTTGAAAGCCGTGGTAGCCAATTAATCATAAGCGTGAACTTAAGAACGGCGTTGTTCAGTCGTGGATTTGAGACCTTGTGTCACTGAAGACCTGCCATGTAGAGGAACTGATGTACGTTTCACCTGTCGAGGTTTAAAGTCCTCACGTAGGGGTGATTTGGAAGAATTGGAGCACCTGTACAAATTCATCCTGACTGATGGAGTGTCAACTAACATCGCTCTATATAGCAACTCCAAGGCTGTTATCAACGGACCTCATAATTTCAAATGTCATTCTAGTCACCTGACTAAATGCAAAATTACGAGATAGCATCCAATAATCATCACTTTACAACGTTATAATTATAAACATGTTAATAATAATAAAATAAAATCACTTTCTTCCATTCCCAAATATATGTGAACTTCGTAGGACTTCTGTGATTTTATGATGTGAATTTAGGTGGCAATTAAGTTAACCAGTAGGCTAATTATAATTAAAAAATAAAATTGAAATCATAAACCATTTGAATTTTTATATATGATTTTAAAACAAAATAAGATACAATTTTAATGTTTAAAGATTATACACTTAATTGCTTACTCATTTATAGAATATATGCACGGGGGTTTTAAATAGCAATATCATTTTTTTAATTTTATTTTATGATATGTATAAGTTATTTAAGGTATATTTTATACACTAATAAACTCTGCATTGAATGTCATAAGAATATTTTAATTCTTATGACTCAGAAATTCAGAAACGAAACGAAAATTAATGCACCCAATTTTTTTTAGATCACGGTAGACACGGCTCCTTATAAAACTGTGCAAAGAAAAATTATGTAAAAAAATGCATGTAACATATGATAAATTTGGAGATATGTTCTTCACAATTCAAGAAAATACTCTTTAATACTCTAAAAAACTCTTTAAATATTTTCTCAAAAAACCGAGTAAAAATAATTAGGAAGCCTGTGTTACATATTTATAAAACAAAATTCACTTTTTATTAGTCATAAAAATGAATTTTGGTAAAAATCCTAGGAGAGCCCACACCCTTGGCGACAAATCGGAAAAAACGCCAAACCAGAAAGAGATGGCGCTAAGCGAAACCAATAATGGCGGCAAGTGAATATAGCGAGACAAGGTAGATGCGTAATGAAATCATATGTAAACAATACAGTAATTAATCAAATATATTTAACATAAAAATTTAAAAAACAGCACTTTTTTTTTTTTTTTTTTACTTTCTTACTGCTGATATTTTCAAGTGGAGGGTACAGCGTATCAGCAGATTTTAAAAAAGCCTTGAAGGCCACAGCGCTGAGCAAATGACCGTGGAAGCGCCGCCAAAAATATTCTGCGAGGTAAAGGTCGAACATACGCATTCAACATCTCCATTGAAATCCATCCAAAACAGCACTCTTCGTTCATATAATCTCATTCACTCATTAGATTTAGGGCATTCATTATTCGAAGCAATCAATCCTTCCATCTTTCATACACCATTCAATCAATTATTTCTTAGCTTTCGCATTCAACAAAGTAAAATATTCTAAGGTATATTCACTCACACTGGCAGCCATACTTCCAGCTCTGTGCCCAACAACAAAATGACGAGAGAGAGAGAGAGAGAAATTCGAAATATCCGCTGTCAAAATACAAAAATTCCAGAAATAGGGTTGACCATATATAGTGTATCAACATGAGGTTATCAAGATGGCGCAATTATCACCAATCAAAATAATTCGCACCAAGGGTGTGGGCTTTCCTAGGACCGAACCTGAATTTTCAGTTAATGTGAATACAAATGCTGTAGTTGTTGTGATACAAATGAAGAATTTTGTTCGTTTTTAACGGCCTCACTTAGTATGTTTGTTGTTGTTTTAAAATCTGTTATTAGTGAGTTTTTTTGTTTCTCAAGTTGTTGATGTAATTTTTGATATTCTGATACACAAAACTTAAATTACGATGACATTTTAATGCATGCTCTGTGTCAAAATCATGATTAAAAAATATTGTTCCATCATTTTAGCAAATTTCAAGTGTTTCCGATTTAAATCAACGTTTAATTTTTGAAATGCATTTTCGACTTCTTTATTATCATAAATAGTTGAAAATTCGAACAAATCGTCCTCATCTAAAAGGGACGAAGCACAAAATTTTGAGGGAATTCGTAATAGAACAAAAAAATACTCGTGTAAAACACAAAAATTTCTCAAATTCATGTACTATCGTACTTCAAAATCGTGTAAAAAAGCGTTTGGTGTATTTATAGAAAAATTAATTATAAAGAAATTTTAATATTTAGAAATTTTTAATTGTTTTTTTTACATTGCTTAAATTTTAAGAGCTGTTTCTCTTGCAAATTTTTTCCAAACTTTTTACAATATATGTGTGGTGGCAATTACCAAAGTGTGGCATCGAGAAATCTGTTTAATATATCTAAAAATTTAGCAACAGAGTTACATTTTGAAGATTCTATTCATGACAGTTCCACTGTATGCTTTTTAATTACTATCTTAATTTTATTTCCGAAGGTGAGCGGATCCGTTACATTTTGAACAGTAGGACTTTTAAAGTTCGATTAAAATTTATGATGAGATTACAAGCGTTCACAAATCATGTGTATTGAAGTAGTCTTTATTCAAAATAAACTTATTTTTAATGCATAGTTTAAATAAAAATATGAAACAAAATGCAAAATCCATAAATTAATATTATCGCCATTCTCTTAAATCAATACTAATTCTTTCTTATTCTGCAATAACAATGTTCTTCATCCAAACAACCCCAATCTTATATAATACAAATACCTTCCCGTAATATATTATTAACAGATGCATCTCTCACTGCATTAGCAGTCAAATATTCTCTGTACCAGTTTCCTTCTTCGCAAAGAATGATTTTACATGTACTGCTATAAAAAATTCGCAACTTTCCTTCTTTCTCTAGTTGACCATCTGAGTGAATTACAAGCTTTCTTAATTTTGAGAGTCCTTAGGGATTCAACTTCTTTTACATGAGGGCCATTGGACAGTGTTCTTAGTAGAATATTTGTGGCAATAAAAGTGAAATGCGAGATAAAGTGGATAAGCTCTTGAAAAAAAATGGTTCTTCTCTTTTAACTTTCTATAATAAAAACTACTGTAGAATGTTTCGTTAAAAATAAAAATATTGAGAAAATAACTATATTTACAGGGCATTAAATGTAAAATCGCATATCTCTAACATTTTTTAATTACAAGGAAGGAAGGAAGTATTATTATGTGTGTGTAGTTTGCATGTTTGAAATATTAAAATATTTCCGAGGAAAAAGTTATTGAGTCTCATGATATTCAATATTTATTTTGGAGATACATAAATTCAATACTATGCAAATATAAATATAAATAGCATTAAAGTAATAAATATTTCACTTCATTCTGTTAAGAAATTCACTTTAATTGACGTCGAATATATAGTTTCAAGAGGTTATTGGTGACGAATCTCTTATAATTGGAACACGGTCAAATAGCTGGTTGAGCCATTATCCAACTCTCATACATTCCATAACACTCTGCGCTAAGATTTTATCTCCAGCTATATGAAATTATCGTTATATATAACCAATGAGATATATATTGGAAGTGATACATTAAAATAGCTAGGACTCGGAGAATTACTTTAAGTGGTTAAAATATAAAAAAAAAAGAATTAGAGCAAAAAATAACTAAACAGCGTTTAATTTGTATTCTAAGTTAGCATTTAAATCAGCCCTTAAGAATAGTTTATTATTAATTAACTCTTTAATCATATACAAAACAATCCTCTAACACTAAAAATTTAAATCTTAAAAGCATATTTATTCTTGCTATGCCTAGTTTATTTTTTATAAACTCTGAGAAAAAATTTTTAGAAATGGAAATAAATATTTGTGCTGTTACACTAATTAACGCTTCTACTTACACTAAAAATAAAATTTTACATAATTGCATCGTACTTTTGAGTTATTTTGTAACAACACTAATAGTACATACGTATGCAGAGAGAAAATATAAGGAATAATTCACCGTTTTTATTAACAAAATAAAAAAATAATAATAAGTTAAACGAGAAAAAACAGAGTAAAATAAAACAAATATAAGAATATGAAGCTTAGATGGTTAAAAAAAAAACTTCGGGTTTAATCACAGAGAGTTAAGCTAAATTTGTGGTACTAAATGTCTGAGTTGGGTTCCTCGTAGGCTAATAAGAAAATATCCCCCCCAAAAAAGAATAACTCAATAAACAAAACAATCAAATTAAAGTTCAATCAATAATCAAAAGAAAGATCAGAGTATAGAAATATTTTACAGCAGTTATACAAACAAATATAAAAAATTAAAGTGACAACTACAAAATGAATATAAAGTTATTATATAGAGACGAAACGAAAAGTGCAGTGTTTAAAAAGTAAAATACTACCAGTGCATATCATAGGAGACTCAAGCTGTCCGTGTTTTATTAAATATTGGTTAGTTTGATAAACTTTTGAAATTTGTAAATAGAGGAAAGGTTTCAAAATGTATTTCTAAAAGAAAACACTATCAGAAAAATTTATAATGACTTTCATAGCGGGACCACTGGAAAAATAAGCTCGTGATCTCTCATCTACAGAGAACTAACTAAATAACTAACTAAACAATCTTCAAGGCGATTAATTTATTCATTTCACTGTCCTAAATCAGTGAGAGCCTTAGAAATCATAATACTTATCCATTTTAGTCGAATAACCCTCTTTCTTTCTTTACAATTTTTTTTTTTTTTTTTTTTGCTCCATTTTTCAGATTCTTGAAAATTCTGTTCTCCAATCTTTGTGTTTAGTAGGATACTCTCTTCAATTATTATTTTTCACTTATATATATATTTACATATATATTAAAAAAGATGACAAAAAAGAAAATTGAAAATCATAATAGGTCTCCATTTTTACTCCAAAGACTATTTTAGTCTATGTTTCCTGTTTTGTCTGTTCTTAACCAATTTTAGTACAATATTTCTCTTTTTTTTTGCACGATTTTTTTTTCTTAAACATAATTTTTTTTTCTTATTTATCCTTGCAGGAAGTACAATTTTGTCTCTTATTATTTTATTTTATTTTACGAGTATTATACTATATATTCATAATATTACGAATTTTGGGTAAATAGTGTTAAAAATTTGTATTTGAGTGTTTAACCCTTTGATGGTCATGAACGAGCTCAGTACAATCGAGTAGTGTTTCTGAATGCGCGCAAACGAATTGAGCTCGGGCGAAAGATTTCGACCGAAATGGGTATAAACGAGTTCTACTCGCGTAGTTAAACGAGTTATGTTTCCTGAATGGGCGCAAACGAGATGGAGCTCGTTCAAGGTCATATTCTGCATAGATTAGGTTACAAACGAATCCTACTCGCGAAATTTAGTAGTTTTTTCTGTCTACAGATGGCAGTACGGGCGCTTTCTTCATAATGAAGGTTCTTTTTTTTACGTTATTCATTTTTCTGCATTTTTTGGCGCGTTTTTTAGACTGTTTGTAAAGGTGACTCAAAAGCGAAAATTAGATCCACGGCCAATCCATCGATGATGAAAATTAGTTATCAAGCTCAGTTTTTCTGTCTACAGTGGCGTAAAAATTGATCAAGCTTCTCCCGCACCTACGTTAGTTTTACCGGGTTGAGTCTAATTTCTTCATGGATTTGTGCTACAAAGGTTCTTTTTTACGTTATTCAGCATTTTTACAATGCGAGTATTTTTGTGCTTCCGATCTCGTTTCGACAGCTGGTGTAAAATTGTAAACCGCCTTCAAGTTCTCCCGCACCTAGCCGATTTAGTTTTACTTTCTCTGGTGATGTGGTTACTTTTATTATTATCATTTGCATATTCATTTTTTATTTTCGTTAAATGGCTTATCGTACTGCTTTTTTGAGTCTAATACAAATAATTTAAGAAACTTTGTTAAATGCATGCAAGGGAACTTTTTGGCAAACCGCACCGAAATCAACATTTTTTGCTCGTTTTTTTAGAACCGTTTGTGCATCGCCGTAGAAGGGTGACAAAGATAAAGTTTCGGTTTCAACTTATGAAAAACCATCAAAAAACTTAAAAAAACGGTGCGATGTTTTCAGCAATATTGCTCAGAATTTTTTTAATGAAATAATAAATAATAACAAGCGTTTCGCCTTTTAAGACCAGTTGAGTTTTCGATGAGCCATCATTTACTAGCATTGTCGAGTCGTCTTGTTGTCCCCTACCTCTCCTAGAAGTTTGTAACATTAGCTGAAACACTGGGGATTTATATATCTATATATATATATATATTTAAAGATATATATATATACATATATATTATATATATATATATTTATATATATACATATATATATATATAACTGTTATAATATATATATATTTATATTTATATATATATATATTTATATATATATATATAATATACTATATATATTTTAAGAAATATACATATAAATATATACTTATACATTACTATATATATACATATACTACACTGCTGGAGAATTGCTAAGGACGGATAACACTATCATCCATAGCAACCACAAAATGAAAGGAAGCAAAATGGGAAAATTAGAATAAGTGCGGGATATTAGTAAGAAGTATGAGTATGCAAATTTTTTTCCACGTCTATTCATCACGTGATAGCGTTCATAAGATTTAAAGGTTTTGACGTGTGTGGACAGTTGTTGTTTCAAGTCAAAGTTTTATAGGAAAGATTTAATAGACGAATTTAAAATTTTTGGCATGTCTTCCCGACATCACATAGATGATTTTATGCGTGGCCGAATTATTGGAAAGATCGAAGAAGGGCGAAAAATAACAGATGTTGCCAGGAGTTCGACATCGCTCACAGCGTTGTTTCACGGCTGTGGAAGTCATTTAAAACTATTGGAATGTGTAGTAGACAGCACGGGGGAGTCGTGTTAGTTAAGATGGCGTCCTTCAGCAATGAGCAGGCGCACCACAGCTCAGCAGGTGGCAAATCAGTTTCTTGCTGCCTCAGGAAAGCAGATCTTGTTGCCAGACGTTTCAGGGGAGAGAGGACTATACGCACGCAGGCATGTTGTGTATCCCATTCAGCACCGTACTGCCCGCGCAATGGTGTCGTGAGCATTTGGACTGAACAGGACTGGGCGTACTATTCTCAGATGAGTAGGTTCAGTCTGTCATCGGATTGTAGACGCCAACTGATCTGGCGCGAGAGTGGTACGGCTTATCGTCCAGAAAATATCCAGGAAAAGGACCGATATCCGACATGCAGTATCATGGTGTGGGCCGGCATCATGATCAATAGCCGCACGCGCCTACATGTGGTTGCGATTGGGACTATGACGGGCCAACGATACATTGATGAAGTTCTACTTCCTCATGTTCGTCTTTTCCGTGGTGCTGTCGGTGATAAATTTGTTTTTATGGACGACAACGCAACATGTCATCGAACACTCGCTGTTCAGGATTTCTAGACAGCGAGGGTTTTCAACGTCTCGTATGGCCAGCGCGTTCTCCAGATCTAAACCCCATTGAAAATGTGTGGGATGCTTTGGGGAGGCAAGTTGCTGGTCGAAACTATCATCCGACAAACAAGAACACCCTCATCCGTGCACTCACAGAGGAATGGGATAAATTGCCTCAACAGCTGCTGGATAATCTTTTGTTATTACGACGTGTGGAATTTGCATCAACACTGGTGGACATATGTGTACCTTTTTTAGGTGCCTGCTGACTTTTAGATGCATTGTTCCATTTCTCCGTACGCAGATCAAATGAACATTTTTTTCTTTCAGATGTTTCACAGCTTTTGTACTTTCCAGAACAATAAATATTCTTTATTCTAATCTCTGAACAGTGTGGCAACTATATTTTATCCTACTAGGCCTCATGTCTCGCTTAATGTTATGCTACATAGCAATTTGTGATCCGTCTTTAGGATTGTCCAGCAGTGTATATATATACATTACTATATATATATACATATATATATATATACATATACTATATATATATACATATACTATATATATATATATATCACAATTAATTTTATGTAAATTTCGCTCTCACCCCTATTTGGCGGGAACACGTTACTGGACTTTTCCTTTTTTAACTGATAGTAGGTTATGTTTATGTTCCTATGTTATTTAGTTTAATGATTTTTTAATATTTAAATTCTACATGTATAACTCTTTCCTTTCCTCTTGGTACATAGTATGACAAATTACAGGTGAAGGTTGGCGCCGCAAAACTTGTTTAAACCTGCAATCCTGGCTCCTAAGGCCAGGAATTTGTCTTTATACTATGTGCCATCTTCCTATTTTTAGTTATCTTAGGTATATAACTATATGTTTATTTTTATATTTTTGTTTATATATTTGTGTATATGTATATATATGTATAAATTTATATACATGTGTATGTATATGTATATGATTATATATTGAAAAAAATTTTATAATGGATTCTATATATATATAATTATATATATACATATATATACATATATATATATATAAGATTATATATTGAAAAAAATTTTATAATGGATTCTATATATATATATAATTATATATATACATATATATACATATATATATATACATATATACATACATACATATATATATGTATATATATATATATACATATAAACATATACTACAGGACCCGGCAGACGTTGTCCTGTACACACATCTTAAATTCAAAAATTCCAAATATATGAATAAGCTTTATCAATCTGGAACGTTTTGAGTAAAATTTGTATTAAAAAGTTATTACAATGTACTTATGTGCCAAGTTTTATACTTCTGGGTTGTTGAGAAGTAAAGCACACACACAGAATATTTCTGATAAGAGATAATTTTAAATAACAAAAAGTTTAATTATGTGCGTAATCAATTAGCTACACAAATAGATTTGTAGGTTCGGATAATTGTTGTCAACGCACTTGTAAATTTAATAGAAAATCATGAAAAAATATTCACTTCAATTGCATACTAAATATGGAGAATGTATAGTTTTTTATGCACACTTCAAAACTCTTCAAACACTAATTACATCCTAATGTTGTAATTTAATTAACACACGATTTATTTCAACAAAATAATAACACGAAGTGACAAAATATTTTCCTGAAATGATCACAGCACCAACTGTCGAGACCAACTTGAATTATAATAAAAATTTTTGAATATTCTATACTGCGATCGTCGCGTAGTCTGCCGGATCCAATGAAAACATTCCAAGATCAACAATTTATAAATAAGAAATTAATTAAATAAACATTTCTAAACCGAATTGTAAATCTAAACCATTCTCGAGCCCACTGGAACAGACAAAAACTTTCATCAAAATCATTCCAGCTGTTTAGGAGTTCAGTTTTATACACTCGCACTGAAGAATTACATATATAAATGTTATTTGAAAAGATATTAATTAAAAATGCTAAAAAGTGTGAATCGTCTGCATTTTCCTAACAATAAAGACCTGGTTTAGCCAGTTTGGCTGAAAATCAATTTTCGACGCCAACTTACGTCTTTTTCAATTCCTAATATTAGCTCACGATCTCTATACATACATATTTTATTTGTTTGTTTGTTTATTTATTTATCTTGGTGGATTTTTTAATCATTAATAAAATACATTTTAAATCACTCAATTGAGATGAAATGTAATATACATGATTATTTTGGATGACAATACAATAATTTAATTATAAGTAATAAAATTTAATTGATTAAAACTAATAATTTAAAAAATTACAAATACAGCCACGTTGGCGACTTAGCGACCCTTTTCGCGACTTATGTCAAAATTTGAAAAGGTTTTTTTTCTCACGTGTTAAAGCATTCAGTTGAAAGGAAATTTTATACACACGATTGTTCTGGATGACATAACGATACTTTAATGATAATTAATACAAATTAATTACCACTTAAAGTTGTGGTTCTGTCCTATGCATATATATATTTATATTAATTGCAACTATTTAATAAAAAGTAGCTAAAATTTTTTTTCTCGGTTGATCTAAGTAGGAATTGATTAAAATTTTTTTTTGTATTACTTGTGTTTATTAAAATAGCATTGTTACAACAATGCAGATGAATGTTGAGTTTTTTTTAATGTTTTTAATTAATATCTTTTTAACTAATTGCGATTTCGAACCGAATTGTGAATCTAAACCAATCTCGAATTTACCTGACCCACACAAAAAATGGCATCGAAATCGGTACAGCCGTTTAGGAGGAGTTTAGTGACAAACACACGCACAGATGATTTTTATATATAAAGATAGATAGATAGATATATTCATATATATATACACATATATATATATACATATATATATATATAATTACATATATATATATATTCATATATATACACATATATATATATTCATACATATACACATATATATACATATATATATATATATAATTACATATATATATATATTCATATATATGCACATATATATATATATATATATATATATATTCATATATATACACATATATATATATATAATTATATATATATATATATATATATATTCATATATATATACATATATATACATATATTATATATATATATATATATATATATGTAATATATATATATATAATTACATATATATATATATATATATATATATATATATATATATATATATAATACATATATATATATATTATATATATATATATATATATGTAATATATATATTACACATATATGTAATATATATATACATATACATATATACATATATATATATATAATTACATATTGAATAATTACATTTTGAATATTCATTCATACACACACACACACACACACATATATATATATATATATATATATATATATATATATATATATATATATATATATATATATATATATATTAAAATAAAAATATATGTAAAATTCTATTCCAGAAATCTATTCTCTTTCAAGGGCTTAAATGATTTTATTTTATTAAACATATAACCAAATATTTTATTGTCGACTAGATAAATCTAAATTTAAAAGTGCAATTTTGTTTAACAAGTTACAAAAATTTGATTAGAATTTGATGTTTAGTTTAAATCTTACTGTATTTTTATTACAGATAATTAAATTTTATATATTGGTCGAAAGTATTCAAGATAAAAGTAGACAATCGAAAAAAAATGCAAATAGACGTTCGCAAAGTAATTATTGTCAGACTCCGACCATGAAGCACTTGTTTTAGGATTGTTCCCTCATTTGTTTACAAAAACTCATGTGAAAAATGTTATTTAACATAAGTTTAACGCGAATATAGTTTTTTTCTAGTTTGGGAATTCAACATATCAGTAACATTCAGAGAATTGAAAGGATCTTCAAAAATAAAGCTATGTACAAAACGTATTAATCTTGTGCTTCATAATTTTAATAATTTCTGATCATTGTAGCGTAATGACATTAATTACACCATGATTATTAATGCCATATTTTGTAGAAATATACTTATTAATGATATATTTCGACACAAGCAGTTGTAAAATCTTTCTACATTTGATAAAATGTGAGAATCATAGATTTAGTGATACCACAGAATTTAACACACACAACACTCACACATACATGTATATATATATTTATATATACATGTGTGTATGTATGTATAAGTTTAGTAATCAAAGGGTCTGTATTAAACTTCTAGAATATTATGTTATAGCTCTTATTTCATCATTACATATTTCGAAGTCTTTGAGAACAGGAGAGGAAGTCAGATTAAAATTAATTATTCCTTAAAATGCTACTTTAATTATGATATCAAAGCTATTGGACAGAATATTAGATAAGATAATCGCCTTAGATCTCCTATTACATAATTGGCTTCGTCTGCGAGAATATCTTCAATCTTATATTAAGATATCCTACTAAATTCTGAAGCGTGACTTTGTAAAAGCGTACAAGCGAATACTTTATTTGAAACATATTTAGTGCCACTTAGATTAGAAAACACGGATACGTAATTTTTAAAATATCATTACAATAAAACAATTATTTAAATGCAATATTTTAGCAAAAAATGTGAATATAGAATTACCTATTTTTAAAACCTCCTTTTATGAAAATGTTTCTAAAATTATAATAGTTTGCTTATATGTAGTAGGATTCAAAAGTTCTCGGACTGATTCCATAACTCGAAACATATTACCAATTAAACTGCTGAAACACATCCTCCTTCAAATTAAGACCCTTGAGTAACACCAAACTTTTGCGATGACTTGTAAAGGTCTTCGAAACATTTATGGAATCCATGTTTAGCAATGTCCTTTAATTCAGACTGCGATGCACTTTCGATTTCATCTGCGGATTAATCTTCGTTTAAAATGCATGGAACGATATGTTAACTCCTATTTATGAGAAGATCCTTAGTCAGTATCCATTGACACATGGCCGAGAATATACCAACTGATTCTGTTATTGTTTGAAGCCTGTTCTTACGTACCGCCGCAGAAACCGTTTCAATGTTTCCAGCGGTGTGGGAAGACATGCTTCAAAATTTCGTTTATCTCCGTAGCACTTTTCCAAAGCGAACTCAAAATTTAATATTCATTACCTGCTCAACAAACGCAACTTCTTTCAATCGCCGACGACTAAATGCATCCACCTACAAAATACGACACTGTAGAAAGCCACCGACTACTCGATTTGGAGCGAACATTTTTTTTTAAAAGGGGAAGAATGCAATAACAGGGAAATCGTAGTCACTCTACTTCAAAATTTTCCCACACTATAGGCTCAGTCCGGGAACTTTTGAATTCTATCTCGTATATAGCTAAGACTTCTCCAAGTCTGAAGTAGGATTTTTGAAAAATTCACTTTATTTTCAGAGTTAGTACCAATAGAAATAATGATCGGTATTTGTTTTTATTAAACTTTTTCCACACTGATATATTAAAATATCGATCAATCCATTTTTATACATTTAAAAAATTCTAGTCCTGGCTCTGTACAGAGGTCGGAGCGATATATAGACACAAAATATTATTATTAAAGAAGCAATTTTCATAAAACGTGAATGTTTTGAAAATAGGTAATTTTATGTTGATTTTCTTCCATAAAAATTACATTTAAATAATTTGTTGTTGCAATAACATTCTTAATTTTATACGTATTTTATAATCTAATTAACACTTAATATTAAAAAAATACTCGTTTGTACACTTTTGCAAAACCACTGCAAAATTTACCTTAATATTATGAGTAACATATATGTTTATATTTGTAAAAAGCTATGGCATCATCGTATCCAATTTAAAAATAACTTTTTAAATATATTCTGTTATATTCTATCCTTATCTTTTATACTAAAACAAATTTCACTTGCATGAAATATTTTTAATTAACACTTCATTTCAAAGATTTACAAGGGTTGGGGGTGGCAAGCCTTTGAATTTTGATCCACGATCTACTAAGGAGGACATCTGATCTCACATCCCATTTACCAAACTTCCTTATCCCTCCAAAGTGCAAACTTCAGATAATGACATTTAAAGTGAATCAGTCCCTCTTCTTGGCGGTTTTTTAATGGTACCAGAGTTCTAGCCCCCAACTCGACAAACATAAACGCCAGTAAGGAGTTTGTGATTATGACCACTTAACAATCATGACCCTAAGTAGGGATTGCAATATCGGACTAAAAGTTCAATACCGGTATTCAGTATTTTTTAGGTATAAATACCGGGATACCGGTTTTAATACCGTTAAAAGAGATTTTGAAAAAAGAAAAACACAGGTGTTTCTTTGTTTTATTTGCCAGTTTTATCAGAGAGTGTAAATATCATAAAAAATAATGCCTTAACTTATAAATTATCACAGTATATAAAGAATCACAAATAACATCTTATTTATTTAAATCACAAAAAAGTATAAATATCACTATTCAGTTTGTGGTAAAGGGTTTTTATCATATAAATAATGAAACCCAAGTTAAGCATTATCAACTGATTTTTTTATATTTTTAAAAGTTATTCTTATTCTTTATTATGGGTTATTATTAATTAGCATATACATAAGAAATTTGAAAAATATTTTGAACCTAGAGCATGCAAATGCAAATACAATGTGAATAACAAACGCACCCATTAAAAAAATATCGAAATATTACGCACTTTCTTCGCTACTAAAGGGTGTTTTTAGAGGTATAGAACTTTAAATTGCAATAAAACAACGATGTATTATTCGATTAACATGAATTTTTTTTATTCGAAAGATAATCTTGTGGCATTACATTTTAAATATGATTTCTGGCATAGGACTGCTACGGCTGACTCGGATATAGTCCAATCTGGACGTCCATTTTTCGATGACTTTTTCCAACATTTGTGGCCGTATATCGGCTATAACACGACGAATGTTGTCTTCCAAATGGTCAAGCGTTTGTGGCTTATCCGCATAGACCAATGTCTTTACATAGCTCCACAGAAAATAGTCTAGCGGTGTTAAATCCCAAGATCTTGGAAAGCCAATTCACAGGTCCAAAACGTGAAATAAGGCGGTCACCAAACGTGTCTTTCAATAAATCGATTGTGGCACGAGCCGTGTGACATGTTGCGCCATCTTGTTGGAACCACAGCTCCTGGACATCATGAATGTTCAATTCAGGAATGAAAAAGTTAGTAATCATGGCTCTATACCAATCACCATTGACTGTAACGTTGTGGCCTTCATCGTTTTTGAAGAAGGATTCCAACAGCCCATAAAGCGCACCAAACAGTCAGTTTTTCTGGATGTAACGGTGTTTCGACATACACTTGTGGATTAGCTTCACTCCAAATGCGGCAGTTTTGTTTGTTGACGTAGCCATTCAACCAGGAGTGCGCTTCATCGCTAAACAAAATTCGCTTATGAAAATCGACCCTTATTTTCGAAATAAAATTGCACAATTTGAAAGCGTTGTTCAGGCGTGAGTTTATTCATGATGAATTGCCAAACCAAACTGAGAATGAATCACTCGACAGCTGTTAAATCGGTCGTTATCTTGGAAAGTAATGCCAACTTAAACTTCTATACCGGGAAAAAAACACTCTGTACAACCTTTTTTCCCAGATACGAATATCAGACTATGAATCCTGTGCGTGTGCAGTATCGCTCTGAGCTGCAATAGGATAGTTTTGGCCCACCTCCTTGGCTGATTCACATATTTTATCACTTCTCTTGATTGTACGATGCAACTTTGTATTCACAGTCTAAATAATTTCGCCCATTAGGGAGGCATAAAATAAAAACGTATGCTATTTTCTTATGTTGTCAACCCAATAACATATAGTAGAGACAATTTAAAAAATTTCTAGTTTTCGGTATTTAAACATGTGAACACCGGTATTACAAAACTGTAGAAATGGCTCAAAATACCGGTATTTGATATCCCGGTATACCAGTACTGCAATCCCTAGTCCTAAGTAAACTTAAGAAAATAAGCTTACAACTTTGAAAATTTCGATTGAAAATTCAATTTTAGGACGTAAGACGTTTTGAAAAAGAATAAATTGATTTTTAACTTAGCAAGGTTAAAACGTTTTATGAATACTAAAATCTTTTAAGGACTTTATATACTAAATGACTCAAAAAACTAAACTAATTTATGGAGAAGGGAAGCTTAATTTAGCCGAATAAATAATTACGGTATTAAAAGATGCTAAAAATAAAGAAACTTTATAATTGGAATATTAAAAGCTATATCATACATCAGTGAGACTTTTTTGTTACTGTTCAAAAACAGTGATAACCCACAGTTGTTAAATTTTACATTAATTTCGAATAATGGAAATTAATAATTATTGAATTTAAATTTATCATCTGTAATTAAATTAAGGTATCCGACTACTTGCGACAGCTTTTTTTTTTGAAAAATAGAGATATGGGCATTGTTTTGTGATTTTTAGATTTATTTAGTATATTTTAAGGAAAAATTCTAAAATTGAAAACAGAAAAAAAAAATTATTGCTATTAAAATGGGAAAAATCTGGTGAAAATGTACAAAAAATTACATAAACGGGGCCCACTCTATACAAAAATTTTATGAACAAATTCTATTTTTCAATTTTGATGTGTTTTTTTGTTATTCATGTTTGAAATGACCTTCAGAATAAGAGATATTTTAATTTTTACAAAAACTAGAGCACTTTATCTTAGTGACTATATGAAATTGCTCAAATAAACAGTGATTATATTCACATAAAGGATTGTAAATTTTGAAATAAAACAGTGATTGAAAAATCTAAAGATCAAAACACTTCCACTGTTATACAAAACATACACAAAAAATTTCAACAAACTTTTTTCAAAACTTTTTGAGCAATCACTGTCCCCGTTTGAGTTTTTCGTAAAAAAACACATTTCGAGCAGAACGCTTTTTAAAGTTTGGCATCTTGTGTTAAGTTATGGCATCTGCTTTTACTAAAAGACGTGTAGCTTTTGTTCTAATGAATGGAAAATAAAAAAACTTGGTATTTTTATTAAGCTAATAAGAGGGCCTATAAAATAAAATCATAAAATTGCTTTGTCAATTTTGAAAAAAATTGTGATTTTAGGGTAGTCGAATACGTTATTCAGATTTCAGAAACCCTTGTATAGAATTGTAGAGAGTAGTATTATTGTGTGTGAATGTTATAGTTTCGAAAAGTTTCTCTGAGTTGGATGCTGACATTTTAATTTCGGTGGATGTAAAGAGTTGCTATCAGCATTACACACACAATGCTATCCTTTATTTCATAACTAACAGTTTTTTCCCGTTGGGGCTTTTTAAAACAATGATTTTGTTGCAGTTTGTGTAAATATTATATGCTTATATGTATGAAAAAATCAAAAGTTACGTAGAATTTTTATACTATTAATAACCTAGATCAAAACTCTCTTGTACATATTTCGGAGTGCAAATACTTGAAAATAACTTCAAATTCTGTGATTTAAAACTTTCTTACGAATCATGAGATTATTTAATACTGTTACATAAGTAAAAACTTTAATAAAATTTGAAATTTTGTTTATAATTATTACGATGATTTAAAATTAATTTTTAATTGTATATAATATTAAATTACTTTACTTTAATTTAAAATTGTAAATATTAAATTATTTTGCTATAATTCTTTAAATTGTATATAGTATTAAATTTATGAGACCTGATGAATACTTCCACATAACAGAAATTTTTGAAGAAAAAACAAACAGGTATTTAAAAAATACTAAATAATACTAATGTATTAAAACTTACTTAAAGATTAACCAAAAGCAAATGTAAAGCTCAGCTCAACCATTTTCACTCAAAATTCAATCAATCCCAAGAGAAGCCACAATGTGAAACGTTTGCTAATGCAAAATTTTAATTCCCGAAAAGCATTGCCTCCATTTGATTGTACAAGCATAAGCAAATTATATTTGAACTAACGAATTAATTCCATTTAGACTGTACTCTTTTCAATTAAAATCCGTAGTTTTAGAGATATCGTCGACTTCCATAATTAAATTAAAACATCCCGATCTGAAAACTTCGTCTGACCACCGTCTAGACACACAGTTCTTCCTGAACACAAATCTATTACAGGTAACCACATTTCCAGTTGAACGATATTTCGTAATCTAGATCTCTAATTTAACCTAATTGGGAATGTTGTTGATCGTAAAAAGGATATATCTTGTTATTTTTCCATCATTGATCCAGAAAAAAAAAAGAGTTGTAACAATTTAGAACCCTACTTCTTTTTGGGGTATTTGGTAAGGTGTTAGCAGAGTACAACGCTTTTCCTATTCAGTGGTAATGGACTTTCTGTGTTTTCCCGCAAAATAAACATTGTTACTCAAATTATTTTTCTTATTAGATCTTCTGTTTAGACTGTATGAAAAAATTTTAGATGCGAGACTGAGAGATTCAGTATGTTAAGATACTTTAATGTGAAACATAGAAATTATTCTTTTAAATTTTTTTCAATACAGTGAAGTAAAAAGAAATACTATTACCAAGAAGAAATTATTGCAGATAAATGAAACTTCGCAATACATTTGTCTAGGTAACATGTTTTACTCATTAAAGTTTCAAGATCCCAAGTTGATATGAGCGTATGAAAAGTCATTTCAAATGTGAAAGAATGGTTCATTAATAACCAATGTAACCGCCTGAATTTTGAATGCAAGCATACAAAATTGCATACATTGTGTCACACAGGGGCTGAATATCAGTTTGTGGGGTGAAATTATAGGCACGTTGCCCTTGGTGTCAATATACGGACGCTTAGTTCGGGTTGAGGATGACACTAGGGTTAACGTTAATCTGAGGAAGAATTCTTGCTCAATCTGAGGAAGATCTAGCAATCTAGTAGGCCAAAAGAAACACTTCAACACTATGTAGAGTATACTGAATTACAAAAGTAGTATGAGATGTACGTCATCCTATTGGACACCCCCCGTCCCCCTTGAATAACGTTCGTAAATGGCAGTGCAATAGTTTGAATTACCAGAGTGACGCAAACGTTTACTGTTAAGATGCTTAGAATAACCTCAAGTGTGCCTTAGCTGCAATATGAAATTTCTCCCTAGACCATAACTCCAGGTTAAGGTTCAGTGTACCTAGGCCGTAGACGGGTTGAATGAAAGCTCTAAAATTGCCTTGAGCCACATGACTATCACTGGCACCAAGATAGTTCCGGTTTTCATCAGAAAACACAAAAGATCTCCAATTTCATCCTTCAGTGATCCCTAGCTTGATACCACTGACGTTGGAAATCGCAGTTGTTAGTAGATAGAATGCACGCTACAAGGTCTTTGGATCAAAACTGTCCTTGAAGTAACCGATTTGTGTTACTGAGTTGCCAAATGTGCGTCGAATTTTTGTAGAAAACGCAGTACGGTGCGCCACAACCATTCATCGAAGCCACACAGCCTCCTGGGACCCATTTTTCTCGGGGGATTTTTTTCCCTTGACAACTACAGTCTACACAATTATGCATAATAAAAACAATGTAGCCAAAGCTTTATGCAATATAGAGAAAAGAAAGTTCCCCTTTGCTTAGCTCTATAATTCGATTTCATCCAAACTCAGTGAGCTGTTAATATTTCATGACTTCTTTGTTTTCTTAAAGGCATTCATGACTAACATCCAATCATTATGTCAAAGCTCAATGGTAAACAACACTCACGAGTTTCATAGCTTCATATATTTAAAATAAACCTGGATCGCACTTCCCATTTGCACTACTAGTGCTACACTTATGCGCCTTATAGCAATTGAGTGCATTAATTATTTGCTTGTATTTTCTTAGGTACATACAGCTATCGAAAACTTTTTACTGACAAAACCATTATAAATTATTCCCGATGCTTTGGAAAAATGTATTTAAGTTAAATAACACTTTCTTGACTTTCCTTATGTTAAGTATTAAAAATCCCACTCAAAATGTAATCATGATTCTAATTACTAATTCTGATGACAGTGTATATTTTTATTTTTAAAAAATACTCCGCAGTAGAGAGAGATTTTCATTTATTAAGGCTAGTTGGTGATAAGTCTGAATGGTTCCAGATAATGAAAATCTAGATTAAACAAAATAAGTTAAATGAATGAAGATACACAACAAAATCATCTGTCCAGTAAAAAAATACATATTTTTTTTAATATATAAAAATTGATTTTATTTTTTTATGTGCAAAACTTATAATCTTATTCTGAAATTTAAAAAAAGTCATTAAGAAATATGCTTCTTTATTCTTTATAATGTATGTGTATTCCTTTATGAATATAACTGAATATTTTCTTATTCCATGTGTGTATAATACGAATACCTTTGGAATTCGTGAAAATGTAGAACAAAAATCGAATTCATATATAAGTTTCATTATGCACAGCACTATGACTTAGATTTAAATTTGAATTTGATTGATTTTTTTTTGGAATTTATTCATCAAATAATAAGAATAACTTTAATATTAGTACTTAATACAAAATGTTGCAGGTTCAAAAGATGTGGAATTCATTGTTTTATGTTTTGAAATAGCATTGTAACTTTCCTTTTAGCACTTTTTCCGAGAACATTTTATGTCCTCGGAACTTCTAATGGTGTTCTTTTGCTTCCAGAATATCCCCCAAGGCCATCTGAAGTGAGTGATGTGAATGGATCCTTTTATCGTCACTTGACCATTACTGTTCCAGTAGTCAGTTCGGCTATAGTTCTAGTCGCTGTCCTCTGCGTAGTCTGCATCATCACGAGAAGAAGGACTTCTGGTAGGAGTCCACGAGCCCCAGATGGTAAGAGGCATATTGTGAACAACTTTAGGGAATTGAGATTTGATGAGCAAAAATAATAGTTTTAAATAAAAATGAGTTTCTAAAGAATTCTAAGAGGAAATAAAAATCAATTAAAAAGAAAATCAGAACATCATTTAAAAGAAACTGAGGTGATTGGAATATTCTTTTGTATTAAATGAATTTTGAGTTAAACAAAATTGTACAAAAAAAAACACATTTCAACAAAACTAAGATTTTAGAATGTATTCTTTCTATATAGATACGTATATCTGAATATATTTAATAAAAATCAATGAAACAAAAATATTCACAAAACCTTAATGAACTTTAACCCTTTACCCGCATTATGGATTCCCGTCTCGAAAGGAAAGCAGCACACACCTTCTTCTTGTATGCTGGGATCATCGTCTGTAATAAATGTGTATATTCTTCTGTTGTATTGTAAGATTTCTGTTCTGCTTCCCTTGTATTTCATATGTTCCCAGGATAAAAAAACACGACAACAACAACGACCTACCGCAATATGATTTACTTCAGTTTTTTTCATGTAATATTTTTTTAGAATCACTACATTCAGAATTAAGGGATATACATGAACAAAATGCTCAACTTTGGGAAATTTAATTAGTAATAGCTAATTAATTAATTAAAGATATTTAACTGTAAAAAAAATTAGTTATACACACTATTGACTTAAAATAAATAGTCAAATCATTTTCTAAGGTCTTCATTAACATACAAAAAAACCTTTTAACATTAAATATTTTTCCGAACAAAAATAACAACCTTCACAATCCACTGAAAACGTCGTCAGCTAAAAACGTAATCTCTGATACAAAAAAAGAACTATTTGCCTTCCCCACTAAAATACTCATCCTAAAACCCGTGCTGCCATATAGCTTGGAAGAATGGATTTAAAAGAATATTCCTGCTAAGTATCGTCGGAGTTTTGGTAAAAATGATTATTCATGTAATTTTAAAGCGAGTGGTACTTATAAGTACCGTCGGTAATAAAGGGTTAATACCCGAAATTTTCAAGTTTTTTTAAAACATTTATTGAGTTTTTTCAAAAATATTCTCATATTTTTCTTTGCATTGTCTTTTTTAGAATCAAATTAATCGATGGAATCAATTTTGTTATTCATTTCGCCATTGGAATGTGCGTCTAAAAAATCGAACACGATTTTCCTCATTTCGGATGGCGTGGAAACAGGAACTGCATTATTTTTTTCATATTCGCCGTTGCATTTTGCATCGATCCGATTTTTTTTAGCTTTGAAAAAACTCCAAAATGTTTTTTTCTACCATAATTAGTTTTGTACACACATTGTCACCATCTACTGTAGTGAATTCTTCTGATGATACAGCAGGACAGTCCTATTCGGCTGGTGATTTCCGTATTTTGTTCATTTTCAGAAAGGAAATATATTCGTGTTAAGCAATTTTTGTTTCGTGTTTACGAAAAAATACATGAAAATACATAATGGTTTGTCGAGACCGTAGTATTATTTCATGCTAACCAACATTCGCCTTAAGCGCTTACGCGTTAAACGTATTTCACTGTACTTACTTTTTAAATGAAAAATAAGATTAGATTTTCTTTCTTTTATAATTGTGGATGAAATTACAAAACAATTTATGATGAAATAACGATTTAAATATTTAATTTGTCCAATCATGTATGAGACATAAGGAGAGAAAACTTTTTCAAAAGTGATGTATCAAATTATTCATTTTGAAGTGACACTCCAATTAATAACAGTATCAGCTTAAAAACGAATATATTTATATAACATTAAATTGTAAGAGGTTAATAGAAGGATTTTTTATCATTATCAAACGTAATACTTTTTAAAATTGTCAATTTGCAATGTCTTGAAATGTCCATGATTGATAATGATACACATTTATCCCTTGCTGCAATTTTTTTTCAATTAATTCTTTAAGCATACTTTTCAATTTCCTGTTCATTTCTACTTAATATTTTGCATATTCTTGTGAAAAAAGATAAGTAAATGTTTTAATTAGATGCATTTAACATTTTTGCGCACACATATAGTAACCGGCTGTTGAATGACGTTTGTATAGCAGAGAATGAATGTCAAATTTTGTAGAAAGTATATTTTTCAGAGTGCTACGGAGCCTTACGAAATGTTGCAGCACATGTACAGCAGTGATACATGATCGCTAACGTAAGCTTTTGAGTGTCATCGACGTTTCAGGGAAGACAAGGGAAGTATAGAAGACGACAAACGCTATAGACCAGGAATGTCCAACTGAAATGACTTTGTGGGTCACTTCGGAAAAACATTATAATATATCGCGGGCCGCACATAAAAATATATACCGTTATATCAGATTTGGAAACAAAAAAACATTTATTGGATTGAAAATTCTAGACAGAATGAATTATTATTATTGTTTTCATTATTTTTTATGTATAAAGACCAAGATAATATAATAAATGTTTATATAATATAATAATGCAATGATCAAATAATGTTTACTATATTTCAGTTGAGAATTTCTTGAAAATTACGGTGTTTCTATTGGTGATCTTTTCTATTGTTGAAACTTTTATCAAAAGATTAAATATACATTGTCCTTTATTTTAACCTCCCTGAACATTTTTTTAAAAGTTTAAAAAAACATCTCTGAATGCCTCTTGCTTTTTGGGCACTTCAAACAGAAAATGAGGAGAAATAAAAGTCGCACTCACAGAGAATCATGTACCATCCATAGTATAATCCCTAGTATATCCATATGCATAATGTAATTCAAAATTTATTTTAAAAAAGTAATTTACTGTAAAAAATCAAATGCAACTGTTTGATGAAATATAAATCTATTTTAATCTAAAAGACAATTCTATTATCAAAAAGGGTTTATTTTCAAACAAGAACAGGTAACAGACATTTTAAATTTCAAAATGAAAAACGTGATTTTGCAAAAGCGTATAAATGATAATATTTAGATATTTTGTCATTTAGATTAGAAAATGTATAAAAAAATGTTTTAAGAATATTATTCCAATAAAAATCAAAGTACAATATTTTGACAAAAAAACTAGTTCAAAATACTCTCTGGAAAAATGCTTCTATTATAATAATATTTACATTTATATAGACTTCTGTACAGAAAATATTTTGAAATACATAATTTTAAGATTTATCCATATTTTATACAAAGAGAGAACATTTTTTTAGCTATTTCAAAGTAACTCTGAAAATAATGTGTCAAAATCCTAGTTCAGTTGAGAAGTTTTACTTTATATTCCAAAATATTGTATTTTAAATATTTTTTTTTGTCAAAATGTAATTTTCTTCCAAAATCAATTTTATATTTTTTGTCAAAATGTCCTTAAAGTATTCTAATCTAAGTGACACTAAATATTATGAAAACTATTCATTTATGTTTTTTTTTTAAATCATGGTCCCGAACGTAATCGGATATACCTTAAAAATCTGATATTTCAAAAAATTTTAAAAAGTCGGCGGGCCGCAACTTACGTACTCGCTGGCCACATGCGGACCACGGGCCTTGTGTTGGACACCCCTGCTCTAGACGTGTGCAGACTCCCCGCTAGATGAAAAAATTGGAAGGGTTTCTGCGGCGGTGCGTAAGAACAAGACACAAACAGCTAGGTGGTGAAAATGAAAACAACTGTTTTTCCACATCTTCCTCACTCACCTGAATTCACCCCCTGTGATTCCAGAATATTTCCAGAACTGTCAACTTGATTTCAGAGCCGTCGATTTTAATCTGCAGATGGAATTAAAAATTTATCACAGGCTGAATTTAAAGAAAGGTCAAAAATGGATTCAGGAAATATTTCGATGACCTTTACAAGCGATTGCAAAAGTATGCTGTTGCTCAAGGGTCTTATTTCAAAAGAGAATGTGTTTGAGCAATTTCATTGATAATATTATTTTAAGTTATAGACTCAGTCTGGGAAATATTGAATCCTATTTCGTATTTTGAAGCACACGTATATTGCGTAACAAGAAGTATAAATTCGAGTGAACATTACAGTACCTTAGACATCCCCCCACTTTTACATGGAATATTAAGTAACCACGATTAAGTTTTCCAACTTTTTCAAAATTTATTCAATTACCTCCTATTTTTAAAGACTTAAGCTTTTCGATGTCACTTTAAAAAATATATTTTTAATTAAAATAAGAGCAAATAAAGCTAATTTGCAACATTTTAAAGAACTGTCAATATTTTTTTTTTTAAAAAAAGTTATAAACTATTTGCAATAAAGTTACTAAACTGTGTTACATAAGTATTAAAAAACACTAATGTTTCCTAAAATGTTCTTCCCATTTGGAAGTTTTTTAATGCTCGAACTTTTTACTTCTGAAATACAGTTTTTTTTTTACAATTGAAAGAACCTAGATTCTTACGATATATTTCCATTCCATGCCGTATTAACCGTAAAAGACGGAATTTATAAAAAGAAAATATTTAAAAACATGTTTTATAGGTGTATATTGAAAGCATTAATTAACAAATTATAAAGTTTACACATTAAAATTATACTTGCCAGATTTATGAAAATTTATCTGAAGGAAATACTTAATTTATTCTAAATGTGAGAAATATATCATATTTAATTACAGTAATTGCCTCTTTAGGTTATTTCTAAATTCCAGTTATTACTTTAGGAAATATTTCATAATAAAATATGAAAGATAGCATTAGCTTAATTGAGAATATTATTGTTTTATTTATCAGCTGCGGGTTTTCTATTCAATACTATTCATAAAGAAATAATAATAATATGCGAATTATTTTATGTATGTAATAAAACTATTATAGGATATCCTGTATAGTAATCAGTAATGAATAAAACTTCTGTTTGTTCACTTGATAATACTAACAATAGGGAACAAGAAAGAATCATTACAATCACGTTATCTTCTATATGCGTCTTCTACCGTAATAATAAATAATTCCGCAGTTAAGGAAACAATACAACAACAAACAATATATATAAAAGGATCATATTGCATTCTAAATTAGTGTATGTGAACCTTTTCTTTGTTACATTCTACCCTTTTATTAAATCAAAATATTTGTTTTAATATCATGCATTGCATATTTAAACATGAAGAATAAACTGTTTCTTTGATAATTTATAAAAACGCAATATTGCACCAAAGATCGGATTTTTATATAAAGTTTAGTCCAGAGAGGTAATGTGTTTCGAATAAATAAACATTATGTTAGTTTTCAATTGTTTAAAAAGATATTGTTCTCGCATTTTTTTTTAATTAAGTGTTAAATATAATTGAATGATATTTTTTAAGTTATATAAACGCAGCGGTATGATGAAAAAAAAAAGAGTATTCTAAAAAAAATATTTTAATTCATTTTTCATTCTTTTCTTTTCAAAGAACATTTTTTTATAATAATAGTAGCTTCATCTTGTTAATTATACGTTTATTTAAGTTATAGTGAAGATATGCATGCATTAACTCAGTGCCTGAAAATCATATTACACTTATAAAAGTACTTGAAAAATATTCCTGTGTTCTTTTATCTATGTGTACACTTAATTCAGTATATTTTATATACATATTTTTATAATATATATATATATATATATATATATATATATATATATATATATATTAAGATGATATTGCGATATTAAACGCTGTTTTTTATTTCAAAATTCATTGCATCAATATTCGAAAATTAAGTTCTCTTTAAATGTTGGTAAGGAGATATGAAATCCTTAGTATTATTCTCACCCAAAGTAATTTATCTGAGAATAAAAGGACCGTAAATAACATGAAAATATTTGAGTTTTTAATGTTGAAAAAGGTATTTCTTTAAATGGTTAGGAGAAACAAGGAATGTGAAAGCAGACAACTGAACTGCGCAAAACTTAACCATGCATACAAATGCAAATTTGTATAACGGGATATAACTAATAAGTATTCTACGAAATATATATTTTACCTAGAGAAAAGAAAGGCCATTTGGCATATAACCATATGCCATATAAGTCCATAAATCGAGTCTAGAGTCTGTGGACCTTTTTTGGCATTTTATTGCAATACTAACAATTACTTAAGTCAGAAGTTAGGCACATTTAAATTGGTATATTCTTAGAAGGAGATAAATTAGCTTTAAATATATAAGAGCACAAAAAGAAAATTATGGATACACTTATGCTCCGTAAAACAAGTTATTACAATGTATTTTATAAATTGGCATTAATATCAAAATCTTAGAATCTTAATTAATATATTGATTTAGTTTCAAAATTACGAGATCCATCTTCAATAGCCCTAGCATAACGCTGAAGTACGACACATTTTAACTTTTTCTAGTAAGCACTCATTCATTCAAGTAAGATGATGTGACATTATCGTTAACCCCCTCACATTGGTGAAATACACACAATAATGCACATGATCCACTTAAAAATATCAAAATTATATGCATTATTTTTAAATTAATCAACAATGCCTGTTATTAAATATTATTTTTGCACATTCTGATATTTAACTTTGTAATTTATTTTAAATTTTCTCTTTACTTTAAATTTACTATTCACAAATAATCACCTCGTTATTTTCCCAGTTAAAAATTTATGTTTCTTTAAACTATTATCCATTCCGATTTATCTATTTTTTTGAAAAAATAAATAACTAGGAAAAGGAATGTTCATGACATAACAAAATTACCTTGCAAAAAATGAGCAGAATTATGAAGTCTGCTCATTTTACAGGGAAGGCAATTATTTTTTGCAGGATGCTATCATTTATATTAGTGAATTGAAATTGTTGAATATAATATTGACTTGGGAAGATATGCGAAAAAAGTTTTCTCTTTAGATTACAAATTCCGATGCGATGATCAAAACAGAAGTCTCCTTTAGAATTATTTTAGAGATTTGAAATAAATGAGTTTGTTTTAAAATAGTATTATGTACATCCTTTCTATTCAGCAGAATAATCCTAATTTCATTCTCTTTCATTCAAAATATGTTCAGAAATACACAAGTTAAACGATAGCAACGTACGATAAACATCAACAATAACGTATGTACAGGAGTAGAAGCCCTTAATGACAGACCCTAATAGGTATTTCTTTTCTATCTGTCGTCTAAGGCATGTACGGCGTAGCTGCATACCAGTAGGTCAGTGGATAAAAATAAAACACTCCTGCCTAGGTCAACAGCTTGTTGCCGAACTCTCTTTAGAATGTTAAATTTCATAATGCCCATCCTATGTTTTATTGACAAAAAAATGCAAGATATTATCATTATTAACGTTTATTTATAGTTTTTGCAGTTTTAAAATTTGTATTATTAAAAATTTCTTTAATGATTTTCATTTAGGTAATGATAACCGAGAACCGGTTAAACCTGACAGCATGCCTCTCTCTGTGACTTACGACAGCAGCCAAGAACCTGCATATTATCCGTCCCCATATGCTACTAGTAGTGCCCCTGGTTTCAGCCGCGAACACTGCGTTCAGTCAAGTCATCCACAGCAAAATATGGGGACTTTCGGAAGTGGAAGATGTGGTTATGCTTATGATATCCCATATCCTCAAAGAAGGGTATAAAAAGTTTAAAATGTTTTAAGACTACGTAAAAAATGTTTCGAATATAGTAGTATGACTTACAATGTACTGTGAATAACCTGTGTTATTTAAATCATTTTTATCTGATATTTCACCTTACACATTGATCATATTATCTTTAAATGATTCCTATATAATTGATTTATTTCTTTAAATTTTTACTTCTTTTGAATATTTATTATAAGTATTCCAAATTGTAAACATATATTATTCACCAAAGAGCTTTTACATTTTATGTGGCCACTCCTCATCTACAACAGCAAAGATACGATCGTACTAGCACGAGTGGCTTCTTTTGGAGTATACAAAAAGTCAATGTGTCGCCCATCCGGTATAGTGGTTAGCGATGTTGACTACTGTACCGTAAGGCCTGGGTTCCAATCCCGAAGAAGACATGGATGCTTGTAAATGTATAGTGCCCTCACGACATGGGGGTACTCTAAACAGCTGTCGAGCCACAAGTCCCCTCATGAGGTTGGTAGCAGGGGTTGAGAGGTAAGAGGCCCTAACCCTCCCCGAGGGTGTTCTTCTTCAAAATTGGGGTGAAACCAAGATAAATCGTACTATCACTTATATCGTGCTGAAGGCGAATGCCAACGGCAGGCGTACATCTAGCCCCTTGCTATGATGAATTTCGTGGGCCTCGATCTGACTACGTCAGACAGGTGGCATTAGAAACAAGAACAAGAATCAATATACTGTCTTTTAGCCCGTAAAATATTTCGAGACATTATGGGGAAAGTCTCTGATTCATTAATCTTTGATTAAGGCTGCATCTTGATGGCTCGCCCCTTAAAAAATTAACAAAACACTGCTTATAGCGGATTACTTACGTGCAACTATTGTAAGTATTTATTGGAAATGTTGTGTAGATGGTGAAATGACAAGTCTCAAGCAAATAATTTGTCGGTCTGGAAGCATTGATTCTAAAAATTAGAGTGGAGACTATTACACATTGTTCGCCATAAATAAAAACTACAATGATCGATATCACCAGCAGTTACAACAGTAATAACCCAGTTTGTATATCCCAACACACATAACACCATCCAGTGCTGCGTACCGGCTTACGCAGCAAGCGCCCAAATCATACTCAATTTGGACGGTACGTCATCTCCATCAACGCCTGCAGTGAACATTGGAACATCGGCGTTAGATCATAGAAGTATGGACAAAATGCACCTGGTTTGAAGAATCATGATTTCTGGTCAATCACATGGACGAGCGAGAGTGAATATGCCGATTTCCAACGGAACCATGGTACGCAAATTTACTGTTGCCCGGATACAAGATATTGGCGATTTTATTATGGTGTGAGGAATGTTTTCATGGAGCTCATTAAGACCCATCGTTTTCGTAGAACAATCCCTAATGTTTGAGCCCTACGTGAATATCATTGCTGATCTGTACAACTCTTCATGGTCATGATGTTCCAGGCTGGTGATGAGGTTTACCAACAGGATAACTGAACATATGAAAGGGGCCCAGTTGTTCCAGGAACATATTGTCTTGGTCTAGGAGTTCACCCGACATGGTTCCAATTGAACATTATTGACTCTTCCTGGAACACCGAATTCGTACTGCAACCTCGTAATAAATGGGAATTGCAAAATCAATTGTTGAGAGAGAGTATCTCTTTTGAGGTAGAAATGCGGAACTAAGTCCTATTAAACAAGATGTTATAATGTAATGGATCTTCAGCGTATATGTACCTTTACAGAAAGCAATACCTGGATTAAATAAATGATTTACTTTTCAAATTCATTGAAAAAACTAATTACGTTTTACAGACAGCGAGACTATAGTAAGTTATATTACAAAGTGTAAATGCTTATATTATGATTTACAGTTGGGCCATTTTATGAACCTTTATTTTACGAATTTCTCTATTTTATGAATTGTTTCATTTAACCAAGAACCATTTTAATATTTTCTTCGTAAAATAATCTCCATTAGTGAAGTGCATTTTCTGTATAACGAACTGTTTGTCTTTTGTTTCGATTTTTTTTCCTCCCAATGTGTAAAATATTGCTATACATTTAAATTTTTTCTCCCTTTCAATACAATTTATGGTGATAAATGCCTTGAACTGATTTTATCATTAAATGAATTTAAGTATGCCCGCGCTATTGTATGATTAAAGTTACTGGCATTTAAAATCATTTGTAATCTTAAAATTAATTAAAAGTAAAAAACACTTTTTTAAAAACAAGCTTTTGTTTAAATGTTCTAAAAAATAAAATAAGCTTTTCTTTTAAAACTGTTTTTGCTATCAACTTATAACGTCATTACGCAATTTATCATATAAAATCTTGTCGCGAGGTTTAAGTACTCGTATTTACTTTGAAAATTTTAAAAATTGAAATCCATCAGATCAAGTTATGCAATTTGCTTGTTTAAATAAACAGGTAATTCTCGTGAAAAGCTTTTATATCATAAATAGTGTAATGACGTTATAAGTTGATAGCAAAAAAAAAGTTTTAAAAGAAAAGTTTATTTTATTCTTTTTAAAGCATTTAAATAAAAGTTTGTTTTAAAAAGTTTTTCTTACTTTTACTTTTTTTTATTTTATCGCTGGATAGGTTTCTCAGTCTGTTCATCTCAATCAACGCCTTGTTGTTTCAATGTCATTTGCCGGTTAATTTTAAACAGTCTAGCTCAGGGGTAATCAAACTTTTCCCACCGGGACACGTACATATAATAGATATTTCACTCGGGTCGCAGCAAGAGGATAATGGGAGGGGGGATAAACACTGCAAGACCAAAACAACATTGGACAAAGCAAAATCAATCGAAATATTCAAACTTTTTTTTTTTGCTTTTACTCTAATAAAATGAACGAAAAAAAAACAATTTTTTTTTTTAAATCCGTAGTTTGAAACCAATTTTTTTTTCAATTTTTGTGCAGAACTTAGATATTACTATTCTACAAATGAAAAAAAGTTTCATGTGATTATATTTTAAAATGAAGAAGTTTTTAAATGTTTTATTTAAAAGTTAAGTATTTTTTGAAATCGGCCTCTTATTTTTTAAATGACTTATTCTAAAAGAGAAAATCCTGAACTTTCTTTGTGCAACATTTCGATTCATTAACACAGAAAAAGTTCATAAGGAACAATTTATAAATCATTTTTTTCCACGAAAAATCCACGATTTTGACTCATTTTAGAAAAAACCGTAAAAAAAAAGAAAATAAAATTTTTTTTAAAACTATACCATATCGTGGCGAAATAAATGATCCTTCAGATTATGTAGTTATTTTTTGTCTCAGTTTCATAGAAAGAATAAGATGTTTTCTTAAAAAGGTCGAAAAATATCTGAACTTCTTTAAGCTCAATCCGATAAGCTGCTCGGAAGAATAAAAAGCTAACAGGGGTAAAATGATTTCATTAATATTTTTTAATTAATTACGATATCGGAATATAAATGGTCAAAACATGCATTGACATCCAAACGAAAGGTGCATACAAAATTTCAGCTGAATCGATTGAAATCATCAGCTTCAAAATTGAGTTGCAAGATTCCACCCGAACAAATTACATTGCAAGTTAAATAAAAGCTTGTAATTATAAAATGTCACTAATATCCGTTGAATTTAATATAAATATATTTTTCTTAAATTGAAAATATAATGTATTATTCTTGGGCAATTTTTGTTTTTCTTGTTAACTTTTTTGTTAGGTAAGATATTTAAAATAAAAACACATTAATTTACAAAAAAAAAAAAAAAAAAAAAAAAGATTTTCCACATTTAGCAATTTTGTTAAATAGTGGTCCGACTGTTTTTGCTATTTAAAAAAACTTTTTGCTATTATTGTATAATTAATTGCATTCAACTACAAAAAAGTATTGGATTTGAAAATTATTATTGTACAGGAATTTAAAAAAAAGCATTTATATAAAACATGACAATTTTAAGTGTGTATTCTTTTTTCATTTAAAATTTAATATCAATAACACATTTAAAGAATAATGCTTACTTATGAGTAGAGCTATTAATTTTTACTAAAACCTATTGAATTAAAAATGTCGGTATTTCATTCAAGGGCTTAATGTCTTTCTTTGTAAGAATAAGCACAAGCATTTAACTGTCGTATTTTTTTTTGGGGGTAAAGTATTTTACCATTTTCCTTAATTTGTCTTTCAGTATCCTAAGAGATTCATAACCCAAATATCTATTATTTTTTTAAATTAAATTAAATTTCAATGAGAATATTTTTCAGACATTTTAAACCTGAAAAATAGGGAAGCAGTTTTTTTACTCCACTTTAAATCACTTAAAAGCAATGTAATTTTTACGAGTGAATTATTGTTGTTTTTGTTAAGTTTCTATAAAATTTTAAAGAATTAAATTTAGTGAAATGTTTAGCACATTATTGTTTAACTTTTGATGCACCTTCATTTTCAATTAGTTCTTAAAATAAAACTGACTAATAATGATAAAAATAAGGGCAATATTTTTTTAGAGAAATGATTATAAATATATATGGAGAGTTTATACAAATGTTTTTTTTTTCCTTTTAATAAAATGTTTTCGCGTATTATTCTCAGTTGGGTAATAGTTGAAATGAATCGTTGTTGATATTTTTTAAAAAAAAGATTACTATATTTTGATTATTTACATCAAATCTTTCAAATGATCCGGAATGTATAATTTTTTATTAGTGTGTGCATAGTAAATCTGTATTAATGATGTTTTAATTGTAAAAATATTTCTTTTAATGTTAGGAAGAAAAATTTGAAGGTAATTACGAATCATCAATTGTATATCTTCCTGCATATCACAGAACAGGTAAGTCATCAATTGAAATTTAACCTTGTATTACCTATTCATTAAATAAAACTAGTGTTTGGCATTGTATTAATATGTGAGAGAAATCAATACAATATAAACTGAAAGCATTAATTTAACGCCCTATAATAAGAATTTTTAAAAAAATTGAAATCTTTATTCCAAAACGTAATATACACATTTAAACTTTAATTTATCGGTATAAGTTTTAAAAAAATCCATCAATCCATTTTTATTCTTTTGTTTGAATAAACGTTTAATTTAATATTATATTTTCCAATTCAAAACGTTATGTCAGAGATTCTCGAATTTTCTAGCGTAATTAATGCTTAAAATATGTATGAAGAGTAAAATGTTTGCAAGAAAAAAATGTAGGATAAAGAAGGAAATGTGCCTTTAAATATTTATTTTCTTATAAAGTCGAGTTAACGTAAGAATAAATAATCTTTATTGATTCGTATTCGTATCGTATATTGTTTTCGAGAAATCATTCAATCTTATTCCCCCTCCCCCTTGTTAAAGATACTTTTAACAATTTTGTTTTTTTTCTGTTGTTGGTTGAACCTAAATCGCACACACGCACTCTCCATGAAGCTCATGCTGTTCAATAAAAGCAAAGAATAGTCACAATATTTAAAAGCTTATTTCAAACATTTAAGGGCCCAAAAATATAAAATCAAATTGAAATGCAATAAATAACGATAAAAATTTATGTTTTAAATACAGTACACAAATAAAACATTTGAAAAGTTATCACTATTAAAGTGTAAAAAAAGGATTATATTTCTATTAAAACTGAATATTGCTTTAAATTTTTTAAAAATTATTTCTAGTTTAACACAATTAATTGACAACTTTATTTTCAAAACTTAATTCTATGATAGGTGCAATACTTTATTAATCGAAGTATATATTTATGTTTGTATGCGTGTGTCTTCATGTATGTGTACACTAGTTTATTAAAAGCCAATGTACTACTTGCTTTTTTGTGTCTAGTATGTTAATAAATGAATATAAAAAAACAAAATTAGAGAAACACATCTTGTATATTATTAACAGATTTTTTGAATGAATGGGGTGCAGAAATTTGTACCCATTTAAAATAAACATTATTTTCAATAGAAAGAAAAATACACTTTAAGCAGAAAAGTCCATTATTCGAGAGTTTTATTCAAATTTCAAAGAAGCATTACAAAAATGAGTTAAAAAAATGAATGCGCATGTATATGTCATTGATCAACGAATATATATAGCTAGAAAACTAGGCTAAGATTTTTCAGCATCTGGCTTGATTAAAATAATTGTACGTGTGTTTTTGTTGAAACTTTTAGAGAAACATCTGGACTAATTTGTATAATAATAGGTCTTTGTGAATTGGTTTGAAGGAAGGTTCGTTCTGGGTACCTTCCGTTCCGAATGAAAATGCGAGTACTTAGCCTATCACGCCAAAACGATCATCTTCGCGTGATGTTGGTACTAGTTCATATAGCTATCACATCGCCGCATGCTCCCCTGCCAGTGTTTTGGTGAATAGGCGAACAAACGATACCATATTCGTGGCGAGCATGTGAGCAGTTGCGTCACTTGGTGGGTTGCGTCAGTTTCGTGCGTGACGGTTTTAATTGCGTCATTGTTTGACGACTTCGAGAAGTAAAGGCTTATTTTGCGTCAATGTTTAATGGTTTGGTTGCTGTTGTGGTGGATAGATGATGCCACGATAGCGGCGTGTGAAGGGTGTGGTTCTTTGCACGGCCAGGGTTCCCAATGAAGGAAGGTTCATTCTGGGTACCTGCCGTTCCGAATGAAAATACGAGTACTTAGCCGATTACGCCAAAACGATCGTCTTCGCGTGATGTTGGTACTAGTTCATATAGCTATCACATCGCCGCAGGTTATTATGTTTAATTCACAGAATGGGTTCTTTCATGTACCATACTGAACCTTGATTCGAAATTATTTTTGTGTTTTAATTTAATTACATTATTTTATAGTTGTAATGCTTCATAAGAAAGTGCTATTTCTGAGAAACACTAGGAAAAACATGTATGATTGAATATATGCTTTATTTTAGACAGTAATAGGTCCTATTAATTAAGAAGGTAATCAAATCAGTATAAATAATGTACTGATACTTTTATCATTATCAGTATATATTGTAATCGCATTAGGTTTGAGCCATTCCACATATTTATTGCATTATTTTAAAGCATTTAATTGCTTGTTTTTTTTCATTTTCCATTTTTTTCACGTAAAATTAAGGTAGAGAAAAATGAGGTTAGTTAAGTTCTTTCTAAGAATACAGTAACAAAACTGTTAAGTTAATTTAAAAAATATTATAAGTACAGCCATCCCTTTATTTGAGTGACTGACACTTTCTTCGAAAAATTGTACGAGATTAAATCTTATAAAACAAGATGCATCATGTATAAAAATATAAAAAGAACGACTTGCTCAAACAGTCTTTAAGCCATGTAGAGCGTACAGAAAAAAAAATGAAGTCGATAAAACAGCAAAATGTACATAGAGGGTAAAAGAAGATACAGAAAAGTCGAGTATATGATCACATAACTTGGTAAAACGACATACGGATTACATGAAAAAATATAATTATATGATTTTGTGTTAAAAAAATGTATTGGCTTATTCATTCAATATATTCTCCTTAATGCTCATATTTTTTTTAAAAAAATCATCTTCGATCATTATAATGCGACTAAACACTTCTGATTAATTACAGAAGAAACAATCGTAGTACAATTTTATCTCTTATGAGACTTTTCCCGTCGAAAGTCAATTGAACTCAGGGACATGGCGAACTTAAGTGTATTTCCACCCAAATTAAACTATTTTTGTGTTATAAATAATTATGTAAATTTAATGTCTGTTTACTCTTTGTGTATTAACTATGTGTGTGTATGCTAATTAAATTCGGATTCAAATAAATACACATGATCTTGCTCTAATACTTTTATTTGTTTGTCATTTATTTACATTCTATCCAGCCACGAGAGTAAAAGTACTGGTTACTCTGCAGTTAACAACATTTACTAAAAAAAGATAAAATCTAAAAAAAAAACTCTTATAAACAAATTTCTTCACCGAAATAAAACAATAAAACGCATAAATTAGGAATGTTCCATAAAAATATAACAATACAAAAATACAAATCTAAAAAAAGATCCTCATAATAATTAGAACTAAAAAATTAAATCAATAACACCCCTTACATACTTGTCTTCAGATTTTTAAAAATCTAGAAATCCAAAACATTTGGTTATGTGAAAGCATCACAGTTCTTAGTCATTTACAAAATAATTCTCAACAAAGTTTCTCTGGTATTTCTTCAATAATTGAGACGTTAACTACATTTTCCTCGTCATCAATCATCTTTGATTTATTTCGGACTGTATAAAATCGTCGAGGAGCATTAGCTTACATTAACTGGCATTCTTAAATATCCCTTCATATCGATTAACACTAGAACGTCCATCATTGTCAATGGAACACCGAAACCTGTTTATTTTTCTCTCCTTTCCACATTTTTGCATGGGATTTGAAAATTTTTCGTGAATTTTCACCATTTTCCATGGTGATTACGCGGAAAAGTTTTGTGGTTCTAGGTCAAATAGTACAGATTTTACAACTAAATAGACCTAGAACATCCATTGGTGACGTTTGATCATTATAAATAGCTATTGTTCAGAAAGGATAGTTCACTATAAGTAGAGACCTTTAGTAAAACAAACTTCCGGAAGTAATATCGCACATTTATTTGGCCTTAATTGCACTGTTATTGAGTTCACAGCGGAAATTAGTCAGTTATACTAAAATAGTTGTGTGTAAATGTTTCGTTAAATTTTATTTGCTTATCTGTTCATAAAAAAATTTAGTTCGATTTTCGAACCTCGTGCATAGCAGACACCCTGAAACGATGATTCGTGGAAAAGGTTTAAGCCCTGATGAAATTGATAATTTATTGCCAGAGCTTTCTGTGAATGAACCAGTTGGTGGTGAGTTATCTTACTCTAATTTAGAATCAGATAAGAGCATAAGATTGAGTGAAAGGGACTGTGAAAAATCTGAAAAGTACAGATGTATTTGATAATATTCCAGTAAATCCTGATATATTTCTCTCAAGGGATGACACGGAATGGGTACCGCATAATAGTAATGATCCTGGCAGATTTGCGACTTGGAATGTCTTGCGACAAAGCGTTGGCCCAACGATAATTATATGAAATAATACTAAAAAGTCTTAAACTAAACCCTACTGAGTAGCAGTCCTACAATTATTTAGTTAATGCAATTACTTTATATATTTTATACCACGGTGTGTTGAAACGACACCGGTGGACTTTAAGAGAAATCGAAATCCTAGACGTTCTAGTGTTAATGATGAAATATTGAACAATTAAATTACACGGTTTCATTTTTTTCATTTAAAAACCGTATAAAAGCAAAACCATGTAAATTAAATACCCCGCATACCACGAGGTATTTGCACAGGTATATTATTATACTTTTTTAATTTTATTGCTCTTAAATATCACGTAAAATATAGAGAATCCTCTGCTTTTAAATTTATCTCATTCTTAGCATACAGGCAAAATACGATGTTTTATGAAACATGCCAGAAATTGTAATTTTCATGAAGAGTATACCTTGAGCCAACGTGTGCATTATCCAAAGAAAAAAGGGGGAATTTTTTTTTTATCGATACGTTGAACAAAGTCTATTCATCCCTTCATTTTGTAAGTCATTGCCTGACGTATGAAGATTGATGAGGGAGATTGCGGAAAAAAAATACTCTCGGGATATTTCATGGTAAATCTAATTTCGCAACAGATGCAGTGTTTTCTACACACCAAACCGGGGAATATTTACATTTTTCTGTCGTCAACTATTTACTTTTCTTTTTTCTGGTTTCTTTTTTCAATCTTTTCTACCCTTGCGTTTTTCTTTCTGCGGTAAAATTGTGTCTAATTTTCTGTATTCCTTCTTCCTTTAGGGTCTCAACTGAGAAACCACCAGGAACAGGCAATTTATGAAATTCCGGATTTAGGAAGACGGAAACAGGATTCATCCCTATCCTGGAGAGAAACGGGAGATGGGTGAGTTTAGAATTATATGTATATCGTGCTTTATAAAATACGAATAAAAGCGAATTATTCTCAAACTTATTTCCTGTATTTTTTTTTCTGTTGAAGTAAATGTGTAAAAAAAAAAGAAAGAAAGAAATACAATTAAATGTGTCATATTCTTCTGAAGCAGAAATGAAATATTTTTACAAATTTGATTGTTAATTAAGATATAACTGCAGTTTAATATACACACATATATATATATATATATCTTCATTTATTTTTTAATAAAATTGAATCAGAAAATATTACTCCAAAAAAAGCGTGAGAATAAGTTATAAAAATAAAGATAAAATATTAAAGAACATGAATTGTATTATGAGACAGTATAGCTTTCACCAGAGACCGAACATCATTTTTCTTGAAGATTTAGTGAAGGGAAAAGGAATTACTCTGACGTATTTGACTTCCTATTCCATTAAACTTAAATTAAAAAATGTAAGAAGCAAAAACTTAGAGGAAGAAAAATCATAAAAATTGCTTTCTTTTGCTCCTTTCTATTTTTTTTTCTAATAAATATTTGAATGGTGTCTAAATTACATACAAATATATTATACTTAATGAAACAAATTCTTTAATAAGTGCTTGGAATATTTAAAATCAAAACATGTTCCTTGAAGTTGCAATTCACATGAAATTAATTAAAAACTTCTTTACCCTTCAATCTGTATTATTTAATTTTTTTCAATTTACCCGTGCGAAGAATGGGTATGATATTTTTAGAAATTGCATAAGTGTCTTTAGGAAAGTTTCAACCTTCTAGTAAGGCACACACACACATACGTGTGTATATAAGATACGGCATTTTTTACTTGGAATCACCAATAAATCTGTCCAAAATTTTAGGCCTACTCCTGTTAGCGAGAATAAATATGGCAGAATGTAGGTTTTAATCCCTTTTAATGTGAAATGAAATGAGACGCTCTTCGAAATAGGGTTTTCGGAATGATGATTTTGAGAAAAATATGCAACATTAAAAATATTACGCAAACATTAAATTGTTACATATATATTCTGTAGATTTCACATACGACTCTTTGTGTAGTATTATGCAAAACTTAAGTTTTATACTAATGAGTTAAAATACGTTTTTAGTTGTTTTAAATACAAAATATAAAATACCATAGATTATATGAAATATCATAAATATTTGAATGCCTTAGAAATAAAATTTTTGTGTATTATATATGCTTACATGTTTTTCAAGAGTCGAAGACGTGATTCACAGGATTAGCATTTATGAAGGATAAATCCTTATAAAATATTTCAAATGTAATCTGAAACTAATGTTTAAAACATGAATTTTGAAAACGCATATTGCAAAGGGGAATATATGACGTCGTTTTCGAATAAAGAAACATGAGAGATTAAAACATTTTTATGCCGTAGAAATTTTCAGAATTTCATAAATCGATTTTTTTCTATTACGTTTTTATATTGCAATTTTAAAACATTTATACTAAACAAATATTAAACATAAAATATGAGATTGATGTAAAAAAAATTGGCTATTCTATTTCAAAATAATGCTCAGAATTTATGTACTTTTAAAATATATTCAAAAAGATTAAGTTTAGGAATCAGCATTTTAATAATGGACATTACTTCAAGCAGAAATTTTTCACTCATAATTTTTTTCCTTGTAATACATTTCGCATTAAGAGAGCATTTGCATATTTTAATTCTTTCATTTTTGTGAATATGTATATTTTCTTATACATCATAAAACATATTATTTCAGCTGTATATTATTCTAAAAATTTAATAAATCAAAGAATTGCGGGTTTTAAGATTATTTAGAAATCTTATTCCATATTTTGTTTGAGCAAAATCATTTTCTTTCGAAGAATATTCCCATGGTAACTCTTCGTCAAAATGGCAATACTTTTAGTTTCTCAATTACTTGGAAAAAATACTTACATTTACAATTTAATAGCCCTATATTACTTCTACATAATCAACGTATATTTTTGTACATAAAGAGGAGCTTACTCTCTTTAAAAATATTGATGTGGAAATTATGCCATTTCAATAATTGAACAAGTATTACAGGAAAAATCTAGAAATGGAAAAAAATAACCATTAAATATTTTTGCATTCGTGTAATTTACAATTTTTTTTAACAGAAAAATTTAAATTTAATTTAATCACCTAATAGAAATTAGATAATGCTTATTTAGTGAATTTATTAAATTTTTTCTTATACATATGTGTGTTTTAAATGAAAGAAAATGTTCTGTTAAATGAGCTCTTTTGCACTTTTATAACAAACTCTGCTTGAATACATGATAATGTGAATATTTTCAATGATGTATTCCTAATGTATATATGTATTTGTTTGATTCTCAGAACTATGAATCTGTGACTCTGAATTTTTTAAGGGAATGCATGTGAATAAGTATATAATTTTGAAAGAACGAATGCGAAAAAAATGCAATTTCATTGGATGCTTAGCTACATAAATCGAGAAATTATTGATATCAACATGATAGTATGAAATATTTAAGTTTTATTTCACAAATAATATTGATAATATAATGTATTGTTATTTATATATTTATATCCCATTTTATAACAAGAGCTATTATTTATTTTGTTTTTGAAGTAAATATATTATAAGTACACGTTAATAAGTTTGAATATACTGTGAAATTTTTCCTGAGAAATACTGATTTTTTTTTACGTTAATTGTTTGTTTTCTATTTTTGTAAGATTTTAAAATATATATTTCTTTTTTTTCTGTTTAATTATTTAAAAGACAGTTTCATGAACTATATTTTATTAAACTATATCCAACATTATTTCATGTTTTGCTTCTGCTATTCATTACGAAGCAAGGAATTTTAAAGGCGGTCTTCCTTAATAAAAATGTTCATTATTTTATAAACAAAATTTATTGATGTACATGTTCATAATTAATTTATTTATTAAGAGGACACAGTACAATGCAATTGACAAAAATCGGTCAAAAAATAAAATGTAAATTTTCTAGCGTAAATTAATCTATATATGCTTTTCTATAACCTCACACAATTTGAAAACTCTAAACTTAAAAAACGCAGAATTATGATAGCTTTTACGTAAATTTTTATTCACATCCCTGTGCAAAATCAAAATTTTAAACTTGCTTATCTCAGAAAGGTAAAATAACTAGTTTTTCTTCATTTAAAATGCTAAGACTTTTTTTCTATTGTGCCTAATGCTTTGAATTTTTCTTTACCTGTTATAGTACATGTAACAAAAGTTTGTATGCATTTTTGAATCAAAACAATACTTATTTTTTAAAAAAATAATTAAAGTTAGAATTTGCTAATTTTTTAAGGAATTTTAAGTAAAGATTCATAAAATAATGAAATATTGTACAAATACTAATCGTATTATTGCAAAACCCATACCAACTTTTGTTATACATAGTTTGACGTACTTGTAAATCAAATTTCATGCGTGTACGTAAATTGTTGTAGGAGGAGTAGCATTTTAAAACCACTTCATAAATTTTAAGTTTTTCCCTTTAAAAATTAAATTGCTAGCTTTTTATGAAATTTTGAGCACAAAATCTGTTTTACATAGTGTACATGTAACATTTATCATTGATAATTGATTTTGTTTTGTTTTAGAAACTCCAGCATAGATTCTGAGGATAATGAAGATGATCTTATACTTTCCTCAAAAGATAGAATGCATCGGGAAGAGGCAAGAGAATCGGAGACAGAATGTGATAGACTTTGTAAGTAGTGATTTGCTTTACATAATTATCAAAACTCTATATACTAACCATAAACAACTTTTTGAAAAGGCCAAATATTGTTGAATTTTAATTTGCTTTTATAAATTCAATATTTATAGTCAACTTATGGCATTTATTCATTTGTTGTATATATTTTTTAAAAACCCAGTTAAATGTAAATCAAGATTTTATATGTTTCATTATCTTTGACAAAATCTGATTTTTCTCATTGGGTAATATGCATTGTTGTATAAACTATTTTTACCTATTTTATTAAAAAAAGTCTTGGTTTTTGTATACATAAGTACTGTGATCAAATTGTTTTTAAATCTAGCACTCAATTATTCTTAAGAAAAATTGAGTTAAACTAATATTAGAGAACTATTTCTTTTAAGAATTTACTTAAACTTTTGAGAAAATTGATAAAAAGAAAAATTAAAGAAGTGCATACCATTAATTTTGATTTATTTATTAACCATACAGTTACTTGGGCTTACATGTTTCAAATTATTATATAACTAAGCTTCTGAGTGTAGTTATATCCAAATGACATTTTCGTTATATGTTGTATAATTTTTAAGTTAAATTATCTGTACATTTATGCACCTGTTAATGTAAAAAAAATCATTTTAACTTACAATTAAATCCGTAGGAGCAAAAACAGTCAACAACTATTTTTTTTATTTTCGAGACATGTTCTTACCTTTAGGTACACTTTGCATAAAACCTACTGCATATATAGCTATAAAATTTTGCAGAGCTTTTGCGAACATAACAATCTATAAAATGAATGAATTGAAATTTTAAAAATTAAATTTATAAAAAGTTTTAAAAAATTTTAATTTAATGATTCAAATTTCTGTTAAATTTTACGCAGAAATTGTGCTACATCTAAAATTTGTGAATGTTTATTTGAAAACAAATTCATTCACATTTTTGAAAATTTGTGGATCTTATAATATGCAAAATATTAGCAATATAGGTAAAGTAGATTTTGAGAAAAGTGTACCGGAATGAACAAAAAATGCATTTTGAGAAAATCGCAAATAAAGATATTTTCATCTATGATTTGTAAAATAATATTTTTTAATGTAATATGAAGTCATACCACAATTAATTGGATTACTTTGCATCATTTCTCAGTTTGCAAATTCTATGTTTAAAATTCTAGATTATTTATATAGAAGTCTTTTTAATTACTCTTTCCTTACTTCATCAAGACGTGTTGACAACGATTCACACCTTCTTCCGTTTAAAATACCAAACATTTATGTCTATAAGTTTTAGTATTTTTACTTTACTTTGAACATCATGATCACAGGATATTACATAATTCCTTATACATATCTTTATTGTATCTTATTTACACAAAGTATATATCTTTGATTAGTTTTAAAAGTTAATATGATGTCTTATTTAAATGGAACTCTGTTTTTAAAAATTTTAACAAAATAATCTGTAGTTTTACTCAAACATATGAATATTTATTTTAAAGTAAAACCAATAGTTATAAACATAGAGATATTCATGAGTATTCAAATGTTAACAATAGTCAGTTAGGAAAAACGAAATGTCTGTTTTACAAGCTGTGCACTTAATTTAGATTAATCCTGAAGATCCACTTTGTACTAAATACAATTAATTTATAATTTAAGAACTACACTGGGTATTTATTAACGTAAAACTAAACATAATTATCATTTCAAAAACAATTTTTTAAAAATTTTGTAACTATTTAAACTTTTCGTAATTTTTGCAGGAAAAATGTAGAATTTTCAATAAATTTGAACATATAATACAGAAAAAATACATTCTTTGTATAGAAAATTAGTTTTTTACAATACATATTATATACAAAGTGGATTTTGAAGAAAGAGTACCTGAATCATACAATTTTAAAATTCGATTTTCTATCGTTCTATTTATCGCATTTTCATAAATAATGCATCTATGGATGCAGAAAAGAGCCCTCTATTTTTTAAAAGTAAAATTAAAAAAATGCAAAAGTTAAAGCAGTTTTACGTCCCAGTTAAATTAACATTTTTTATGTCGCATGTCAAATGAAACTACTGATAAATATTTTTCGTAAAATTTTCTTCATTAAAATTTAATTTAGGTTCTTGAATGAATTTCGAATTAAAAATGCGTCTTACAGATTCTAATAGTTGAACAATGTGATACTTTTTTTACTCAGCATATTGTCTATCTTGAGTAAAATGCTAATTTAAGTATACTTTACTCTTTGTTTGCTTAAATATTTTATCTCAATTGGAAAAGACATCAATTATTCTCAAAATAAACGTTAACGCAAAATCACATTAATGTTATCTGATCCTATTGATGAGACATAAAATGCAAAATTATATATAGCTGAAAACTGTAATCATCTCTGTAGCTATTCTTCAGTTAGACTACTACGCTGTAACATTGTTTTATAGGAGGATAAAACATTCTTGTTGAATTTTTTTTTTTACTTAGAACGATCATCCATCACTTTAGGATAAGTAATAGTAAAACTGACATTAGTTTTCTGAAACTCGAAGAAAATCGTAGTAGTAGTTGTGCACCTCCAGGGAGATAAGAAAGGGGAAAAATTACAAATCCATATTTAAATATATGGATTTTCTTAAGAAAAATATTCAGATTTACATATCGTGGGAATATTTTTAAAAAAATTGCTGAAGTTAATGATTACTCACTAACAAACATTACACGCAAAATTTCAAATTTTTACTCAATGCATATGCATCAAACACTATTTGATGTACAGGGTTAAATAATTCACAGTTAATATCCTTAAAAAATGAGAAATAATATTTGAATGTAATATAAAATATATGTATGCAAGTAATTATTTTACTTTTAAAAAAATACGGATTAGAAATAAACTGTTTGCCTCTTTAGTAAATAATTCTTAAAATTAGCTTCTTTTGAATTGCATTCTTTTTGTAATTTAAGAGACTTAATTTACTAAAAACACTTATGTAGAGTTTGAATTAATAAATTTTAACCCAACTTCTATAAATAGGTTGTGATATATAACATTTTTAATACTTAAATAATTTCTTTACAATATGTTTCACAATATATATATTCATTAAAATATATTCTATTTTATCCAGATTTGTTTGGCTATGGTTTGCTTACTTACTTTGCTTTTTTGTAATTTATTGAAAAAGTACACATATACAATTACGTAAATTTAATGGAATTTTTTAAAAATAAGTTAAACGTTGTATATTTGAATTCAACTGATAATAATAAAAAAAAACTTGGAATCTGTGGGATACTGAAATTTGGTCTTCTAAATTGTTGAGTATTGTTAAGTAGTAAGGTCCATGTATAAAAGTTATGTTTATATATTTTTTTTAATTTCATATTAAAGGGCAAGCATATTGATTGGTTTGTTTTATATATAATTTTATTTACTTAATTATTAATGGAATTTCCCAAATGTTGCACTATAAAAAATATGTTGTACAATTTCCCAAATGTTGCACTATATCCCAAATGTTGCAAAATAAAACAGACCTGGCTGTGTTTAAAATCTGAGATAAAAATAATTTTCAATTCCCCCTGTTATGTTAATTATGGAGAAATGATATGTACACTAAAGCTCATCAACTTTTATAGTCTAGATGTACTTCTTAGTTTTGCATTTACATCATATAGTCAAAAGTAATTAAAAACAAATTAATTAGTTTTCAATTTTATTTTCATAATATGCTGTTCCTGTTGATTGATAATGTATTTATTATTGTATTTTATGTCTGAACTGTGTTAGTATTGTCGGATGAGTAATAAACTTTCAACAATTTGTGATTATTATTATTTATTTTATTTAATCCTAGCATATAATTACTATTTATGTATTTCTAACCCTAATTAAAATATTTCTTATAATAATTGAATGCCAATGAATGAGATATATATTGTGATGATTCAATTATTGGATTTTGAATATACATTCTGCACATTGCTAGAGATTTCATTTCGATACTAAATTTCATTTTCATTTCTTTGCTTTATTAAAAAAATTTAAAGTATTACTTTAAATAATAAATCTCTGAACAGGTGATGATATAATATTGTTCTACTTTTGGTTAAAAAAGGTATAATGTTGAAGTTTAAAAATTATCCTTTTATGTATAATTATTATTCTCCTACATTTATACCATTTTCAGTCGTATTATTAGTGCGATTAGTTACAATATCTGTAAAGTGATCGATTTTATGACAGTTAATCATTCACAATTCATTAGATTTGTGAAAGATGATACTGTATTTAAAATAACTATTTAAATCATCATTATAAATTGTTTTTAAAAACTTAACTAAAGGGCATTAATGACTATTTTGTACCAAATAAATGCCCAGAAATGAGTGTGATATTACAAATACGTTTTAGGCATTTTACTATGGAAATGATCAAATATATTTAGACTAACATTATCCAAGAATATTGTACATTAATTGATTTATAATGACACATACTTGAAATTACATTGGATGATTCCTATACATAAAGTATTTGTGAAATGCTTCGTGTTTGACTAATTAATTTGTATCTTTATACGGATGAACGTTATTTTAAAGAAGTATCATTTATTGTATTGTAGGTATTTAAAAAAAATCCCTCCTTCAATGGATATATGAGTGCTTCTCAAACTTTATATACTTGCGCCCCAATTTTCAATTATAATTTTCATCGCGTCCCTCTGCATACAATAATAACAATGTATCGAATTCAAAAATAATATACTTTGACGTAAAGTTACAATACCCCTTTAATTCTAAATCGTACAAATTATCAAGATAAGTATTACATTTTATACATTATGACATGCTTTTAGGGTATTGGTAAATATTAAACTTGTTCTTAACTTAGTTTAATTAATTAACACACTATGCAGTATTGATAAATTTATAAGTGTTTTTTATCAGTGCAAATGTGTATTTTATATTTTCTTATGTCATAATGTATTTTTTGTTTTGTTTCCTTTCAGTAAATTAATTTTTTTTAAATAATCTTTTGCTTTCAACTTTTCGATATTCTCGCACCCTCCTTGTTGGGTTATCAGGACCCCCAAGGGTCCCATCCCACAGTTTGAGAAACACTAGGATATATTAGTTAAAAAAAATTAATGATTAGAAGTACTTAATCAGTTCGTTACTTGTATTGAAAAATAACAAAAACAAATATATATTTCTGTTGGTATAAAAATGCAAATACAATTATCTAACTAACGCACATATCCTTAAGTGAAAATAACTGAATCACAGCTTTCTTCTCTTTTTTATGGGATAAATGCATCCTGATTCGTTAGATACATTAGCCTCTGAATAATACTGCTATCGACTTTTTGATAGATTTAATCAAGTTACGGCTTTCTTAATTGGTCTAGTAAAAGTTTCCAGATAAAGGCATTGTCCAACTGAATTTCCTTAGTATAAAAAGAACTAGAGTGTTTCTATTAATAACATTAATTATTTGTTGGATTTCATGACGAGAAAATATATTCGTTAAGATATGAATTATTTTTGTTTATTTCTGGATTTTGAAATCTCTTGAAAAATCCATTATTGTTTATCCATTTATCATATAAAATATTTTTGGTTCAATTAAGTTACTTTCTCATACCTCATTTCCTTTGAATTCAATTTTTTTTTATTAAACACCTGTTTTTTTCTTATAACGATAAAAATTGCAAATTTTACTTTTTCTTTTTAATGAATTTAATTTGTATTTAATATACAACTAAATTATTTTATGTACCAATTTTCCAAAGTGGTTTTTACTTAATTTGCATTTAATCCTTTTTCAATTGTCATTTGAAGAGAAATTTAGGATATTACAAATATTCTTAGTTTTTTATTAAAAATTCGCTTACACTCTTAAGCACATGTTCATCACAAAAGTAAGGGAAAATATGTGGATCTGGAAACATCTATTTGAGAAAACATAAAATATAATATTACCCCCCTACAACCTAATATTATTAAAGAATCAATTTTATATAGATATCTATTTTTAGGTATAAATTTATCATAAATTTAAAGTCATTTTTTTTTAAATTGAGTGGATATTTATCAATATTTATATTTGTATTTATTATTTTTTTATTATGGTTGTTATAAAGGGTGTTTCTTTGAGAGGTACAGAACTTTAAATTGCAATAAAACAACGATGCATTATTCGATTGACATGAATTTTTTTTATTCCAAACATAATCTTGGGCCATTACATTTTAAATATGATTTCTGGCATATGACTGCCACGTTTGGCTCGGATGAAGTCCAATCTGGACGTCCAATTTTCGATGACATTTTCCAACATTTCTGGCCGTATATCGGTAGTAACACGGCGAATGTTGTCTTCTAAATGGTCAAGCGTTTGTGGCTTATCCGCATAGACCAATGACTTTACACAGCCCCACAGAAAATAGTCTAGCGGTGTTAAATCACAAGATCTTGGAGGTCAATTCACAGGTCCAAAACGTGAAATTAGGCGGTCACCAAACGTGTATTTTAATAAATCGATTGTGGCACGAGCTGTGTGACATGTTGCGGCGTCTTGTTGGAACCACAGCTCCTGGATATCATGATTGTTCAATTCAGGAATGAAAAAGTTAGTAATCATGGCTCTATACCGATCACTATTGACTGTAACGTAACACTTCATCGTTTTTGAAGAAGGATTCCACCAGCCCATAAAGCGCACGAAACAGTCAGTTTTTCTGGATGTAACGGTGTTTCGACATACACTTGAGGATTAGCTTCACTCCAAATGCGGCAGTTTTGATTGTTGACGTAGACATTCAACCAGAAGTGCGCTTCGTCGCTAAACAAAATTCGCTTATGAAAATCGACCATTATTTTCGAAATAAAATTGCACGATTTGAAAGCGTTGTTCAGGCGTGAGTCTATTCATGATGAATTGCCAAAACAAACTGAGAATAAATCACTTGACAGCTGTTAAATCGGTCGCCATCTTGGAAAGTAATGCCAACTTAAACTCCTATACCTGGGAAAAACACTCTGTATCATCGTGATAATTAGCAACAGCTCATATTTTTGTTAGTTATTAATATATTCTTAGTAGTTTATGAGCAAACTTGCATAAGATATAGTTTTATCTGATATATATCTTCAACATTTAAATATCTATAATTGTAAGTTTTATCAGCACTATTTCAGTTTATTCAAGCATTGACATTTCTAGTACTTTTCTTAATTGTTTCTTTTATATAAGCGAAACAATTTGATGGTAAAATAAGCACCGAATGAACAAAAAATGTTTAACTTTTTGCTTCAACTTTACGTAAAGTTTTGCTTATTTTTATTTTGCTTATTATTCATAGAAGAATATATCTAACTTACTTTATGAACGTTTGAATTATTTGATATTTTATTATTAAATTTTAAGAAATGGTTTCATTTGGAATAGCTTGAACTTGTGAATTATCTCTGAGGTGGAATATATAACCAGACAGTATTTATAGTCATTGTATTTGAACAAGATTTAACGTCAAATGAATGTTAATTAAAATACTAATTGGTAATATAAGTTATATTGGAATACCATACTTTGCTAAAATATTTACTGTATAATATATATTATATTATAATATTTACATATTGGGGGGGGAATATCATATTTATATATAAAGGATAAACTCGCCCAAGTTATTTTAATCATTTATGATACACAGTTGTATACTTTCATATAAATAAATACTTCATTATCCCCTTAATGAATGTTAATATTATATCGGTCACACAGTAACATATATTAATTGTCTGAATTGAATTTCAAACCTATATATTAATACTCACATGATCTCTCACCAGAAAAAAATATAAGTTCTAGTTATTTAGAGAATATAAGCAGGTTTGCTTGGAGGTTATGCTATCAGATTTGGTAACTTTTGAAAAATAAATAATGTTCTTATTTCTCGGGTAATGTAACTTCTTCTTCCTTGAAATGCTCACTAGGATTTAGTAGTACCACTTACGATAGTTAGAATCACACAAATATACTTTTCAGAGAAAATAGCTTAGAATCTATAGTTCATTAAAACATATTTCATTAATTTTGCTTTATGTCACCTTAAATTTCTTTAAGAAACAATTTGAACTTGTGTTTTATATTGCACAAATTAAGAATATAAACGTAGTGATTAATGTATTCATGAATTTATTTATTGAAAAAAATATTTTTTTTCTTAAAGCTGAATAAGAAAATTTTCGAATACCCAAATTGATCACTGTAAAGTTAATTAAATTGTAAATTCAATTATTTTATTAAGGTGTTAAATTTTAAAAAAATGTACATCTTTAAAGACAGCAGCTATGTTACTGCTTATATATTTTATTAACTCATTCTCTATTTTACTTCTATAAATATCTATCAAGTTAGTTTCAAAAGTTTTCGTAAAGTCAAAATGCATCATTTTTAAAAAAGTTGCACGCAAAAAATATAATTTTGTTAATTAACAAACACGTAGACTTTTTAAATTTCAAGTAACGAAGTATAGTAATTAAAAAGAGATTTAAAAACCAAATTCTGAAAACTTATTAATTTACTTTAAGGTAACTTAAGGCTAAGGAAATGTCGAAAATAAATTAAAGGCATTATTTTCTTTTAACAGTTATGGAAGAATCCAATAGTAAAAATAAAATGACTGTGTTGCCTAAGACAACTCAAAGGTAAAGATATTAACTTTTCCGAATGGTGTAAGTGGAAAAATTATTTTTAATTCTGAAAAGCTAATTTCTGAAATCTAATTACTTACAGAAAAGAGAAATCATTTCGAATAGAAGACATTTTTACATTTAATTCTGGAAGATAATTTGTTTTCTAGATTGGTTGATTTTGATAAATGAAGTTTTGATACAAAAAAAATAACTTTTGTAATATAAAGCTAACCTGTTCCATTTTTACAAGACTAAACAAATAATTACAATGGCTTACAAGGATTACTTGAAATGTATTTAAAAACTGCACAAACTAATTACGTCGCTTTGTTCTGTAACGAATTAGTTGTGACTTCAAAAAAAAATCTTCCAGAAAATTATACAATGTATGTTACATTTTCAACCTTAAAGTAATTAATGCTTCTTTCTCTTATTATTTTTCAATACATTCATAAAATAAATAAATAAATAAAATCTTGCAATTAGACAAAATGCTTAAAAAATTTTGACAATGATGATACAAAATTGTTTTATACTGCATTTGCTTTAGACATCTACAAGTTTAAAAGTTTGGCTAAAATTTAATTAGTTGTAAATCAGATTCGAAACATCTCTGTAAAACAAAGGAAAAAAAATTTCGATATAACTAAAACAATATTATTATCAGAGAATTTGAGCATCATGTAAGAATATTGCGTTCAATATAAGAACCCAAATACTCTTAATTTTAATAAATTAATGACAGATATTTTTCATCAAAAAAAAATTCATGGTAGTGTAAAATTAGAAAGAAGAAAAGTAACGAAATACGCTTGGTAATTAATCTTTTTTCCGAAGTGCTACACAAAACCCACTAGAAAATAATATATGAAACTAATTGTAAGAGTGGTTTGAAATTTCTACAAAACAAAATTTTAAAAAAGTATTTAAACTATTTAAAATAAATAGAAAAATGATAAAAAAAATTACTTAGAAAGAAGAATTAGTTCGAAAGAAAATAAAGAAGACTTAGCTCGAAATTGTTATCTTGATATTTCTACATTTTAGAACTTTATTCAATTTGCTCATTATTAACATGAAGTTTTATTCTTTTGAATCAAGATTTTTTTATGAGGTTTGTGTTGCTTTGCTTTATTTTTTCTTCTCATTTTAGAGCTCGATTTCCAATTAAAAATTTTAATCATTTTTGTTTTAAGTCATTCAAAAGTTTTTATTAAATCTGCTTTTTAAAACAGAATAATGTGTTTGCCCTTTACATTAAAAAAAAACAACGAAATAAATAGAGCAGTTTTATGTATCGTTTAAATTTCATTCAGTAAAAAAATTATAATAAGTATAAAAACTTATGTCTCAAAATTCAAAACCGTGAACTAGAATTTAAGAAACTTTACATGCGATATATAAATTTTTGCTTTGCCTTAAGTGTATATATCTATAAATTTTTCCCGGATTTTAGTAAAACTTTATACATAATATATCTATTTTCATAATGCTGGTTGATTTTCCTCTTTACTTATGAATTAGTCACATAAAAACCCGACATGCTATTTAAAGAGTAATATTAATCGTTACTTCAATAAAATGAAGATTTTAAATTTGCGTATGGATTATGAATCTTTTATAATGCGAATGGGGACACTGTACATTTTATGAATCGTTCTATCAGATACCAACATGTATTATTTAACTTAAAGCGTTTTAAAGGTTTTTTAAAAAGTATTTTCAAAATCTAAAACATATAATTTAACGATGTAATAAATCCAAACCGTATATGGGATTGAAAAGGACCCATGTATATTACTTATATTGTAAAAATATTTTTCTTTGAACCATCTCAATAACAACATCAGTAACAAGGATTAAATCTAATTTTATTGAATTATGTTTTCTGCGCATTTTTTTATAATTTTACATTAAATATATTTTAAAGACAAAGGCTTTGTGTGTGTAACTCTTCCAATTTTTTTATGACACATAATAAAATGTATTCATATATATTTTTAAACAGCTATTGTACATTAGTAAAAGATTGTTTTTAGTTGCACTGCGAAAAACCGGTATTCAGATCGGAGTACAAAATACTCACTTTTGAATACGTCACATACTCAAAATAGCTCCGATGCAAACATACTCAAATTTGAGAAAAGCCCATACTCATCTTTGGCAACGACTACGTACTCAAAATTGTAAACATCACATACTCATTTTTGAACCTGTTACTGGACCAAATTTGAGATTATAACAGCTAGATGAGTGTGTAATGCACTTATTTATGAGTATTTATGGATCAAATATGAGTTTGTATGTTATTTATTTTCGATACTGTTGTATCCAATACGAATTTTTAACATAAAAATATACATCAAATCAAATTTAAAGGGATCTAAATATGCGATACTTAAGTTGGTAAATTTCATTTTTTTCCATCTTATATATTATTTAATTTACATTTTATGAAGTTTTTACCACTTAACTTCGAAAATCTAAATTCCTTTTGCATTTATTGTTACAAAAAGGTACTTTAGTATCATCGCAAAAATTCCAACGTTCAAGATAATTCGCCATGTCTCGTACGCGTTGAATTAGCAACCATGTACTTAATTTTACCTTAATTGTCGCCAATACAACAAAAATTTTCTTTAAGAAAAAAATACAACTATTATTTGATCAAAAACTTTGTCTTCGAACTTATACATCAGATTTAAATCTTTGAAAATAACAAAAATAGATTCGATGAAATAGTTAAACAAATTTGTAAGCATTTGAACTAGTTCCAGAAGCAATTTGGTTTATTACAAGTTATATTTATGTTTCTAAAGAATTATATTGTTTCTTTTTAAAATCCTATACAAGCAGAAAATTAACTTTTATTTAAATTCAGTCTTTCAATAATAAGTTATTAGAAATATCTTGGAAACGTTAGGATGAATAACAGACTTTATATAGTAAAAATTTCAAAACAAAGAAAGAAATAGTTCTTTACATATTATGTAATGAAGAAAAAGCCTTTTGACTAAAATAACACTCATTAGGCCCAGGTGTGTAAGTACTTTTTTATGAATTGTTTTGTTTAAATAGAAACACATTCATCTAGATGGAAATATAGAAAAATCCATTGCAATATATATTACAAATTAAGCTAGTTTTTTATTCATATCAACTGATTTTATACTCTCCTATCACCAAAGAAAACAAATATTATAGTTTTTAAGTTAATGTTTTTATAATCAAAAATTAAAATACTTAAAAATTTCAGTCCTTAGAAGAATGTAAAAACAACTAAAACAGTAGAACCATAATCCAATATACAGCATTTTATTTTCAATGCCTCTTTCTTTTCAATGATTCACTGTAAACAAGAAAAATAAAACAAACCAAAATCATATTTTTGAAATATTTATTCTGGAAATTGACATATACATATCATACATTCAAAAAAATAAACAAAAATATAAGTGAGATTTTTGAAACAACATACCTTCATCCATAAGTTATTTTTTATAAACACTATACAATCGATACTATAGTCAACTCCATTGTTTTAATGTAATATATATTGAATTATTTGCTTACTAATAGAAATGAAATTAATGCAAATTAAGAATACAGCATTCATCATCTAAAAACACGATAACAGGTTTAAAAGTATGATTTTCTAAATATTACACATGAAGGCATGTATTTTTTTGAAGTTCACATGTATAAAAACTACTGTTCAAAAATACCACACATTGGAACAATATATATATCATCAGTACACTACACACCGAATATCTTTTTTAGGCATGGTTTTGAAATTGCTGCAAATAAGATTTTGGTATCCAATAGTTTTCAATCTAAGATGATGGTCTCGCAATAAGATCTCAAAATGAAAATAGTTTAAAAGAATGGCTTATTCCTGAAAAAGAGGAATTACATTATGAAGCAAAAATGTAAGTACTTTTTTGTAGAAAACCAATTAGAAAAATATGAGTGCCAGGATTTAAAAAAAAAAAAAAAAGAACACAAGGTATTTAGAAATGCCAGGAAAAACCATGGAAATTGGAATGTGGGGAAAATGGAAAAATAACTGCCCTTAAAAGCGTGGGGTGCTTGATATCAATTGTTATAATTTCTTAATAGTTCTATTCTGTAATACAAAGTTAGTGTAAAAATGTAGTACAAGGGTCCCCCACCCTTTTACCACAATGACATTAATTTTCTCGTTAATCATTTTGTTCTAAGAAAGTAAGTGCTGTTTTTTTTTTTTCATCTTAAATACGTTTGATTAATTTTTGTATTGGGTTCAGTCCTAGGAGAGCCCACACGCTTGGCAACAAACCAAAAAAGCGCCAAGCCAGAGTGAGATGGCGGCAAGTGAATATAGCGGGACAAGGTGGATCATAATGAAAATATATGTTAACAATACAAAAATTAATCAAACGTATTTAAGATTAAAAAAAAAAACAGCACTTACTTTCTTACGGCTTATCTTTTCCGAGTGGAGGCTACAGCATGACAGCGGATTTTAACAAAAAAGCCTTGAAGGCCTCATTGTTAAGAGAATCATGGGAGTGCGGCCATAAATATTCTGCGAGGTAATGGTCGAACATACCCATTCAAAATCTCCATCCAAAACAGCACTCTTTCGTTCGTATAATCCCATTCGCTCATTACATTTAGAACATTCATAATTCAAAGCAATCAATCCTTCCTTCATACACCATTCAATCAATTTTTTCTTACATTTCGCATTCAACAAAGTACAAAATTCAAAGGTATATCCACTCACACATACGTGCCATACTTCCAGCCCGGAGCCCAACAACAAAATGACAATTCAATATGCCCGCTGACCAAATACAAAAATTCCAGAAATAGTTAGGTTTACCATACATAATGTATCAAAGTAGAGTTACCAAGATGGTGCAATTATCACCAACCAAAATAATTTGCTCCAAGGGTGTGGGCTCTCCTAGGACTGAACCCATTCTTATATTAAGATTTACTTTTTAGTACGATTAACTATAAAAGCATTTTTTTAAAACTATGGTGTTTCATGTATGTCAGACTGAACAGATTTCAGTACTTATGTATTATCAAAACAATCGCCAACTCTATTAATAATTCACTGAATTGACAACTCCCCCCAATTGGTACTTACGTCTTATTGGCGACATTATATGAAATGAAGCACCTAGTTGGCAATTGATGCGATATTTCATAAGTACCCCCAATTTCCTGTGTTGTACATGCTGAATTGGCAACCAGGTGCTTCGTTTCATATAACGTTGCCAATAAGTTGCAATAATATATAAGTAGGGGAAACCTGTGTACCTAGGGCCATATTTTTCAATGCACAAAAACAGCCCCTGGCCTGTTTAAAAATGTGAAACTAATATGCACTCATCATTATACTAACTATCATCCAATTGTAAATATAAGAACTTAAAATATTAAATTCTGTGAAATAAAAGGTTTTAAAAAAATTCACAAATGGCCCTAGGTACAATATCATTGTACGTAGGGCCTTTCCCTGAAAGTTAGGTTTCACTCTGTAATTAATAGAAAACAAACATACACACATGAATTTAATAAAAGAAACAATATCAGCTCTCTAATACATTGATTTATCATGTAACCATTTAAATTGCAATGTGCCAAATTATTAATGAATTGCACGTATTTTGATCCAACATTTAATTTTAAAACTGGTTCCAAAAGTGAGCTGCATACATTGTCGTTCTGAAGCATCAACAGATTATGGTTTAGACAGTTTGAACAGAATATTTCTGTTGCCAGTTTTATAAGTTTCTTCTTTATTATAAAGAAACTTATTTGAACGTGCAATATTCTTCAGAAACTTAACACTCTTGTGTTATTTTTTAACATCTATTACTTCTGCCATATAAAAATGTTTAGTTTTTTTGCCTTGTATTTTTGTTAAACAAAAGTCCCCCTTTTCAATACTATCAGTTACTGTAGAATTTGCATCATCAGTGGAATGTGAGAATCTTCAATATCTGATAATTCTTATATTATCTGCATTAGGTTTTGACCATTTTATTCAGTCAGGATTTCTAGGTATCTAAAAAAGTTAGGAATTTATAATTGCTCATTAAGAGAAAAATTTAATTGAAATATCATAAAAATCTGATTTAGAATTATATTATTTTTATAACTATAAAAAATTGGGTTTTTTTTGTTAATTAAATGCATTCTTATGTTTGTATAAATAAAATAATCCTGAAAAATAACAATAATGGTAGCTAAGATATTTTTTTTATAAATCAAGCATGTTGAAAGTTTCAGAACAAAATATACACTCCTCTCATTTTAATAACATCCAATAATAATAAAAAACTTGACTAAATCAAAATGGTTCAGATAATTAAGACCATTTTCCTCTTTTTATCATGAAAACTTTTTTAATAAAATAATAACAAAAAGAATATTAATTGCAATTGCACCTAGGTACAAGGCAACTATGTGGCCCCAGGTACAAGACTAGGTAATTTTATACAAAATGTCTTCTGCAGAAAATCCACATGGAGAGAGGATTTATTTAAAATCTTATTTAGTACTTAAAGCTACAAACAAAATTATATACAAGAAAAAAAATTCAAAGAAAACTTTTGACTTACTTTGTACATCAATAAAAAGAGATGAGAAACAGAACTTTACTTCGGACTATGTAAGCATGTTTTACATTTATAACTAACCACAACTTTCTTTTGAAAAATTTCAAAATGAATGCCAAAGTAGGAATTGGTGTTCCAACTCACCCAACTGAGTAATAAAACTTAGAACTAGGTATTATTCAAATAAAATGGGGTGGCCCTAGGTACACAGGTCTTCCTTACTCAGATTTCTTATGTTTTTTACTTGTATGTAACATGCTTTCATACAAGAGTTTTTGTACCACAGGTGTATTAATTTTTGGCACTTACATATTATCGCAACTTTATTGTCCAGATTATATGAAATTAAATACGTGGTTGTGTCAATTAAGCATGTACAACACGTGGAGGATCAGGGTCGCTAACTTGATGAAGTATTCTGAACGTTGGCATTGTTGCGATAATATGCAAGTACCTAAATTTTCTCTACCTTCCTTTAGGACCAGTTGATTTTCTCTGTTAAGCCTAAGTCCATTTCAAAATTCATGTAAAATCCTTGCTCTGATAAAATATCCCAAAATTTATGGTTCATAATCATTCCAAATTCCATAAGTTCTAGATCACACAGGCATGATCACAGGACTTAGAAAAGGGAAGATTTTCAGATGAAGAAATTCTCTTCACGGTTATGAGAAAGAATGAAATGTATAACAGCAAGTATGATTCCTCTACTGAAATCGATTCTAATTTAGAAGAGGGAGACACTGTTGAAAATAAATGCTTTATATAGAGAGAAACAAAAACATTTGGGAAGAACGTAATTTTAAAGGAGACAACTGGTACACATCTTATCCACTTTCAGATGAACTTTTGAAGAAAAAAAAATATTGCTGGAACAATAAGAGAAAATAAAGAAATTCCAAATTTTTTTTAAATTTAAAAAACAAAGTTTACTCCTATATGTTTAGTTTTAATAAGATAAAGGTTTTTTTTAAAAATTAAGATCCCGTGAAAACATCGCACTCACTCACGACTAGATTAAAGGAGTGTATAAACAATGTGCTGAATGCCCTTATAAAAGAATAGAAAAACTAAATTTAAGAGTGAAAAATGTAATAAACATAATGTATTTCCTACTTTTCTTTCTTTTTTATACAAATTTTATGGTATAATCAGAACCTAAACATCCTTGGGGGTGTGAGATACCCTGCGCAAGAACTTTAGGCCATTTTTTCGCATGAGTGATGCAGGGTTATAAGATAAATCAGTACTTACATACATGGCAATAATTGTTGGCAATACCAATTTCGCATGTGTCATATGCGCTGAATTGCCAATCATATGCTTCATTTCATATAATGTCGCCAAAAGGTTGTGATAATATGCAAGTACTGATAAATCCAATTTAAACAATGTCGAGATCAATTATTAATAAAACAAAATAGTCGTTAAATATTATTAATCAAGATCATTTAATATTTATATGTAATGTCTAAAAATAAAAAAACATTCTTGAAATATAGATTACATTCAATTTTACTAACTAATTTTGCTCATTCTGTAATTTCTGTTCAGTAAATTTTGATTCTTTCAATATTCGAAAATGAGAGTGAAAGGAATCAAAGTATATTGAAATTGTTGAAGCTCTTTAAATAATTTTTTTATGAGAACTTTTAACGCATTTTCCATAAATTTACTAATAAGCTAAAAAGGTTCTTTAAAACTTACAAGAAATTAAACTCCTAAAAATTATAGTTTAAAAAAATAAAAACACTTTTATAGTTAATCGAACTAAAAAGGAAAAATAATTCTTAATATAAGAATAAAATGATTAGCGAGACAATGTCGTGATAAAAATGTGGGGTGACATTAATATATATTTTCTCGTTAATCATTTTATTCTTACATTATGCATTATTTTTTACTTTTTGGTTTTTTTTAGTTCGATCTACAATAAAAGCATGCTTTTTTAAAATTTTTTAAACTATCATTTATTTATTTCCATTTTCAAAGAAAGTGGGCAATTGTTTATATTATAATAAGAAATTACTGACATGAGTGTTTTCGCTTTAGAGTTGTAACAATCTTTCAGTCACCAAATCTGGAAATGGGAAATTGTTAATCATCATGATCCTTATCAGGACAATGGAACAAAATTATTCTATTGTCATCAGTCCTTGAAAAGTGTGCCAAATTTCGAATTAATCAGACCTTTTAGAGTGGGTAAAAATATAGTTCAAAGATTCCGTTACATACAGGAGAAGCTTATGAAAGAGTCTAAAAAGATTACTAATTGAAAAAGAAAATTTATTTTGTAAACTTGCCTTTTTCAAACCATGCAAGGCATTTTCGAGTTCAATATGAAAGTAAAAGTTAAAATTATTAAGATGATCAACCATTCTCCTTTTATAGATCCTGTCCTTCCTCGAAAAGTGTCCTCCTTTTTTTCAATATTTTAAAACAGATCTGTTAATCTCTGTATTCAGAGATGAACCAAACATGTTTCCAATATGTCGAGGAATAGTCTGAAACAAATATCACAGGAAATAACAGTTTTCAATGGTGTTTTTGGACTTTATCACAAGTAAATTGGTCAGATATAGAAAACTGTGTTGATTTTTTTATCAAAAGAAATGCCTGATATTAAAATAATTGACAATGGTCAGTTTGCAGACTGAATGTATATTTAAATTATAATAAAACTGAAACAATTGGAAAATCAACATGCTGAAATTGATAAGATGGATTGAAATACTTAACCATTTCAAAAATAAGCACATCACATAAGAAAATTTAGTTATTCCTTTTAATTTACATTGTGCTGCCCTGAACTAATGCACTAGTTGAGTCTTTTCAGTTCGTAATTTATGGACAAGTCAGAAATCAAGATTGAATGTTGATATTTTTTAGTTGCAGTACTTATAGTAAAGATGAAAGGTAATTTTTGCTCCGAAATTTCCGATAAATTATAAAATATATTGAGAAACGAAACAATGTATTTTTGTTTGAATTAATAAAATGTTTCACACATTTACGTTGAAACTTTTTCTTAAATTTTTCGTTCTCCTTTTCATTTTAAAAATCTGGTCACCTTAAAAATATTCCAAAGTATCACAATTATTTGCCTGAATAATTTAAACAAAATGACTTATTATGAATCAAGTAAATTATATTACATTTATAACAGTAATCCGCCAAAATAAGGTGAATATTTATCCCATTAAATTTTTCGTTCAAAGGCAGTTACTTAAGAAATACACATGAGTACATTTAACTCAAAATCAAAACAATCTTGTACTCATGTGTTCTTCCGCGGGTAGCGTGGTAGATACAAAAAATAGTTCAGAAGATTTATGAGAATTAAATTTGTTGTTAAGCCCCAATTATCAAAATATGTAGCCGATATATTAAAAGAGTTTCTGCAATCCTGAATATCTTTTTTAATTTTTCCGAAAGCATTAATTAGCATTTTTGGGGATTTTGAGTACATATAAGGAATCAAATTCAATCAAGGCATGCGGTCAAATCTGATGCAAACATTCTCATTTCAAAATGAGTATGTTTACGTACTCATTTTTGAGTAAATCTTTTTTCTCCGTGTGGGTATACAAAATATACTTTATCACAAAAAAAACGACACACCAAGAACGAGTTGTCCGATAGAAACAAAAATTGGTGGGTAGAAAGATTATGTACATAATAGAAAATGATTAAAATTTAACAAAAATTGAACGACTTATTTCGGAGTTACAGAATTACAAAAGTAACGAGCTGAATAAGGTGGTGACTCACCTCTAGCCTGGATGTAAGCTGCCACACGACATAACATAGAGTTATAAAGCAAACTGGTGGTTTCCTGTGGTATCTCTACCTAAATTTGCTCCAGTGGTCGGGCCAGGTCATCAATATTTCCTAGTAGCCTTTCCATCATATCCCAGGCATGCTAGATTGGAGAGAGTTCTGGGGATCTGGCTGACCAAGGAAGGGTTTTATATGCTTTAAGACAGTTCATATCCACACGTACCGCATGTGGACTGGCATTATCTCGCTGAAAAATAAGGCCAGGGTATTGCAAAAGGAACGGTAGCAAAGCAGTCCTCAGAATTTCATTGACGTACCGCTGTGCTGTAAGTGTGCCTTTAATGACGTCCAAAGGGCACCGGCTGTCAAAAGGAATGACATCCCATACCATAACTCTTGGTAAAGAGCCTGTGTGGCGTGAAATAGGGAAAGCAGGATAGACACGCTGTCCTGGACGTCTCCAGACACATCTTCGATGATCGCCAGAGGACAGTTGGAAGCGGTTGGTCACTAAATGCTATACGTCCCAAGTCAGTTAACTCCAACCTGATCTAACCAAGCACCACAGTAATATGGCTCGACAGTGTTCATGCGTGAATGTCAGGTGGCGTAGCGGTCCGTACGTGCGTACATTTCCCTCTACCCGCCGTTTGTAAATGGTCATGGTGGACACTCGTGTGTGGGTCATACGTCTGATGGTTCATATCGATGAATAAGGCACTATGACAGCTTATTTTTCAATCAATCTGTCCTTCCGATCTGTTGTGGCTCTAGGTCGACCGCTAACATCATGATGCTGAAATCTGTCACTGTCCACTCCTTCTTGCCTGAATCTTCTAATGGCCGCATCTCTAAGACCCATATGACGAGATATTATCCGATTTTCCCCACCTGCCTCTTTCAATCCAAAGATACGACCTCTTTCAAACTCTGACAGTTACTGGTAATGAGCTCGAATCCTGCGATGATGCATTTTTCCATTCATTGAAAGGTATCCTAAATGGCAATGCAACAGAAATTTTGAGCAACAGATTGAGAATCGCTTCTTATAGACAACTGCTGAGTGCACAGTTCCGATGCGTTGTAGCTTACGGTATTTGTTAGGGTTCATGTACGCCACTAGATGGCGGTATTTAAATTATAAGGTGTGTACTATTGTTTACGCGGGAGAAAAAAAAGAACGATTGGAAGGAGGCTGTATGGGCCATTCGCTCTATGTTAGCGATACTTTTTTATATATAATGTTTTATGATAATGTAAAAACAAGAAATTGATAGAGGCTGTGCGGGCCATTCGCTCAATGTTAGCTATATTGTTTTATAAATATTGTTAAAATAAAACCATTTGAAAGACATCAACAGTATTCATTCATTTGGCACCAAATTTTAATCATTTGCATGTTCGATGCAGGGTATATGGGGATGTACATTACGTCAATGCGAAATTCGCACCTATTGTAATCGAATATTTCCGATGATAAATTTTTATCACCACGTTTTCAAAACAAGGCATCGTCTTATCTTATGAGCAACATTTTTTATATGTCAAATATAGAGGGAAAATCAATAAAAATAAATATTTACTAACTTTTTTTTCTGTGTATATTGTGCGTTTTTGCCAATAAAATCTGTTTTGGCGAGATTTGCGTGGGGAAACAGATAAGTACCAATTCTAGGTATCTACTTTCAATAATTTCTTCAAAGCAATTTTATTCAAAAAATTTTCATGGATCAAAGTTTTATATTTTTATAATAGTAAAACGCTTAATTTAAGTTTTAATTTTTAATTAAAAAATATCAATTATTTCTTTATTTACTGTTTAAAAAGTAATTCTAACGTTTCTATTTTAATTGGCATTTATCAAACATTTTTGAATAAAATTGTACTGTTATAAAATATTTCCAAAGATTTTGGTTTCATTTAGCGTTGCATGTCTTGCACCTGAGCTTATATTAAATTATTAAAAAACTTTTGAAATATCTTTTCGATAAGGTTAGCAAAAAATCTTCTATAATTGCTTCAAAATGTTTCTAACAGATGGCAGCAGTGCATAGTGAGTTTCGAAGTCTTCCATCCTTTTATAGTTTCAACATAAGAGTCATAATACACATGCATGTGTTCACATAAATACATAAATAATGTAAATGAAAGTCAGAAGTTTCCATTAAAAAGCTTCTTTCATTAAAAATGTACGGTGCGATGCGTTTAATAAAAAATGACATCAAAATCTGAAACAAAAATTTTGCTTGCTTTATGGAATCTAATGAAAGAAAAGAAACTTTTTTAACATACAGCTAAATTTCTAAGGTTCGAAATACAGCTAAAAAAACTTATTTAAGACTTTAATTTGATTTATTATGTAACATAACTCATCGCTAAAATATTTTTTTTTCTTTCACATGAGTTTGGTAATTATCCTTTTTGCAAACCTGGTACTTTCCCCTAGAGCTTGTATCACTTTTTAGTTCGGCACCATATACTCAGTGGTGTGACGTACGTTCCTGCAACCCCCGCTTTGCAGGGGAGGCAAGGGACCTAGAGGGCTCAAATCCTAATTGACGCTAATTATATATCCTTTGTTAGGTCCGGCTTGAGGCCCTAAAACTGATTTTACAGGAGGCCCTAATTATCTGTGTGACGCCACTGCATATACTTGTAGGTGTATACCAATTGCCACAATGTAATTTTGAGGCCCATTTTCCACGTCAGAGGGAGACACCTGAGCTCTGACGATAAAAATTGTACTAGAAATTTAATTCTGCCTAGAGCATTTAAGAAAAACATGTTTTCTACGGATCTTTAGCATGTCAGATAATCATACGACATGGGCGCTTACGAATTTTAGCATCACTAAATTCCACCGACATGGGCTGTGGTCAAACTCGCAAATTCTGGTGTACGAGGCCAGCACCTCGCCACTCAGCTACGCTAAAATATAATATTTTAAATACCAATGAATCACACACACATAAGGTGATAATGTTTGCCGTTGGGTACAAGTATAAAAAAATTCAAGTATGTATATGTCTATTAATTTTAAAATAACTCTCGAAAAATCAACTATCTAAGTCGATTATGTCGTTTTTACTCTATTCCAACAGTTCAATAAATATTTAAACTGAAATACATAAACTGCTGGACATTGAAAATGAGATAACATAAAGGAAGTTTGTAATCATGTTGTCCTCCCTGACACATAGAGCTTGCGTGTGGGCACATTCCAACAGATTATGTATTTAGCATACAATCACACATTGTATGCAGTGATCGAGATTTTTTTCTGCCAATCAAATTGAATTGCGTTCTAAGCTGCATGTTCTTCTCATCTGTCGTTTATAGAACACGTCTAGTCGATGATTGGATGATTGACACAGCTTTCTTACCCGTTGTTATATCGTATTAACACTGTCAACGCGTGGAAGCATTGTGGATTACCAATAATACATCTAAAACTCTTTCATTGTACATCGTGGTGTGTGGTGGTGGTGGCTATCAATCACTCGGGGAGACGACGTTCATTATTTATGTCATCATCGTCGTCACTTTGCAGAAAATAATACTTCGAATCACTTTACCTTTGTTTGGTATGTTAACTGTTTAATAAATTTTACTTTGATATTACTTGTTATTTTAATAATAGTCAGTTATGTATCTGGTACTTAAAGCACATAAACCTTTCATTTGCTTATTTTACATTTCATTTCGTTCAGAAAACCGTTTTTGAATAAATTACTATATAATCTTATATTATAAAATTTAATTAGCCGGTTGCCGTTTTCAATATAAAATAATTATCTTTATAAGAAAAATCATATGAAAAAATTAGTACCCATACATGGAGATGTATATAAAAGTAAATTTATCAGGTGTTGTAGCTTATTCTAAGAAATCAAATGAAAATTTAAAAAATTCACAAATGTAAAGGAAATAAAATATAAAACAATATTTTCAGAAACGGAATTTTTAAATAAGTCTTTTTTTAATGCATTAATTCCTAAGATCGTATTTTATATCGAGTCATATTATGATTGATATTACAATTGTATCTTCAACTTCACTCCTCAATATTCCATTATTTTAATAATGTAATTTAAATAATATAATATATAATCAATGTAATAAGTAAAAGTACTTATTAACATTAAAACACAAATTCATAGTTTTTAAATAATTATACAATATACATAGTAAATTCAAAATTTGCAATCTGAAAAGTCATCTATGTTATAAAATACAAACTCCATAAAAAAGTACATTTTATACAAAGTACCAAAATGTTGTTCTCAACAAAAAACACGATTGTAAGCGCAAACGTTTTATAATTATCTCAATACTTAAAGTCATTTGCTCCGACTGAATACGAAATAAAAATAATAAATAATTAAATACTTTCAAATTATTCTCAAAATTTTTTTAAATTATTAATTTAATAATTGAATTCAATTTTAAAAATAATTTAAGTCATAAGGAGAGGTGAAACGACATTTTTAATTAAGTCTTGCTTATCCTTTAAATAAGTAAAACTTACCACAACAAACTTCATTCTTATCCACATTTTGCAAACTTAAGTATCTTTTGAGAAAAAGTTAAGAATCATACAATTTAGTTGGATTGTTTATATTTGTATTTATTAGAAAAACCACAGACATTCTGAAATGGAATAAGAATGCAAACCTCTGAGGTAAATTCAATCAAAACTGAAAAACACTGAGAAAACACTGAGAACCATAGAATGAAGGACATAGAAATGGATGCAGCAGTTTTTTCAACATTGCTGACTTAGGGCAGCTTATATAAAAAATAATTTATATAAAAGTTGGGTTGAACATGTTTTGTGCTCAGGCAACCTTCCCCCTTTATGTTAATAATACTGAGCAAAAACCTATTCAAAATAATGGATAGAATGTCTAAATTCATTACAAGATAAAGGTAACTTACGAAAAAACTCTACTCAAAAATGCAGATCCCGCGTTTAATCTGAGTACAATAAACAAGTGTTTGCCAGATTCTGGACCCAAATGCATTCAAAACATTCAAAGCATTGGGAAGGCTGAATTGTAGCACTTAACAAAAGTATGAAAAGAATAGAAATAAAAATTAAAAAGAGAGTTTACAAACTACCATAACTTTAGTGACACTAGAGTTATATATGAATAAAATAATAAGTAATTTTATCTAAAATTAGATTATGGAGGTAACTATAACTAGGAAAAATGATAAATTTATATTAGCAAACTGTTATTATTCAGAGGAATTTTAAACCTTATTATTTAAAATTTCTCTTTATTCAAATAACTATTAATAAAATTAACTGAGTATTTCTGAATTAAGCAATATTTAGTGAATTGTTTATGGAATTTTATGTTTCTGATTTTTCTGAAACTAGAAATTGATTGCGTTGTATATAATTAATAACAATATTTTTGAATATAGAAACATGTACATTACTCTCCCAATGAGGAACTTTTATAATATTGAGATTAGATTCTTCTCTTTTATAATAAATATTAGTAACTATAACATTATCTTTTAATGTGATATGTATATCAAGAAAATTTGCTTCATTGCTGTTACTATTTGTATTAAATTGCTATATTGTGGGTAAAAATTAGTGTAAGGTTCAAAATTGTCTTGCTTGCCAAAAATGATTATGCCATCTATATAACGAAAAATGTAATATTCAGGATTATTAATGGAACTTTTTTCAAAATAATATAAACATAAATTGGCAAAACATTTGCTAGCAGTCCACCTTGTGGCAAACCTTTAATCTATAGATAATATATTTGCATTTATTTAACGAATACATTTCGTTAAATATAGTAAGTTATTGCAGGTTTCCAAAACGAAGAATTATATTCACACCTTTAAAGTAAGAAGTATTCACGCATAAAGTCCACCTTGGAATCGAAATTATTTAGTTGGGTTTGGAATTCAAGAATTCGAAGTATCTACACGCACAAGTAATCTACTCTCTGTACCGTGGAGTTGTTTTGTTTTCTTCTGGTAAACACAGGTGGTATCCCATGGAATTCAGTTTTAATTCTGTTCGATTTTCAAACTTTCTTCTTAACTTTTCACTTTCTTTATTCTTACCCAATTTTGTCTAAATCACAATTATACAATCTTTCCCTTCAAAATTGAACTTGAAAATACGGCCATTAAAGAAATAAATTGCTTTTCAAGTTGGGACTTTCAATTGTAGTGCCATTTTTGTCAAGTTTGCGATTTTTTCACAACCTATGGTATTGGCGTATAAAAAAGTGGGATTTGAGGGTTCAATCCCCTCCATAGATTAAAATAGTTTTAACTTTTAGCATAGTTGTTACCCTTCCTCAGAAAATAGGACAGAAAGAGGAAATTGTATGCCTTCCACCTCCGTAAACAAGAAAATTCTAGTAAATGATTGGCAAGTATGGGTTTTGAACAAGATAGATGAGCGACATTTCAATTGAAAGAAATTATCTTTTGAACAATTAATTATAAATAGATGCTATTGTTTGAATGAAAACACCAATACTGAGAACTGAAAACCAATTGCACATGCTTGATAATGAACGACACGATTGGTCTTATTTGGTCATCGTTCCTTCTGAGTGGTTAGTAACTTTATGTGCATATTACCTGTAATAGCTCTTTATTTTCATTGTTATAAGCAATTAAAAGAAGGAAATTGCTGAATTTAACATAATGGACCTAAATGCATTGAATATATTATCCAAACAAATTTTTTTTAAATTTTATTTATGTACACATTTATGTGTATTTGATGAAAGATGTAACAAAGCATGCATCACGGATTTGTGCAATATTTTTAAAACGTATAGTTTATTTTTTTTTGAGAAACAGATTAACGAAAAGCAATCTAAGCTTTGAAAGGAAATATTTGATATTATTTTAAAGTAGATTCCATTTGGAACGATAGATGGCAGCAGTAGCGTGGGTGATGCTTTTTAAAATGGAATTAAATTGTAAAGCAAAACTTTTCTTGAAATTAATGATTTATTTAATGAAAGTTATTTTTGCTATATGTTTTAAAAATTATGTTATTTGTTTTTTTTTAAAATTAAATAAGATCATCACATGCGATTTTTTTTAATACCATATATTCCGTATTAGCCCGAATGTAACGGTACAAAGCAATTAATCTAATATTGAAATTTTTCATAAGAATAAAAAGCTTATCGTCATCCGGTCATTTTACATAAAGGAATTAAAAAAATTCAGTCCTATAAGCCTTTATTTAATAATAAGTAACAATAGAGATTACATTTATGGAAATGAAAAGGAGTAACATAAAACAAAGTTAGCTAATGGAAATTTATAAAATTAGGAAGTGGAAAATTAAGTAAATTTAGAATGGGGAAGATTCCTTTATCTAGATATCAAAATTTAAAGTGAGGAGATTTTATATTATATATATATATAATTCTAAGAGTATCGTGCAATATTCAGGTTAATACGGTAGAAATAAATATATCCCCTTGTGATATTGCAAATGATGTATTAAAATGTAAATGAGTGTTGATGACTAAGCAAACGTATATATTGTGTTCTCCCAAATCATCAAAAACTTCTTATATACATTTTATTAATTCTAAGTGTCTTGAAAAATTTTAAACTCTCTTTTTTAAGACCCCCCCCCCAAAATTTCTTTTCTCCCAATTTTATAATTGCTATGTTGTACATACGAATATATTTTTTTTTAAAAAAATTCCTTAAAATAAATGCAACCCTTAAAAAAAGGTTTTGAATAATTTTATCTAATGTTCACAAGATTAGGTAAAAAAATAAGCCCCGGGAAGAGACGAAATTACTCAATCATGTCCTACAAAATCAGATTTTTTGCAGCGGAGCCCCTCCACGAAGGAGCTGTATATAATTTTTCATTAGACTCCTCAAATACTTATATTTCTGAAACCTAGTGTTTGTAAATTATTGATTTGAGAATTATTAAATTATTATTTGGTTCTTGTGGTCCATCTCTTACAAGTATCTAGTTTTATACATATTCTGACAATTCTTTTAATAAGGAAAATAAATTTCATATACCTCAAAATCCGGCGTAAAGCGCCCACTTTTAACACGAAAATTAAGATAGAAATTTACGCGAGTGCGTTATACGCCGGGTATAAAAATGATAGCATCAAAACTAAAGAAAAAAATAGATGTACATAAAAAAAACTTAGACTTCTACAAAGATCGGAATATTGTTTATTTAAATGAAATGCCATACCTTATGAACTTAAAGGGTTGTTTTTCTAGCAATAAACTGTTTTTTTTCTTTCAAAATCCTGGGTAATACCTCGAATAAATGGCTTTGGAACATAATAGTATTGTTAACGTGTATTGCAGGTTTCTTCGTAAAAAAGGCAGTGCGCGTTATACGGAGAATATACCTTAAAATTAAAAAATGCTGCTTGAAAGTATGGGTTTGCTTTATGTATCGGTGTGCCTTATACGCCGGATTTTACGGTATTTTGAATGCAAATTTCAAATGAAAAAACGTCTTACACAAAATGCAAGTCCGAATAAAGGTATATTTAATTATATTTTTTTAGCTTTAAAATTCAAGTTTTTGTCTTTTTTAGAAATTAGTCCCGTCCTTTGTAAAACAGATATCTACCGTAAATAAATGTGCACCTATTTTTCCAAGCTGCATTTTTTTTAATTTTAAGGTATATTCACCGTATAACACGCATCCTTTTTTTACGAAAGAACCTGCAATGTACTTAGCAATGCTACAATGTTTTGAAGTCATTTATTCGAAGTATTACCTCAGGATTTTCAAAAAATAGCATATCTCTATACCTTTAAGTTCATTATGTATAACATTTCTTTTAAATAAACAATATTCCGATCTTTGTAGAAGTCTTAAGTTCTTTTTTTATGCTCATCTCTATTTTTTTTTAATTTTTGAAGCTCTCATTTTTTATTATATTTCGATCTTATTTTTTTTGTGTGTTAAAAGTACGCTTTGTACGCCGGATTTTACGGTGCATTAAAAGTTGTGTGTTTAGCATGGATTTTCACTTAACTTAAAATCAAACTATTAATACAAATATCTTTCGCCTAAGTTTTGGGTAATAGTTTTGTTGTTAGTATCGTCGCTTGCTATTCAAATAGATTTTTACTTTATTTCCACTCTTTAAAACCTGAAAAATATTATATTTTTATCTTAAAACTTTATCTGACTGGTCAGTTCTACTTTTTGGTGCATGTTCAGTTTACACAATGAACTTTTTAAGTAAATAAAATAGAGGGTCGCGTTGTTCATTGGTGCTCTGGAATTTGAACTTAGAGAGTGTAGAATATTACAATAGGTGTTTACTTATGTTTGCGAAATAGAAAATACCCTAATGGGGCTGCGCATTGCTATATGTACATAAAAATATACTCATTTATAATTTATTTGTATCAGAAATGCAAACATTAATAATTTCTCATTGGTTTCATTTTTTTTCAAAATGTATCTGGATTAAAAAACAAATTTCAAAACTTAACTACATTTTTTATTTAATTTATTTAAGAACTCAGGAAGATTGGTTTATATTGTAGCATACAATTAGAAAATATGCATCGAGAAAATAGTATCCTCTTTAACCCATAGATGGCGCCATGAATCAATGATACTAATGAATATTTGTAGATAATGCGAAAACTGTGTATATTTATCACCTTCAGTGTTCATCAGTTTTTTATCCAAAAATATTCTACCATAAATAACATTTTAAAATATCTTTTCATTGCATTGTTTTTCATTAAAAATTCTAAAATTAATTTTCATGATATATTTATTTTTTTCTCTCTATTCATTGAATTTAAATTTTCACTATGGTTATTTCATTATAATAAATGTATGACAACAAAAATTTAATTTATAATATAAATCATTTTCATAAATTCAATCTAAAACAATCTGCTTGCTGCAATCCATTGGAGACATGTCTCTAATGAAATTTATTTTCCTCAATTTATTAAAACTGGTAAAAGTAAGTTTCTGCTTTTTATTATAATACTTTAAATTAGTAGCCTCCCTCTAATTGACTATCCGTTTAAAGACTTCGCAGTGTCGACTCACTCTTTATCAAGCATTATTCATTCATGCGGTTACAATAAACGTATTAATGCGTTTTTCCGATAATCAAGCAATATCTCTTAAAATTCCAAGACTATTTTAAACAGAAATATTTTCTAGGACATTATAAAATAGTATTTTTTAAGAGTCAACCAACCATAGTGTGGCTTAGAATTAATTCAAAATTAAAAAAATGTTTTGCGTTTAATATATTTTCCAGGAATAAAATTCGTTGCAAATTATTTTTATTTTTTTTCCTTGTAAAACATATATAAAGTTTTAATAAAATTACCGAACTTTATTTACAAGGTTTATTAACGTTTTAAAATACAGCAGTATTTATATATATATATATATACATATTTAAAATTTTCCTTAATTACGATTTAACTATGCATAAATTAGTTATAGTTTTGTGATTTAATAATTATTTAATTTATTTGAATAAATTTAGTTCCTTATATATAACAATTGAAAATGCAGCGCATGATAAAATTAAGTTTTTTTTTATCTGATTATTACTTAATCAATATATTCAATTAATAATTCTAATTATATACATATTATATTAGTCCAATGCATTCAATGTTTGTTATATTATTTTTATTACAAGTTTATATATAAACTAGATATCCTTAAAATAAATCCCAATATCCATAATTAAATTGAAAAATTTCAGAAATTTTGTACAATAAATTTTACTATTAGAATTCCTAGGAAATCATTTTTTTTTATATCATTTACGGCAACTATGCTTTTTAAGAACAATAAATATTCATATTATTCTGCAGCATAAGGCTTTATTTGTTGGACCGGTCGCTGTTTGAGTTCTTCTGCTTAGTTCCATCTGATTAAACCCCCAAAAAAGAGGGATTTACTCTTACTTAACCTAACGCCCTTTTGAGTTCTTTATCCCATTTAAGGAAGAAAAAGGGATACGTTAGGGTGAATTTTGGAGCACATAGTCCCGTCGGACTCAAATCTCCTATCCTGGAATAAAGATGACTGTAAAAAATTTACCATTGCCCTTTTTAGAAAAGTATTTGAATAAGATTAAAATTTAGTTTATGAAAAATTTGAAATTTAAAAAAAATTTAATGGGAGAAATAATTACAATAAAAGTTATAAGTAATCAAAAAAGCTCTTTTAAGAGCTGAAAATCGTTTTCCGAAGCGTCCATTTAGTGGGCGGAGTTTCAGTGGCCAATCGGGTTACAGCAAGAACCGAGATCAGAAAGTGCGGGAAAAAATATCAGGAGGTGGGAAAATGGGCTGTGGAACGAAAGAGAGCGATTTTATTGGCCGAGCCAGGAGTTCAGATAATGGGGTATAAGTACTTTGCTGGGATATGCAGCCAATCAGAACGCACTGCGATTCAACAGAGTTGGAACGCAGCAAAATTTTGAAAATTGGAAAATGAAGAGAAAAAAGAGGGGAAAAAGTTAAAAATCAATTAAAATCAGGATCGACCAAGATATCTCTTGGTCTACGGATGAAGGGATAAGTAGGGATCTCTTGAATAGATGGGTTTTCATGCCCGTCAATATTACTGAAGAAGTTAATAGCTAGTTTTCTTATAGTTTGCCTGATAGTCGGAATGTTAAGAGCTGATCTAATGTCAGCGTTCCTCATGTACCAATGTGCATCGAGGATTTGTCGTAGAATAACGTTTTGGGAAATTTCAATGAGATTGATATTGGTTCTTGCTGCGTGTGCCCAGATTGGTGAAGCATAAGTTAAAAGTGGTTTTAAAATCAGGGTGTAGATAAGCATTTTACAAACACTCCGCCTATTTACCCACTAATTGTCAATTCTAGTTCAACCGGTATTTTACTTTTCTTCTATTGGTCATTTCTCCAAAACTAGTTGTCCAATGATTGTATCGATGGGTATATCACAGAAATTAGTCAAGCTTCAAATTTATATCTATTGAAAAAGTTTTTTAATAGTTGAGTCTCACACCTTTTTTTCATTAAAATTTTGATGAATAATTTTCGTTTAAAATGCTCTTATCCTAGTTAGGGGAAAATAAGGAAACATATTGCTTCTTAAATCATTTACACAAACTCAAATGACGAATTTTAAGTAGCAGAGCATAAATAATAATATATTCAATACATATGATTAACATTTTTATGGCAGTATTTTAGTTTTAATTCATATTTGCATGATTTTTGTTTTAAAAAAAAGGTTGTATTTTAGAAATAATTTTTAAAGTATACATTTTTAAAGTATATTCTTAAATTGTATGCGGTTATCAAGCATAAAATAAATTGAGAATTTAAAATATGTTTAAGTGCAAAATAGTATGTTAAAAATATATTTATGTACAACTTACATTTTTTGCACTTTTATGGTTTTAAACCTACATATTCCCTCGCCATGAATACTTTTAAGGAACATGACGCTACAATTTTATCGTATAATAATCTTCACTCAATTAATTTATCATGGCTCTACTATATGGATGTTATTTATAGACGGTCGGCTAGGTGGCGTGTTTGGTTTGTCGCTGGATTTCTGCATCCAAAGTTACGGGTTCGACCCCGGCCCAAGTCGGTGGATTTTCATGATCAATAAAATCGGCAGCGGCTATGTCGTATGATTATATGGCATGCAAAAGATCTCTAGAGTATCTGTTTGGCTTGGGTGTTCTGCACAAAATTACATCTTAGCACATATTCGCATCGTCAGAGCTCAAGTGCTTTCCTATTGGGTGGAAACTGGATGACAAAATTGGCATCCGCCTACATGGTGCCGCAATAAAATGAGATACCAGCTTCCGGGGAATGTACTAGGTCTCCAATGGTAAAACATTACTGCACAGCACATTAGAAATAAAAAAAGACTTATAGGTGGTTTTTTTTTAAATGGATTAAGTGTGGCAAAATTATTTATTCTTGTTCTGACTAAAATATTACAATTACGAATAAAAAGTGTTTGTTCTTTATTATTATTATATGTACACTTAATGATACGGATTTTAAACCTCTTTTTATACGTATGCACATTTATTTTTAAAAGGAGTTCCTTTTAAACGTTATCACATTTGCTCCTTTTTATTAGTACAATAAGATGGAATCCTCAATGTTAAGTTTAGTAGTTTTAAAATAGGTATTCATTAAAAATGCGTTTTTTTATAATAAATTTATACATTTTTTTGGCCGAACAGTACAGACCCTGTTCTTATTTCAGATCTGTTAAAAATATGTGTTCTTTAGAAATGGTATAGAATCAATACAATTTCTAAAGAACAAATATCTATATATACAATATAGTCTATACTATATACCAGTGGTGCACACAGGAATTTTTCAAGGGGGTCCGGGGTCGGAAGTTCACCATTCTTGTATCATTATTAATCATTAATAACAAATACTTAATTAAATTTTACGTACTATGTACTTAGAATTATAATCAATCGGAAAAAAAATCAAGGGCTTGGGGGGTCGGACCCCAGGCCCCCTCCTTGTGTATGCCACTGCTATATACTAATATAATCTATACTATAGATCAGTGTTCCCCAACCTTTTTATCGCCGCGGATCGGTCAATGTTTGTTCATTTTACCGCAACCCGCTTAGGGGGAGGACGTTGATTGTTTATATTTTAGACTGTTTTGATTTAATAATTTTAATCCAATTGCATTTAATCGTGACATTAAGATAAAATATAGCTACACCAAAAAATGAATATAAAGTGATTTTTATAACAAGGAATGTAAAGCGATTTTCATAAAAAGTAGCTCAAATCCAAGAAAAATATACCTCAGTAAATAAAAGGAAAATAATTTAATGTTTCTTGTGTGTGTGTGCGGCCCGGTACCATTTGATCCACGGATCGGTACCGGTCCACGGACCGGGGGTTGCGGAACACTGCTATAGATTATGAAAGGTGTTTATTAAACTATTATCGATCTTTTTGCCTACCAAATGAGCTTATTGTCTTAAGGATTTACGAGGATTAGAAAAGAAACCATGTGCTTTTGAAACATTTCATACGTGTTGTATTTAAAATCATTCTCCCCTGATTTATGAGTAATATTTCTGAGAAATGACATTTATATACTATTAAATAAGTCTCGCAAATTTAAGGTTTTTGGATTTATATTTTATTACTAGCTGGTATACCCGTTCTTCTGAATTGAAAATTTAAGCAATACAGACTGAAGGATAAAGAAGTTTTTAAGGAGTTAATTTAAAGTGAATTGTAAATTAAACAAAAAACCCCACCTTTTTGCGTATATCAGCTGAACAAAAAACCATGTTTGCTAAATTTTAAGTCTGTAGATATAATAGCTGATCAAAAAAAATTTTTTTTTACTTATAACGCCCCGTAACTCTCTTATGGATCGATTTTGGAAAACACCTTCCTTCTGCTCAGCAAAATTACCACATTGTTACAAATTTTGTGTAATAAACGCATTAAAATAATGTACATAATTTGTGTCTGGATGTGTAATACGTTAATATTACTTTCTGATGCATTTATTTTATGTTAAATAGCTGTTACCCGCGACTTCGTTCACGTGGAATTTAACAAAAACGTGATTTATTCAATTCGCAGATTTTACGAAAACTTTATAATTATATATTCCACGTAAAGAAATATCTATGCTATAAGTATAATGTCATTCTTCTACTTTGTGAATCAATGTTTCTTTTTTGTTTTACTTTTTTTTCTTTGTTTCTTATCGAGCAAAATGTGAGATGGACGCATGACCTTTGATACTGTCGATGGGGTGAGGACTGTAAAATCATTAGGATCAAAGGACATGGACGCGAAGTGTCGCAAGTAGCAGCAACCTAATCAAACAAAAAGGTTTAATATAACTGCTAGAAATCGTTGAGACAGAAGGCTCGCGAAATAAAATAATCCATATTGAATAAAAATAATCACTATTTGAATCGCATACTGTTCATAGGTTTTAATTTTATTTCCGCGGAACCCTAATTTATTTTTTTAAATAAAAGTAGCCTAAGTTACTCCTTATAACATCTGCCAGTGAAAGTTCCATCAAAATTGGTGCAGCTGTTTCAAAGATTAGCCGGAACAAATAGAGACAGAAAGACAATAATTTTAAAAAAAATGCATTTTTTCATTTAAGTACCGTATAAAATTTTAAATGCATTTAATAAAAAGCTGTTAATTTCAAATTACATACAGACACTTCATTTTTATTTATGTGTATAGACATTGCGCAGGTTAAATGAAGTTATTTACAGTTCTGAATAAACTTACATAATTTAAGGGTGTAAGTGCACTTTTTCACCTAAAACGTAATTAAAAATATTTATTTTAGAACCAACTATCTACGTACTTAACTAAATAAAACAACCAGTTGGCTCTGCTATCGCCATCCCCACCGCACACTCAAACTTGTACAATCACTCTTGCAAGACAAACATTTATTGTGACTGCTTTGTGCAGTGTTTGGCAATGACATAAACAATAGAGGTATGAAATTGGCTTACCTCTATTTAAATGCGGAGCCTTGTGAGAAATCAAATGACGTAAAACCCCAAAACTTCCTGATTTAAGTTTAAATGCTGTCTAAGTTATAGAAAAATTGATGTTGCTCAGTGTTTTTGAAAGAGAATAAAATCATTGGAATGTTGCAACAGTTCAAAACAGGTCTTAGTAACAGTAGGGTGAAACGAATCTGCAAGCAGGGGGAGAGAGGGACTCGTGACCTTTGACACTGTCGACCTGGAGAGGACTGTGTAAGGTGAAACGAAGTCGCTAGCAAGGGGCAAGTAAAGACTGTTAAAATCATTAGGATCGGACATGAACGGGAAATATCGTGAGTCTCAGGAAACTTATCAAACAAAAAAGTTTGATATAACTGCTAGAAACGCTGAGACAGAAGGCTCGCCAAATAAAACAATCCCTAATGAATAAAAATAATCCCTATTGAATAAAAATAATCCCTATTGAATAAAAATAGTCCCTATTGAAATAAATAATCCCTATTTGAATCGGATATTGCTCACTATTTCATTGGTTTTAATTTTATTTTCTCAGAATTATAATTCTTTTTCTAAAATAAAAGTAGCTTAAGTTATTCATTATAACATTAGCTATCTACCAGTGAAAGTTTCATCAAAAATGGTTTAGGCGTTTCATAGATTAGCCGGAACAAACAGACTGACAGACAGACAGACAAAACATTTTAAACTTGATTTTTTCATATAAGTACCGTACATACTTTTAAATGCATTTAGTAAAAAGCTGTTAATTTCAAATTACAAAGAGACACTTCATTTTTATTTATATGTATAGATTGTGGATCCGGAAGACTACATGATCCTTACATCCACCGAGATATACACCAGGGCTAAAGAATGGGTTGTCCCTCCTATACAACCATGATACTTTCAAAGACACCCTGTATCCATCATATCATTTAAGGGTACCAGATCTTATCAGACGGCATTCTCACGATTTTCGACTGGTCACCTGCACTGCATAAATTTCGAAGGTGGCAAAAGAAGCTTCCCAATTTGTACCAAATGCAACACCCGTCCTTTTTCTACTCAGCACATTCTGCAATGTCTAGGGTTTTCCTGTGAGGAGGCTGTTGCTTCCCCCTGCTTTTCTTAGACTTTGTACAGATTTATGGGCCCATAGACCTGGTCTAGTTTCGCTATATCAAATGAAATTAGACCCACAACCCCCACATTTTATTATTTATGTGTTGATTCATTATAAACTGCTGGCCAAATAGAATGTAACACCGAGAAGGACCACAGATATCATAGCGAAATTTATTTGGCAGATAAAATGTTGTTCAAATATCAAACGATTAAAATCACAGCCTCTAGGGCGTGTGAATGATGACAAAATCAGTAGTTAGTGTAGTCGCCATTATTGACTTTAACGGCTGCCAAACGCCTCGGCATAGAATCAAAAAGGCTTGGGATGTATCAATGGGGTACAACAGTCCATGCAGCTTCTAAATATTGCCAAAGTTAATCTCATGTAGTAGCGGGGGTGTATCCCTGGCCATTCGTTGTGCAAGCATGAACCACACGTTTTCTTTTGGCGATAGATCGGGAGAACAAGCCGGCCTAGGAAGAAATTTCATCTGATGGGTAAAGAAAAACACTTGGACATTGTGTGCTAAGTGTAGACGCGCATTATCCTGTCAGAATACGGCTGATGGCAAGAGCTGAGTATATGGGAGGACCACGAGTTCCAACACCTCAGAGATGTAGCGCTGGCTGTTCAGCGTATCGGCAATGCGTACTATCACCAATACCAACTCCAAACCATCATAGCGGGTGCAAAACCAGCGTGGCAAAGCATAAAGCAACAGTTCGGAAGCCTCTCATCCCGGTGTCTCCAAAATAGAATCCAACCTTTGTTTCGTTGCAGGCAGAAAAGTGTGTCAGTAAACACAATGCCGCTTCATTCCGTTGTCCATGTTCGCCGTTCATCGCACCATTGGTGGTTCAAATTGCCTGTGGTTTCCAGTCAAGGGTAAGTGAAACAATGACCACCTTGCGGCATTCCATTTTGCTGCAAACGACATCGAATGGAGCGTGACAGACTGAATGCGTTGTGGTATGGTTCATGACGGAGCTACGTAATCCATCACTGCCCTGCGCACAATCCGCCTATCATCACAGACAGTGGTGCAACGAAGTGGGTGTAATCAGTCTCATCGATCCGTCATTTCCTCCTATATCCAGCGATGACAGATCTGTATCAGAGTTGCATTGTCTCGTTCAAATCTTTGATCCATATACCTGAAGGATTTAATCCGCAATCCCTATAGGCTGCTATTATTCCTCGGTTGAATTCAGAAAATTGGTTAAAAGACGCTTGACGTCTTTCCCGATGCTTGGGTAAATAGCTTACTCAAAAAAAAAAAAAATGCTCTAAAATTCAATTGCCGTACTTCAAATCGCCAATCTGTTCTCCCTTCATATAGCCACATTCCCCCGTGACGTGCATCAGCTCTATAATGCTGATGATTTGAGTGCTTCATCGCCACCAACATATGATATAAAATTTCCACGGGTTGCATGCATCCTGCAGGGCGTTGCATTTTGTATGGCCAGCAGTTTATAATCGATAAATAAAGCTCGTACGTAACATCTTGTCTAGAGGAGTACAGGAGGGGATAAAAACCTTTCATACTTAGCTACATTCATCAAATGTTTGTTAAAATTAGATTTATATATTTAACTTTCAATTATAATATACTTTAAAAATAATTTTTACTAATGAATTTTAGAGTGATTTATTATTAATAATTTAAAGCTTGAAAAATATTACTTCAAACCAAATTAATTATTTACTTTGCGACTTTTATTTTCAGACTTTGGTATTTTCGCTTAAGTCCTAATTATAACTTAAACACTAATAGCCAAAACCTTAACCTTATTAAAAATATTTCTATTTGCGTTATAAAGCAATTTTCCGAACCAATGCATTACGCAGAATCCTAAATTGACTCTAATGTCAATTAACTATTTCACTTTCAGAAGAAATTCCCTTTATCGCAGTTCGTAGAAAGATAATTAATAAGCTTATGGATCCATTCCATTACTTTTAAGTGTCACCGTCCTAATAAATTGAATTTATCCCAGGAAAGCAAAAATATATCATCTTTGAAGTTCTCCCAACTCTAAATAGCTACTGTTTGCTCACCAAAAACATATGAATTAACGCGCTTATCCTATTATTTCATTTCCTTCCTTTATTTCTTAATTAAGACTGACATTAGAAAATTGCTTGCAGGGAAGACCAGAACGCATTTGATTCTTTCAGGGGGAAAAAAAGGGGGCCTCTTAAGTATAATCAGGCTTCTTGTCAAAAAATGAAAAACACAATAACACTAGACGCGTTTCAGAGGCTTCCGGTAGCGTAATTACGTCAATTATTTAAATTACTATATTTATTTTGTTTTCTCTGATTCTCCACAGTATGTGTAAATACTTTAATCAGAGAGCCTTCAACAGCAGCTTACCCTATAGCACTGAAGGAAAATGTTCGATAGATATCGCATTGCGGAAAAGTAGTAAGGTTTTTTTTTAATTTGCTTAATTAACGCTAATTAAGGTCTTCACGGCAACAGTTTGAACTTAATATGCGTCTTCCTCTGAATGCGATGTCTTGGAGCAGTTAAGTATCTTGCAACGAGCTGTTTCGAGTAATTAAGCGACATAATGATGAAGGTACAAAGATGAATTGTTGAGAGAAAAGAAGGTTATTGTGTCGGAATATAATAGAGGGGTGAGGGTGGGAGAGTTCAAACATTTTTCGGTTTTTCAAAAATAAATTAAAGTTTGACGTTTGTTTGTCTTTTTATACACTTTGTTTAAAAGAAATCCAAGGTATTAATACGGAGTTATTGCAACATTTCCTTTTATAAAACTGAGAATTAATTTTCTATTCTTAGCTTGATGGAAAATTAAATAATCGTTGTGATGGTATTGATGAAACATTAGTCATCATTGATCCAGATTGATTGAGGCTTTTGGTCTTGCGAATTAATAGAAGGCATCATTGTACTAAGTAACATATAAATTCCTTAGTGTGGGGGAAAAAACATATATTTTGTACTAAACAAAATGGATAAATAATTCTACTAGCTGCGGTTGAAATCATTAAATTACTAACATGTGTATAATATTGGAAAATAATCATTTTAAACTTTTAGCAATTAAGGCTCATCTTCACTGATAGCGCTTATCCGCAGCATACCCTACATCAGGGGTGTCCAACACGCGGCCCGTGGGCTGCATGTGGCCCACCGACTCTTTTTTTTAAAAAATTTTAATATCAGGTTTTTAAAGTTTTTTCATCTTGAAATTTATTTTAGGGGAAATTTATATATATATAAGTCTACAATATGAAAATGCTTTTTGATAATAGAAAAGTCCTTTAGATTAAAATAGATTTATATTTTATCAAACAGTTACATTTGATTTTACAATAATAAATTACTTTTTTAAATAAATTTCGAATTGCATAATGCATATCTTTTACTAAGGATGGTACGTGAATCTCTGTGTGTGCGACTTTCATTTCTCCTCCTCCTTTTCTGTTTGGAGTGCCCAAAAGGCAAGAGGAAGTCAGAGATGTTTTTTAAAGTATAATTCGTCTTCTTAAACTTTCTGGGTGGGACTGTCTCCAACCTCTTAAATTTCCTTCGATTTCTGATTGGAAAGAACATGGAGTTGCACACGGCACCTGCAAACTTTGTCTCAAACACCATTCGTTCTTACAGGGCGAGACACAGTTTATTCCACTTCTGGAACCACATATCGACATCAGGAATGCAATTTCACTGCACGGTATTAAGAACCTGTATGATTCGATGCCATAAAAGTATAGGTTTTCCTTGCTGCACATGGGAAAGACATAGGATATTGAGTTCTGTCAATTTTTTAGTGCCTTGTAAATTCTATTATTTATTTAGATTATTATAATTAATACATGGACTATATTTCCTTTATTTTTATAATGATTATTTTACTATGTTGCTGGGTATCAGAAACAACAGTATATTTGGTATGGACAGAATGGGAAAACCAAAATTTGCCGCTGTATTTTAAATTCATTTTCACTTAGCTAATAAGTACTTAGTCACACTTACTAAATTAAGGTATAATAAACAATTCTAAATTTTGTTTAAATTGCGATTCATATAAATGAAGAAATCTCACATAAGAGAGGGTTATTTTTTATTTTAAACAAATTAAGAATTGTGTTTATGAAGTGATGAATTTTTTTGCTAAATTTTTATTTATTGATCTGTTTTTTCTCTGTAAAAATTTTATAAATGAAATAATCATGGATTACTATAACCAAATAAAATATAATTGTGAAATAAAAACGAGTATTATAATTAGGATAAAGAGAAACAATTGTTTTAATTCATTGTAAACTTATTTTTTAAATCTTTTTTTTACATATTCTCTCTCGCGCCCCCCAGGGGGCGCGCCCCCACAGTTTGAGAAACAGAGTATTTAAAAGATTTTTTTTTTATAAAATTTTTATATGACTGACTCAAAATTTCTGTATTTTAAATTCATTTTCACTTAGCTAATTAATTAAGCTAAGGTATAATAAACAATTCTAAATTTTGTTTAAATTGCGATTCATATAAAGCAGACATTCTATTTTATATAATTTTTCTTGCACTGCTTTTGTTTCGTTTTCAAAAAAAAAAGCCTTCTGAAATAAAAAGAATAATTTGATAAACTTAAATTTTTTATTTCCCTAATTGTTTACTTAGAAAATTTGAATGCTAAAGCTCTTACTATTTAATGGTTTCTTTATTCCTGAAGAAACATTACCAATCCACATTAGATGTGCGGAAGGGGGAGAGAAAAGTCATTATACAATTTCACTCCCGCAATTCTCTATAAATATCTTTAAGCCAGATTTAAGGTTTGTTCGCGTGATGCATGTCATTTAATGTTTGCAGTAGCAGCACCCTTTTCTTACAAGATATGTGTCTCATATTCCACGCCCATAATATTTAAGGCGCATTAAAAATGTATACGATGAACACTAAAGACAGCTTAACTTAATCGATTCTACTCATAATTTTCGCTTTTAAGCTTTTTTCTTCAAATTGCACTTTCATTTAGGCACTGCTATTTTCATGGGTTTCAGAAGTGGTATAATTTGGGGTTACAACCCTTCAGACTTCCATTTATGGTGTATTTTCATGTTCGGATTAAAATTTCAGCTATTAAGCAAACGTTAAGGGTGTACATATGAGAGCGTGATATAGAATGATAAAGTACATAGGAGAATTTTTTTTTATTCTTTAGAAATAAAAACAAATTACTTTCGTTTCATTTTGACTACAAAAGGTGTGTCTGAAATGAAATGCAAAATGCACGCGTAAATGTGCATAATTCCAGAAATAACATTTTTTTAATATAGAAATTTTAAAACTAACTATTTTGTCAGTGATATAGTAAAATGAATGTAAAAAATTTGACTCTCACCCTTCATTACTACAACAACAAAAAATTAGCTTTTTATTTTAATAAATGAAATTATACGTAGCTTATTTCCTTCCAAACATCCTACGTTCCTTTTTTAAATTATATAAAAAAAGTGTTTTAAAATAATTAATTTTAATTTGTATGAAATATTTATTACAATATCAACAATTAATTTATAACATGTAGAATGTTGTTTTATTAGTATGTTTAAAGTATTTTTTTAGTATTATTTGAGACTATAAAACAAGCTTTTAAGTCCAAGTAGCACTATTTTATCAATATATATGTAAACTTTATTTCATGAAATAAAAAATAAGTTTAGATATTAATATTAGTTTTGTAAAAAAAAGGAGCGTATTTCTAATTTATACAATAAATCTGGTAAATTCTAGACATACATAAATAAAAACAACATATATAATTAGATATAAAAAATGCATGTATGTGTGTGAGTTTTTAAAACTAACACTATCACATAACAATAAGTTACTACTTATACAACAAAGAAATACTAATATTTATGCAAACGTAATAAATTTTACTTTTCAGTGCCATGATACGATTGGATTTTGGTCTCAGTTTTGACGTGCATTGCCATAGTCGCTGGATGTACTGGAGCAGAACTGTTGACTAATGTTTCGAAGACTAAAGAAGTTTGGCGGGGAGGCGCAAAGCTGCTTTTTAAACTAAAACTTTCATTATTCGGAATACTGTATGAAATGATGTAGTGAGCTTCAATGGCTGTTCTTAACCAGGGGTTAATTTTGAGGCACTGAACTATGACTCATTAAATGCCATCTTTTTTTTTTTTTGCATACAGCTATTGCTGAGTTTCAGAAGATCAAACTTCAAAACTTCTTTTCAAAAGTGTTGAAAGAAATAGGGAATTGAAAATAGATTTTTTATTTTCTATAATTTTTTTTAAAAGCCATACTTATTTCGAATTAGGATGCAGTGGCGGTTTATACATTGGGTGCTTGGGGCGGGTGCCCATTGGCCCCGGATAAGCTGGACTTAACCACATTTTCTGTTTATAAATTTCGATCCTCCAGTGCCAAGGAGGCCTGTAGTTCTTCTGCGCCCAGGGCCTGAAATTAGCATTAGCTTAAACCGGCATTGCTAGGAAGATTGTTGTTTCGTCTCGGAGAACCACCAGAAAATTTATATTGATTTAATTCAGACAACATATATATATTTAAGAGATAACACAAACCACTTTATTTCCTTCTGCAATTTATATTTTACACATGTTTATGTACACATAGAAACCTTTAAAAATGGACAGTTTATATACTTTAAGATAAGTTACTTTTACGTATATATTTTTCTCAGCCGAAGTTATTATTATCATAAATTATTATCATAGTTATTAAAAGTAAATTTTATAAGTTGTAAAACACATAATTTATTCATTTTTTTTTTTTATTTTACAGGGAAGAATTTTGAATGCAGCCAATACGAAGAGAGTAAAAGATGGTCATCTGATAGAGAAAGGGTAATTTTAACCTAGAAAGACAAACTCCAATAAAGAAAGAGAAGGGTAATATTTTAGAATAATTATGAATTATTTAATTTATATTATATTGTTTGCTAGCAAAAGATAAAATGCATAATTAAAGAGACAGTTATCTTTCACTTTCCTTAAAAATAATTGGCAAATGAATGAATGATGTAATATTTTTTTTTCGTTCACTTTTTAAAAGTACTTTAAATGTTTTGAACAAAGGATGTTTCTTTTCACAACAGGGCTGTATTGTCTTACTTAATATATACAATACTTATATAGAGTTAAAATATTTTGACATTTTCGTAAATAGTTTATTAGATGAAACCGAATTGCAATATGTTAAGCATCCAAAATTTTTCAATTTTTCTCAAAATAACTACCGCAATTAATGATAAATTGTAACTACCGCAATTAATGATAAATTGTAACTACCGCAAATAATGATAAAAACGTTTCTGACCATACAACATAATGTGTAACGATATGAAAAAAAAATGATGGATCAAATTCAAAATTGAGTTTTACAAACAAATTTCCTTTATTAATCCCTTAACTTCCGATTACAAGTTACGCTATCCGCAACCCATTGCTACCGTTTTTTCATATAGGGGCATATATGCGGTGTGTAGGAGGGAATAGAAAGTATACAAGCAAGCAAGTTTTTCTGTGAAATAAATAAATCCTTCGAAATCATTGTCAAGGTCATTTTATTACATTCCACACCCTTCGGGAAAGTTTAGCTGATAGCAGCGCAAAGAAAAGCATTTCGGCAGGACGTATATATTCGACTGGAGCATTCAATGCAACGGTTGAACGAGACGGATATATACGCCGACAGCAGTTAATTGGTTAAAAAATTTTCATCAAACGAAACCGTAAATTTTTCATGAATAAGCATAATTTATTAGTTGCTTTTGCTGAATAATTAGTTATCAATATTTTTCATTCATTAACTAATTATATATGCTATTTAATTTAAAATATTTTTATTTTACCTAATTTCTAATACATCCTAACTATACTATCCTACGTTTTGTTAACAATTGACAGGGAAGTTTAAAATAAATTGTAATTCAAGATAAAAGTGTAAGAAAAGGAATTAAATAATTCTCTTAAGTTGCAATTTAAAATTTTAGATTAATAAAATTAAATAATTATAATCATTAGAGCTTTATACTACAAGGCTTCCAGTGTGTGTGTATTTAACAATACATATATACTGAGACAAATTTGTTGCGATGGTAAATACATTTAGATTTAAAAAAAGAACAAATCTAATATCACGTTCAGTGCATTTATCAACAAATGAACATATTTTGTTTTGTTTCCTGAAATTAAGTTGATTTAATTAAAAATTAAAATAAAGTAATAAAATGAATAGCTGCTTTTTGTTTACTTTGTCTTTGTGTTCCAGTTTGAACAACAGCATAAATTAAACTTAAATGCATATTTTCTCTTGTTACCAAAATAGAATCACAGTGAAAATTGTTTAACAGAAAACTGGACGGACTAAAATATTTTTCGTATTAAAACAATTTCATGTTAAAGGACATTGCAAAAGAAAAAAAACACATATTCAACAAAATTAAGTTTATTGCAAAATGTTTCGCTTACATAGGTTATTGGAATACATTTTTTTGCATATATTATTATAATAGATTTTATTACACGTATTAAAAAAATCAATGAAACAAAAACGTTCACAAGAACTTAATGGAATTTAAATTCTTCAAGTTCTTTTGTGAAACAAAATATTTATTGAGTTTTTGGAAAATAATCTGATACTTTTCATTGCATAGTCTTTTTTGGCATCAAATTGTCAGATATATTGTCCATTTTTTTATTCAATTCACCATTATAATTCGAGTCTAACTAACTGTTCATACTTTCCATAATGTACCTCATTTTTGATGACATGGGAACAGAAGCTACATAATTCATTTCATTTTCGTTTCCGTTATCTGCATCAATCATATTTTTTGAGCTTTGAACAAACTCGAAAATATATTTGTCTGCCATAATTGGGGCTTTACACACATTAGCATCATCTACTGCAACAATTTATCCGATGGTACAGTAGGGCAGTCCAAGAATAGAAACTTTCTCAAACATTTCATTAAGTAATTTCTGCTTTCCGCGTATTTTGTTCATTCCCAGAAGAGAAATTTTTTCGTGTTAAGGTATTCGACTACGTTCGGAACCGTGATTTTTTTTAAAAAAATCGCATAAATGGATAATTTTCATGATATTTAGTGTCACTTAGATTAGAACATATGTATAAAATTGTTTTAAGGACATTTTGACAAAATAAAAAATTTAAATACAATAATTCGGCAAAAAATTAACTTAGAATATCCTTTTTTCAAAATGTTCTTCTGTAAAAAAGGATTCTATTATAATAATATTTTGCCGGTATATATCTCAGACCTCTGTACTGTAGCTCAACTATGCCTTTTGAAAAATTCACATTATTTTCAGAGTTACAACAAATTGAAATAATTGTCGGTGTTTTTTTCTTAAAATTTCTCCACTCTGTTGTCGTAAAACATAGATAAACCCACGTCTAAGTTATACATTTCAAAAATTCTAGTTAAGCTTCCGTACAGGCTCTGAGCGATATACAGGCAAAATATTATTATAATAGAAGCATTTTTCGCAAAAGGAGAATTTTTTGAAAATTGGACATTCTATGTTCATTTTTGTCAAAATATTGTACTTAAGTAATTTTTTATTCTAATACTATTCTCAAAACAATTGTATATACATTTTCTAATGTAAGTGACACTGAATATCATAAGTATTATCCATTTATATGCTTTTGCAAAACTACGCGTATGGTTCTGAACATAGTCGGATACCTTTAAGTAATTTTCGTTTTATGTTAAGAAAAAAAGAAGAAAATGCATGACAATCGACAGTTGTTTGTTGGAACTGTTGTATTATTTCGTGTTAAACAATATTTCAGTTTAAGCGTTTTCGCGTTAAGTGTATTTCAGTGCGACTTATAAAATGATATTTATCACTTTGTACAATCCAGTAAAACCATTGCATGAGGAAAAGTTATATTAACGTCTCTATATGAAGCAATACGAAAGCTAATGGTGGCGGACCTTTAAGTTTGAGCTTTGGTCAAGCAATTAGGACAAAAAGGAGATGGGTTCATTTCTTATTACTAAATTATTTTAATATAACACTATAAATATAATTATTATATATTTTTTATGATATGGCTCTAATATTTAAGGCTGCATGTTTGACAATAATTGCTTAACTGTATTAAGATATTCAGTGGTGTAACGGAGAACATTTAGGTCCCCCTTGCAAAGTCAGGTTTTGGGCCTCCACGTTGAATTTTACAAAGGGTAGGTATTTGCGTCAGTCAAGCTTTGGGCCCCTTAGAACCCTGCCCCCCGCGATGCGGGGGTGTACGTTACGCCACTGAAGATATTGCTTAGGTACGAATTAAAAGATACAAAAATATGCAGTATGCTATTCAAGCACCAAATTTTCAAGTACCAACTTATTCTGCAAATGATAATACCATGATCTTTTACAAATATAATGCAATAACGTACGCTGTAATTTCAGTATAAAAGCATGGAAAATGATTTACATTTTTTATTAAAGTATATACAACGTAAATGCAAATTTAATTCTTAATCTCATACTACAACTGAGGAAATATTATTCCTCAAATGTTCAGTCAAACGTTTGTTAATAATAAACTTTGTTCAGAGTCATTAAGCTTTAAGCATGCTTTAAAAAAGCAATATAAATGTTATAACTAATTATTTAAATGCTTCGAATTAAAATTGAGTAATTAGGCTTAGTCTGTTATTGTTTTATCCCTTTAAATACGAGTGCAAATCTTGTATTTAAAAGTTATTAGAAATCCCTATTGATTATAATACAATTGTATATTGCAGTCCACTGCTGGATATTTCTTTGAAACTTTATTTGAAAACGCATAAAATTATTTAATTTTAAAATACATGTAAAAACATTTTCAATTAAAAGCTATGGACAATCACAGTTTTAATAATATTTTTGTATCAAATATTTAATTTATATTTAGAGCTCCACAAATTTTCCAAATTTCTTTATTTTTGTTGTTATAATATAACATTCCACTTTTTTTTAGATATTACAAACCCGTATAGTGAGTAATAGTTTTAAACCCACATTTCATTGTTTCTGCAATAAGTTTTCTTTCTTTTCCAGAAAAAATTAACATCTAAAAAGAAGCTGATTTAAAAGAACTTCTGAGTTGCAACCCGGTGCTAAAGATTTGATGTGAATTTATTGGAATGAGAGGCGCTAATGCGTGTGTACATAAGGAAATATAATTTGTACATAAATTTTGTGAATAAAAGCATTGTCATACATATTTAATCTATTCCATTTATTTTATAGAATATAACTAATATAGAAACATCAGGTATGAAACGGAATTGACCGATGCATTTGATAATTAATAGCCATTCAGTCAGAGGGAATTTATATTTAGCTGACACTCAGATAAAAACGTTAAAATTAATACGAGTTAGTATTTTTAGATATAAAAATTTAAAAGGAACACAAGTTTTTATATATAAATATACACTGCGTCTATTCGAACACGTTTCAAAATGGCTGTTCTGTAGCTCATTTCCCATCATTTATTATTTTTTTAAATTGATTTCACGATTCAAAAATATTTTTTTTAGTTACAAAACACTAATAAAAAGATTTGCGAACATATCTAAAAATGTTCTATAGAAATAATTCTTAAATATAGTATTCAGTTCATAAACGCGGAAAACCAATTTTTCTCACAGCATATATACTTCTGTAAGTTAGATAAATATTTCACATGTAAGTTTAAGGATGTATTTTATTTCAGCAATTCAAAACTCTACAAAAGGACTATGAATTCTTGTTCAATTTTTCATGTAGAAGGAATGCTTTCTTGACTTTGAATACCCTTCTACACTTTTATACATTTCATTTCAGCAAAATTTGGCAAGAATTCAAATTTAAAGATAGATTCCCAAAACAAAGTTCAGTTCTTAGAGAACTGAAATTCTCTCTCTTAAAGCATAAAATACTCTCGTGGATCAAAATCACATTAGACCGGTATGGAAATAAAATAAAAACTCGAACATAAATACAAGTGTAATTCATTTTTGAAGGAGTGTAGCGTGTTATGTGGACAAATAACTTTGTAAGTGAAAAACGCTAAAGCAAGAGGAATTTTGAAGAATTCATCTTTTTCTGCCAACACTAGAAATCCAAATTAAGTTATCTTGGTTATTTTCCCCTGAAGTTTTGGGAGAATAAATTCAATTCTAAATAAAAGAAATTGGGAGGAATATTTTCCGAGTCAAACATGCTGCCACCAATTGGATGGAACTTATTCACTTGATAGAAAATGTATTATGTCAATAGAATAGCAAAATGATTTTGCACGGCACGTATGTCGAACTCTTTTACGAAAGGAATAGTTATATTTTGGGACATGGACTGGCATACACAAATATTGAGATCTCGTAATACTGAAAAAAGAAAATGAATGGAGTTTGATTAGATAAATTGATTGAAAAGTTTTCCAAAAGATATACATTGTACTGCTAAGAGTTTTTAATGAAAAAAAAATGATTCGAGTTTGGTTAGATAAGTTGATTGAACAGTTTTCTTAGAAGTACACATTTTACTAAGAAAGTTTTTAATTGAGTAATATTTCTTTATTCAGATTCAGAACAAGCAATCAATTTAATGTGAGAAACACCAAAATATTCAAGTTAAATATTAAAAGTTATTTTTTTTTAATTTCTGAATGTTTTGGTCATACACAGTCGTATCACGTAAGAAGGACACATAACGTAGTTCATGATAATTCATCACTCATCTAAGACAGTGAATTCCTCTAACAACATCACAATTCATTATTTCTTTTGCACAATGAAATATTATTAACACTAGAACCGTGGATCAAATCATTTTGACCCCAAAACAGTTTTGTTTCCGATTTTCTCAAAAATATACTAATGGAATTGAAAAACATTTCTTGAATTTTCCTATTTTTATGCTAATAACAATCCGCGAAAATATGACACGTTAAATACTTATCATTTTTTGGTTTTTAATACTTATACTTAAAACCACGTACTGGGTCATTTCGACCCCATTATAATCACAAGTATTAAGTTTGCAGTTTAATGTTTCCTGGAATTGGAAAAGCTTTTCAGAGTCCTCTTCCCATTTCCCAGATGTAAGCAGAACATTACTTCAGGATCGGTAGATTGTTATTGGAAGCAGAAGAACAGCTGGGAATTTTGTTGTAGTAGTAGCCAGTGTTGCAGACCCCCTCCCCGCCCCCTGTTATCATTCCGTATGGGAAACTGCCTATGGTTATGAGGTCTGCCCTCAATTTTTGCCACTTTGTTTACTCGTGGAGATAAAATTGGTCTTAGGTGACAGTGGCTGGAAGAAATGTGTTTAAATTAATAGTTAGTGAGGCCCTCGAATATATGCGACAATTATCGGAAAATGAATCCGTAAACGGTAATGATGAAGAAATTGCTCTCAGCAATGATGCATATGCGTCTCCAGATGAAGAAAATATTTCTTCGGATGGAGTATTTAATTTTCCGGTACAATGTACTAGCAGGAAACCACTTGAGGGAAGAAAAAACAATGTGTAAATCAACGTAAAAAGTTATCAGATTCAAATCCAGATGAAATGAACTTTGGAACTTTTGTTAGAAATGATAGAACGTGTTGGGAAAGCATCGCCTCTGGAAGTTGTATGAGGGAAAAAATTTCTGAATACAATGTTTTCAAAGAAAAGAGTGGCTCAACCAGTTTTGCAAAGCGAAATATTGAAAATGGCTATGCAATTAGTTCATAGAGGCTATTTATACATGAGTCAATGCTTCGTCATATCAAAAATAGTACAGAGGAAGAAGCTCACAGATTATCAAAAGATTATTTAAAAAAATTATTAATTTACTGAATGTAAACACACAAAGTGTTTTCTGACATAATAAAAAATAAAATGCACATTTACACTGATGTAATACACTTATAAATGCATATGCACTGCGCAATGTATTTTATAATTAATTTAACAATACTAAGTTGAAAACAAGTTTAATAAGGACACCTGTGGGCTTGTCATATATAAAATAATATACAAAATTAACACTTACATTGATAATAAATACCATTTGTAATTAATCCCTTAACTAAATATTAAACGTTACGCGATTTGCGCCCCAATTACATCATTCTTCTTGTACGTGCGCGTACGTGATGTGAAGAAAAGGAATAAAAAAAGTGGGGGAGATGGGTGGGAGATGAAAAGGGGTGGAGAAGAAAAGGAACAAAAAAAAGCAAATCCTCTCTGAAATAAATAACATCGTTCGCAAACACTGTCAATATCCTTTTATTGCATTCCAAAACCATCGGAATAATTTTATGGATAGTAGTAAACAGAAAATATCGTACTTCGGAAAGACGTTTATATACGTTCGGGGAAACTACCACTTTGGGTGAGCAAGACGCTTTTCTACGTTCGGGGAAACTACCACTTTGGGTGAGCAAGACGCTTTTCTATACGTCCGGAGAAACTACCACTTTGGGTGAGCAAGACGCTTTTCTACGTCAGGGACACTTAAAAGGTTACAGCCGTTTTGTAGATTTAGCGTCAAGTATTATTAAATTCAGTACATTGTGAATTTATTTAGGGGGGGTACGATGAAAATAAATAATGAATATTGGATCGCAAATAGTGAAAGTTTGAAAATCACTGCTATATAGACTTTATCATTTGTTAAAAAACGCAGTTGACCACTAAAATTACGACATCATGAAGATGCGATGAAACAAGGATAAAATTCACTCCAAGCAAACAAGATGCTGGTTTATACAAATCAATAGCATTTAAGCGCAATCGAACGAAGCAGGAGCTTGAAACAACACTTCGGCGTGAAAAGAAAGTTAAGCAGAGATTTCTCATTCGTAAATTGTATCTGAATGTTGGTTGTTTGTAAGAAGAAATTATCTCGCATGTATTAGAGAAGCAAAAATGACTACCAGTGCATTAGTCGGAATCCAACGACTATCACGTCGATTTGGGATCCATGGGTTTTGAAGGGTTATACTGAACGCCATGCATGATCTTAACTGACTCTGTCAACTAACCCCTAAGATGATAGGTATGTTGTTAAGTCAGCCTTGCAGAACTATAACTCCATATCATAAACCTTGAAATAGAAAATGAGCTAATTTGTAGCTCAAGTATCCACATAGATAGAGCAACGACGGTACGGAGTAGCACGGACTCTACATGGGGATCATTATTTCGACTTCCTATGGTGCTGCTACATAGAGACGCGTTATGATTATAGTGCCACCAACGAAGTAGCTAAATAGAGAAGTGGTTCTATGTTATCTTTTTAGAGGAATCCCAATTGTGTGATTGCTTTTGATGGACATACACAAGTTTGTCCGTTAATTCGGGTTTATTCGTTATATCCGGGTCCAAACAAAATACAAATTGTCTGCTCTTACTTTTTACATTCTGTGATACACTACACACAAAAAACAAATTTAGAGGCTACATACTTTTTATTCAATAGTTGAGAATACTATTAGTAAATTATTACTAACCAGTTAATGAAAATTTTAAAATACTGACAAATAGATGTTTGATAATCTTTTTGATTCCTGACTCGAAATAGTTTTTTTTTGTTCTGCTCTATGCAGAGAAGAAAATATTGTGTCGTTAACATCCTGCTGCATAAGAGAGAAGCAAGTTTTCACAGTTTTCAAACAATTAAAAGTCTTAGAAGATGTAATAGTCTTGATTGGAGTTTAATTATCAGTTTCTGTATCTGAATCGGTATTCATTGGCTACGACAAGTCAGCAATTTCTTCAACTTCAGTTACACAGATTGGCAGTGCATCACCAATGTATCATAATTGTTAAAATCTTTAAATATTATTTTGTGTTCAGTCCCTGGTCAAATTATTAGACGCACTATAAGATTTTATGAAAAATATTAATCATCATGTGATACTATACATGTTTTTTGTATTTATCAAATACGGTGTATGTTTTTTGGTTTTCCATTTAATAATCTATTATTATCACAAATAAAACATCCTAATTAAAGAAAAAAAATAAGAATTTATTGACTCTTGAAAGAAAACCGGAATGAATATAATTAGATATTAATATTTTGTTGAGCCACTTTGAGCCGCTATGAGAGCTTCAATTCTGCACGGCATGCTATCAATACAAGACTGTACTGTCTCCTGCATTTGAGGATGATGATTCCACACGTGAATTATTCATCTAATAGCTGCGCTTTATTTGTAATCACATCTTTAGCCACTTCTCTTTTCATTAACTCCCAAATGTTTTCGATTGAGTTCATATCAGGGCTATAACCCGGCCAATTCCAGCAGAAGGATATTTTGTTCTGCCGAAAAAGTTTTGATAGACCGAGCTGTATGGCAGGGAGCTCCATCTTGCATAAAAATGTATGGTTCTCCATTAGGGAACCATTCTTCCGTCTGCGGAATCAAGCGCTTTTGCAAAACATCTTTGTAATGGTATTGCCGCATCATACTTTTAACCACGTTCAGACGTCCAGTATTCTTGCCGCTGATGACTGACCAAATCATTATTTTTGTAGGGTGTTTCACAGTCTGTGAACAACACAGTCAGAATGAAACTTTTCTCCACGACGACGATGCTCCACGACAGAACTGAGTTTGTTCTGCAAAATTTCAAATGTGCTTTCATCACTGTCAAAAATAAAAATTATAATAAATAAACATCTTTGTTGTTCCTTCTGTAATCATAGAAAATGGTTAAACACTTTGTGTATAAATTATAACAATATACCGATCTCCAGAAGTCCACATCTTTTTATCACGCTCCTGTTTGGTCCAATTCAGACGCTTTGTTTTCATTGCAGGGGTTAACTTGGGCTTCCTGGCGAGACGGCATGTCTTAAAATTTAAATATTTTAATTTTCTTCGAACAGTGTGTTCAAAAGCATTCACGTTAATATCTTGGAGTTGAGATTTTATCACTTTTGTAATATCAAATCTGTTTTCAAGGCAAGTTTTCTTGAAATATCTTTATGACCTAGGGTTGAAAATATGCTTTCTGCCACATTTTTTCTTTCTTTTTGGGCTCAATTCTTCCCCTGACTCAATTTTCTTCTCTATACGTCGTACACTAGTTTCAGAAACTTTCAACCTTCGTGATAATTTGCGGTTTGAAAACAATTTTGCTTTCACAAGGGCCTTAACTTATGCTTTCTTACATGGTGAAAGATCGCCTTTTTTACCCATGCTGAAAGTGTACAAACTGATTATTTAAATGCCGAACACGAAATAAACAAATAACTGCGTAATATAAAACTGCTAAATTAACAAACAAAGCACTTTAACCCACAGAAACACGTCCGCAACTGAAGCATGCGCGAACGCAACTCGAGCAGGTTTAGACTTGTTTACGTTCATATAAGAAATTATTAACATTTTGTGTGTGTGTGTTACCATGTGTGAAAAATAAATACAAATACCAAATATATAATTAATCTCCTCATTAAAAATCCATTGGATCTATGTTTGAATGCGAAAGTATTGCATATAAACTTATATAAAACAATTAATTATTAAAAAACAGGAGTGCGTCTAATAATTTGGCCAGGGACTGTTGTGGGTTAGTGTGAGATAAGAAGGGAATTCCTTGCATTACTCAAGACTCACACGATAGATTCCACTCATGACTCATCTGCACCGGTTAAGTCTAATAATGGTCTTCTCAGTTTTCTAATGAAATTTGTCTTTTTCTGATCTGGACAAAAGTGGTATGTCATATTAAAAAAAATCTACTTTTTTTCCAGCGCAAACTAATAAAAATATTTTTACCTGCCACTGAAATAATTCGCTAATTCGGTGCTTATTTTTCGTTAAACAGATAAAAAGACATTTTATGTCTTCTTTTTAATCGACGATAGAGAAAAATTAAATTAATAAAAATTCGTTAAATAGGGGTTCGTTAAATCGGAGTCTTACTGTCATTTATTACTGCATAGATTTTACTGACTAACTTTCAGAATATAAAAGAGAAATAACTGTGTGTTTTTTAAAAAAAATTATTCTTCACTACAATTAATTTACACTATGATTTACATTTTATGAGCTGTGTGTAAATAATATTATTTAAGCAAATTAACCAAACTGTATTCAAAATATTATTTATAAGTATTTTACTTGCTACACACACATAAACTCTGTATGTATTTGCTTGGTTAAAAATCAAATGATCGGAACAAATACTATCAACTAATTTTAATCAAATTGAATTCAAACTTTAAACTGTAACAAATATTGAACGACTTGACTAAACTAATGTAATTGATGAATACATATATTTTTTTTGAAATTTGTTTTATGTATTTTATGGTATATTTACATTTATTCCGCTATTGCAAACGAAGTGGAACGAAAGAAAAGAGAAGGAATAATAAATTATTGTCTAAGAGTGTAAGTGTAATGGAAAGTTTTTCTTCGATTGCAACAGTAGAAAGCTAATATTTTCCGAAATTTCTTTCTCTCCCCATTCCCCTTCTAAGTGGGTTATAAGGCAGCTACTTTATTGGATCGCTTTTATTTCAAGTTGTAACATTCGTCATACGTGACAGGTCTATGAGCAATATTGTATTTCTTTTGAAGTTGTTGAAAAATAAAAATAAAATACTAAAAGTAGATTGCTTTAAGTTTTTTTTTCTTTCCATTTTTCGTGTTTGTGTATTGTTGCCAAGTAAATACGTCTCTTGAATGCTAAATTTAGTTTACAGGATACATATTTCATTCAAGATTTCATTTGAAAATTATGTTTTTTAATAATTTTGAGAAAAACAAAAACTCATCAAACATTTTATAAATTTTTTAGCTTCTTTTATAAGAAAAGATTTCAATACAATGTAATTAATCAGTAACAACTTTAAACTTTTTAAGATATGAATAAATGAAAAGTTACATATTTTATATAGATGCAGTTTTTGAATTTAAAATTCTTTTATAGTTATCTTATGATTATTATTTAAACATAAAATACTAATTTTCTGTTTGGAAAAATTCTGAAAATCTACACTTTTAAAATTCGAAGGTAAACAAACATATCTATCTTTGCGTCCGACTTTGGAACTAGGTGTATATTCTCACGAACCGCACGACGCAGAAGCTCGCGAAAGGTACCAAAAGAATGGAAATGATCCGAGGAATCTCTTTTGACCATTTATATTCCAATAGTGCAATTTGTTAAAAATATTTGAATTAAAATCTTAAAACGCATAATGTTTACCTTTTTTCCCGCCAGGGGTGAAGTTCAAATTTTCTGCATTTTTTTTTTTTTTTTCGACCACACGTTTTTAAAACACTATCTAAATTTTTTCATGAGACTCAGGCAAAAAAAAAAAAAAAAAATACAGAATCGGAAGGATCATTTACTTTGCCACGATACGGTATAATTTATTTTACAAAATAACGAAATTTTCTGTTTTTTTACGATTTTTCTAAAATGAGTCAAAATCGCGCGCGATACGTTTTTATTAAAATGATCTCTAAATCCTTCCACTTGCATTTTTTTCTCGTTAATGAAACGATATTTTACACTTAAAAAGTTCATGTTTTTCTCTTTTAGAATCAGTCAAATAAAATGTCAAAAACTTTTTTTTTTGCGATTTTTCAAAAAAATACTCACAATTTTGTTTAAATTCCTTTTTTATAACTGCTATATTTATAAAAAAATAATCTCACGAAACTTTTTTTACGTGTTTATAACAATATTATCCGTAATCTGTACAAAGATTGAAAAAATTGTTTAATAACTACGGCTTAAAAAAATTGTGTTTTTCGTTTTTTCCTCTTTTTAGCGAGAAGTATCTTTGCATTATTTTTGTTTTATTTTTTGTTCAAAAATTACCGTTGTTTGCAATCGATGTGTTATGTTTGAAAGCATTAACTTAAAATCATGCTCTTAAAAAATTCTTTTAAATATTCCACGAGAAAAAAGCTCTGTTTTGTGCCAAGGTTATTCGCTTCAACTTGGAGGATACGGGTAAAATTTGTGCGTATGCGCGATACGCGCCCACTAGCTGTGTTGGCTGGTTCTGTCCAACCGAAGCAACCGTTAAATGGGCATCTTTTTCGTCAGATACGTGTTTAAAAAATTTACTAAACACAGTGGAACGAAAAACGTTGAAATTAAAGTAAAATATCAAAATGTTATCTGATTGTTTTTTTTTTTCTTTTTGAATGTTTTCCTCAGCACATGTACCTATATATATCTAGGCTTTACTCCATGCTGTTTTTTATGACCTATATTTATTTATATGTTAATCAAACATTAAAGCGTTCAGAAAAAAAGCATTAGTTTCAATAGTTATCTGTAAATTTTTCTTTTATTTACTACTTCTAGAAATTGATTTTAGAAATACATATATGTTGTTAAAAGAATTATAATTCTATTATTTCATTACTATATTAATTCTTTGTTAATTAAAAAGTTCATCGTCTACTATTTTGGATCAAAATAATGTCGCAAACTTTTTTTTTACGAATTTTTAAAAATACTCAAATTTTAAATATTTAATAACTATTTATCAAATTCAAATTTTTTATAACTTCTTAATTTATAAAAATAGTTGCGTGAATTGGAAAGATAATTTACTTCGTCACGATGCAGTATGTGTTTTTTTTTCTTTTTACAAAACAACTATACTTTACAAATTTTATGATTTTTTATTAAATGAATCAATGTCGATGCGTTTATATGAAAAGGACTTTTAAAAAGCTCTTACTTTGATCTTTTAGAGTTAGTGATTTAAAAAATAAATTGCCGAATTTTTTTTTACGAATTTTTAAAAAATACTCAAATTTTAAATATTTAATAACTATTTATCAAATTCAAAGTTTTTATAAGTTCTTCATTTATAAAAATAATTGTATGAAATTTTTTCCCTTGTATCGAACATTTCAGAAAATGATAACAATTTTAATTCAACATTTAATATAGTTGTGAAATTTTGAAATTATAAAAATTTCTACTTTTTTCAACATGCAACTATTTTTAAAAAGGTATATTTTCATTTTTGGGGTCTAAAAAGTTACTAAGTTAGTGAATGAATATTAAAGTCCCACTGTTTACTTACTCGAGAGCTCAATAGTGAGAAGAGAAGGGGAATTTCCATGACAATATGTTATGCATTTAAGGGGACTTGGCACCCTTTGAGCAAATTTCTTTATTTACGTATTTAAAAATTATATTTTAGCATTTTATACAATGTTTCTGATCAGGAAAATGATACCAGATGAAAATTTTCATATATTATTTACACAATTTTAAAAATTAAAATGTTTTGAAGAAAATTGGGAAAATTTTAAAATCCTACTCCTTTTGTAAAAATTAATTTTTTGACCTGAAATTTTTTTATAATATTTTTATGGATGTTCTCAACAACTTTAGGGATCGATTTTAGAATAACTTTATTCGTTTTCGAGAAAAAAAATAAAATGTTGATATACAGGCTAAAAATCAACGAAAAAGCCAACATGTCTTACATTTTTTTTAAAAGTATTCAGTTTATAGCAACACGGATCCCTAATTTTATTACATACTTTATTTTTAACACGCAGGATAAAAATGGAAGTGATTGGTAAATAATTGTCGAAGGAGTAGCATTTTGAATGCACTAAGGTTTCGAAAAACACAAACTGAGAAAAACCAGTTTAAAGTTTATAATTCTGAAAAAAATAATTATTATAAGCTTAATTAAATTTAAAATACCACTTTAAGATATTAGTTATACGTCTTTCTTTAAAATAATTGCATTTTCATATTTTTTTCAACCCACACATTTTTATAAATGATCAACTTTTAGAGAGTACTAATTGCACAAGAAAATTCAAGAAAAACGTTAAAAAAATTTTTTTTTCTGCCACGACAGAAATTTTAGCTATTTTCCTTCTTATAATATTAAAGTATTACATTTGTATGAAAAATATATCAGGAATAAGAACTGAAATTATAAAATTTTTAATGTAAAATGCCTTAATTTAAAAATTTTACATGCACACATTTCACAAAGAAAAAAAAATGATTGTATGCATTGCCTCGGAAATATTCTGCTTTATATATTGCACATTCTTTTTTTAATGTTATTATTTCTCTTTATAAATTAGATTTTTTTTTATCAAAACGCTTCTTTTAGCTTTTTTTTTCTAAAAAGGGGGCTAGGCTGAATCGCCTAATTTGTTTTCAAATGAAGTTTTATTCAACTTCTAACTTTCCGACATGCACAAGTGATATATCAATCGAAAGATAATAATGCAAAAAATAAGATTAAATGAAAAAAAAAAAACGATAGGTTTGGGATTTTAGGGGTACCAAGTCCTCTTAAAAATGTTCGTGCAACGCTGGGAGAAAATCAATCTGTCTGACAAAGAAAAGAAGCGAAACAATTTCGAAACAGGGGATTTTAAGTTATACACTCGGTAAAAGTCCGAGCAACGCCGGGTAAAGCGGAGGAGGGGTGGGGGTTGAAGTCATTTTGAAAAATAGTATTAGAAGTGCTGATTTTGTGAAGGAAAGGGAAATTTTATAAAAGTAGAGAAAGCCTGGGCAACGCCGGGCCATGAAGCTAGTAACTAATAATTTTTGTACAGTAAAATTTAAAATCTTCATTTCAGTTTGTATTTCTAGAAGTAGTATAGAAAATAAAAAATTTAAAATAAAATGCATCATTCTAAGACAAGTATTAAGACTAATTTAAGAATTCACTAAAATATGTATGCATATTTTAGATATTCTGAAGATATAAAATAACTCTTTTTTTTCAAATAGAATTTCACATACACAAACAAGAGCTAAAATATTAAGTATAAAAATAGATAAATGCAAAAAAATGTTTATGTAAGCATAATTCAACTGTGCTATCATTACATAAATTAAAACGTGTAATAATTTGCGTAAAAAAAAGAAAATAAATACTATAACTATTAATTTTGTTGTTGCTGTTTTTAAGGTATCATTTATTTTATGTCCCAAAAATTAGTAATACAAAAACCACTTGAAAAAAATTGCTTTTTTAGAAATATTTTAGAAGGAGATTCATAAATTAATTTATTTTAATTAAATCTTGTCACACCATTTAATGCGATCTATTTCATAGTAGTCTCTTAGAAAAAAACTGGAAGCAAGTAAAACTTCATTTATATGAAGGTTACTTATGTCCATTAAGGGTAGAAACTAGGGTCATACTTCTTTATTGATTTCTTGTAATTAAATAATTCTGAAATGTGATTCCTTCCAAATAACGTACTAAAAATGTAAGTATTCTAAAACCTCACCCTATCAAATATAAATAAAAGCACTGGCGCCCTCTATTGCTCGAAAATCTAAAATAAAGTAAAAAAATAATTTGAAGAATCTCTTTTTTTTTTTTTCTTTTTTTTTCTTTTTTGCCCATCTTGGTATAGTGAAAGAAATAGACACAGAAAAGGAGATAACCGTGTCATTTCTTCGTGTTTTATATTTATACGGGTATAATAAAATTTCTGAAAATTTATGAAGTTAAAAAATATTGTTTTAGATATAACTCCCGAAAGTTATAAACTTGATACTTTAACATGTTTAAGATCGCTTAATTTTCCAAGAAAAAGGTAATAAGCCAATATTCTATTTAAAAAACGGCTTAAAACAAATGTTGTTTAAAATAAAATATTTGAAAATAAAACTTCAGCTATCACCAATAACATTATAAACAACTTAGTATGTTAAATAAGAAATAACAATTTTTCTGGGTATTAGAAATTTAGTCGGACCTCTATTTAACTAAGTCGCTAAAATCCCGAAAAAAAATCCTTATATTTAAAATTCATTCATTTTTTTATGCACTTAAGAAACTACTTAAAACAAATTTTAAATTCATGAATCACTATATATTATTTAAAAAAGCAACTATATTGACGGGTTTTTTTTGTAAATTAATATCTGTTTATTTTATAAATCTTACCTATCAAAAAGAAATATTCTAGAAAAAACTAGAGAAAAGAACACTGTCCAGGAAAACCCTGTATATATATATATATATATATATTCAACTTTAAAAAATTTATATTAAAATTAATGAATTTTAATGACATATTCTAATGTTCAGCCTACAAGTAATTTAAAACATATATTATTTTATAACCAGTAATTTTAAGCTTACATTACCACATGTTTCCCGAAATCCTATTACTGATAAAATCTGTTAACAATATTTGAGATTTTTATTTGAAATATTGCGGCAGTTTTATTATTCTGGGGAAGTTCGGCGTCTTGTAAAACCGATTCAAGGTCTTTGGTCACCATAAAATGTGTAAAAAGAGAGGATAATTTGAGATGTCTAGAAATGTTTTTAAAATATGGAGTAAAGAAATTCGAATTACACACACACAAAGGAAAAAGTTCGTTTAATAGAAAATGCACATCACTATTTGAAATTTATTTTACGAAAAAAATTAAAATGTTCTTAGTATCAGGAAAAATTATGCAAAGCAGAAAAATTCACTAAGTAGTGGTTCTGAAAATGGAGGTTCGACTATAAATTGTTGCTTAACTTTTAAACTCTCGAACTGGGAAATATCACATGCACCAAAAAAATAGAAGGCAAAACTTCATCCCGTCATTTGAAATTACTTGTTAGGAATTTAAACACATTGGTGAGATACATATTTTATTATAAATTTATATTTTGTTACTTTATTAAGGGGAGTAGAAATTTCAAAGCATTTTGCACATCAACATTAAAATAAGAATATACATTGGAATAAAAAAATAACCTACACAGTTAAACATATAAAATATTGAAATTGTTTCATTTGAATCAGGAGTTAATTATAATACAGTCTTAACTTTTTTTCTAAAGGAAATTTAGAGCGAGTTGACATAATATACATAAAACTAAAAACAATCAAATTTAAAAAAAGAACTTATTCTAAAATTACAAAGGAAATGATTGGTTCTAACATAGGGGTGCCCAATGTCATTGTGGCCCACTTCGGAAAAAACTTTATAATCTCGCGGGAATATATATTTATATATTAAACTTGGATCTTTTACAAACATTTATTATAGAGAAATTTTAAAACAGAGAATGCATTATTATTATTATTGTCATTATTTTTCAAGTATATAAACATAAATAATATAATAATGATAATTCTATGATCAAATAATGTTTAATTTAATTAATTAGAGAGATATTTGTTTCTCAACTCTTTCACCTTTTTTTAAAGTTGATTTCAATGCGTGTTTTTGCACATTATAATTAATGCTTCATGTTTTCGCACGTTAAGTTTGAGCGCGATTTATGTCCTATATATTTCATTTCCGAAAAAATGGAGAAACGACTCTCAGAAGTAGCTGCAATTTGATTTATTTCTTTTGAGTATTTAATGAAACTGATACATTTTGAACTTTTTAATTCTTTCACCAATGGAAAATGTTGAACGTTATTATTTTTTAATTAAGTTTCATATAAAAATAATTCCTTCTGAAATGCTTTGATGTGATTAAATGCAGCGAATATTAATTATCTTTTCCTTGTAATGTTGTATTTAATTTATTGAGTGTTTCGATATCTTCAAAAATGCATAAATCCAATAATTACTTATCATTTCTTAATTCTGGTACTGATATTTGCTTGTCATTGATATACAAGTTGACGTAATTCCTAAAACCATTGTAAATATCTTCCATGACTCTACCATCAAACATCAACATATTCACAATCTAATTCTTTTAAGAGCTCCTTAAACTGTCAATACGAAAGTAGATGTTACCAGTAGCGCACACAAGGAAGGGGGTCCTGGGAGTCTGGACACCCCCAAAGCCCTTGATTTTTTTTCCGATTGATTATAATTCTAAGTACATAGTACGTAAAATTTAATTAAGTATTTGTTATTAATGATTAATTTTATTAATTAATGCTAATTATTTATTCAATAATTAGTTTTTTACTGTGTATTGTTCCCGAAAATCGACAAGATCAAAAGGAGCATGATACAAGAATGGTGAACTTTCGACTCCTGACCCCCCCTTGAAAAATTCCTGGGTGCGCCACTGGATGTTACCTAATGTAATTCATTGTTTTTAAGACTATAATTAATCAGCTATAACTATTGGGCTATAATTAAATAATTTCTTTTCTTACAGTTATTAATTTTGTTATTGAATTCTTTTTTATCGATCCGTAAATTTACAGGTTCTTTTACTTTACTGATCACAGAAGGTGCTCCATTTAGCGAACATTGTTATGAAGAAAACCAGTTGATATCGTTAGCGGTTAAAAGTCCATAGAGAATGTCTTAGATTGTAGGAGGCACAAGGGTTTCCTGAAATCCATTTCCCCTACGTTCCAGATAGACTCCTCTAATGAAGGGGTGGGCAGACTTTTACAATGTACGGTCTACTGTAAACTTTTTAAAGTTGTTGCGATCCACTGGTGTGCTGAGCTAAAAAAAGGTCTACAATATGTATTATTTGTTACCGTATATATATATATATATATATATATAAATATCGAATGTTAGCTGCACCTTTTTTTAATGTTAATACTAAAAATCGAGTGCAGATTAGAATCGAAGAAAAACATCACTGGATTCGTTAAAAAGGATTACGGTGGTGTAAAATTGGATTTCCTATTTACACTATTTTTCATTTTTCACAAAAGCTTGTTAGGAATTTCGGATGTAGCTTAGAATCAAATAAATATGGCAAGATGTTTGTCAGCCAAATAGTAAATTAAGCTTAAGACATAAAAAATCACATAGATATCTGTACATTTCAGCGGCATTTCTTGCTTTCGTCCCTCTGCATAGTAGAAATGCCACACTTGCATGCAGTAGCGCACACAGAAGTTTTCCAGGGGGGGCAGGGTCGAAAGTTCACCCTTCTTGTATCATGCTAATTTTAATTTTGTTGATTTTTGGGAACAAAAAACAGTAAAAAACTAATTATTGGATAAATAATTAGTATTAAGTAATAAAATTAATCATTGAAAACAAATATTTAATTAAATTTTACGCATTATATACTTAAAATTATAATCAATCGGGGGAAAAATCAAGGGCCTTTGGGGGGGTCTGGACCCCTAGGACACCCCCTTGTTTGCGCAATTGCTTGCATGACATATATAGCACACACATTTTGTATTCACCATTGTAAAGAAAAATTGTTCTTCCCATACATTATTAAATTGTATGTTTTCCTTTCTTGTTTTTGACATTATACATTTCTTTTAAAATATAACGGACTACTATTTTTACTACAAAAACACAAGCAGCACAAACGTTTTAAGCTGCATGTTTGAACAACTATGAGTGGCTGGTAGACCGTGGACGTTTGCAGTGTAGAGAGTAGCGAACAAACATAAACCGATGGATCTGATTTCGAAGTATGTACGTAATACGTTCGCTGCCAGGCGTTGCTCCATCGTAGGGTGTAACGTAAACATAAGAATCCAATCCCGTGGAAGCGGAAAATGTGGGGTGATGTTTCAGTAGTTGATCCCGTGTTATCGCGGAAAGAGCTGATCAACGTTTCCCCCCTCCTTTAGTTGGCGTATAAAGGGAAAACCCATTTCTAAGGCTGGCATCTCGGTGATCGCTTTTTTTCCCCTTATAGTTGAAGAGAGTGTGTGAAGCGTCATTGTGTGCTGCCAATTATGCTACACGAGTCCTCTGCACACAGTCACATGGATTGTATAAAGCCGATTCTCCAGTCTAGCTGGCCTCGGTGGTCACTCTAAATTGTCTTGGTGGTCCACCGGTCGATTGCTATTGACTTAATGCCCACCCTGGCTCTAAGGGATATGCTCAGTAGAACTCTCTTGGAAAGTCATAGGAGACTGGGATAGCGAGCAAAGCGGTTTTTTTTGGAGAGTCGTTCCTTGTAAGTGAAAGAACCTTTGGCTTGTAGAAGATGGCGGATTGGCATGTTCCTGTGTGATTTCTGACTGTGTGTTTTCGTTTTCAATACGCCACATGCATTAGTCTATATTCCAGAAAGAATTTCTAAACACAAGTTATTTTCAGTTATTAAACAGTTAAACAAGTTATTAAACAGTTTTCAACAGCTTTGAAGATATCTTCCCTTGTTGTCACACATTTTAAACTTATCAAATTTAACATTTTTTCATTTACTTGAAATGATTTATTGATGATTAATGATTTATTTATTCCCACGAAAGGATATTGCAAGTAGACCTGTGTCTTTAATGTCTGTCTATCTGTGTGTGTATACTTACGATATTTTAATTTTTAAATCAACTTCATTTTAATTTTTATGGGATTAATATTGCCCGGATATTTTTGTTGAGAACGAAACTGGAAAACAAATTTTCTATTGACATTGAGAGAGCTTTTTTTATCAACCATCAACAGCGATTGGAGAGGCAGAGTGTATCTGGCACACTGCTATACTGCGAGTATCTATGTCTAGCTCTAGCAGTAAGCAGCGTGATGAAGTTAAAAGAGCCAAACATGTTGTAGGGGGGAGCTGAAATGCAATACTGCTGACTTCTAAGTATGTATGAAAATAGAAGCAACGTGTTAATAAAGAAACAGTTATGGGAATTATTTTTTACAAAGCTCTAGACTCAAAAACAAAAATATTGCACTATGTAAAATTATAATGAATCTCGTGGAGACCATAAAATTGTCCAAGGAGAGCCCGGGGCTAGTTACCCCTATTCTAAAAATTTCTGGAAGTGGTACAGTTTTTATTTGTCATCTTCAGGGTTGTAGTAACTTACAGGTGACGGATGAAGAAAATATTGATCACATTAGAAAGAACAGGAGAGGACAAAAGAAAACTAGATGGTATCATTGCAAAAAAATTTTTAAAGAAGAAAATAAATGGTTACATTTAAAATATATTTGCTCAGAGTTATTTGTTCTTACACTTCCAGAAAGAGGAAACCGTTTGAAACAACTTATTTCTGGCAGTTCATTTGACGAGGTTTTACTTTACATTTAGGTAAATAAGTTGAAAAATCAGTCGTATTACTGAGCCCCTCCTATTTCAGAATTTATACTTCCAAATGCCGTGATGTGAAACACTTTATTCAATTTACATCTATCTGTTCTCAAAATCCTTTTGTTGACGTGATATGGATATAAAGAGAAATTAAACAAAAATTAAGTGTATTTCTCTTCATTTGATTTATTCTCAAATATATGAAGCAAAATTAGTCATGTTGTTTCTAACTCAAAAATAACCCACCTCAAAGAATTCGATTTACGAAGAGAGCATGAACTAAAATACAAGTAACACTTAGAAATTTCTTTTTTATTTGAATATAAAAATGCAGAAAATATATTAACATTTTACAGAACTTAATCTACATTATGAAACTTTTATATACTATTTCCATTTATCAATGAGCCTTGTTTTGTATTTTAGTGTATTAAGTACTAAAAGTACTCTCAATTCTGTTTAATATAACTATTTCAAATCTAGCTTTTATGATTTTCAATAATGCCAAATTTTAGAACAAACGCTACAGGGTGCGATATCCTTAGGGTCACTTCAACTCAAAATTGATTACAGTCCTTTAAATTGGAGGGATTACAAAGTACATGCATGTAGCAACTGATTGATTAAATAATTAACTTGATCAATCATAAACTACCCATCGTAGCTCACAACATCAAAAGATAGTAAGTGACATGTGCATTGGATCAAAATCCTGCATGGATGGAAATGCATGGATATTTGTAATTCCTAAGAAAATTAAGATGTCTAAATACATACATATATATATATATATATATATATATATATATATATATATATATATATATATATATATTTAAATATATAAAAATCAATCACAACTCAATAATTAATTAAAAAATTTAAATTATATGAATCTTATAATATTGAATCCTATTTCAAAATATCAATGGCGAATACAGAAGATAAAATTCCAACGATTTCAAACAAAATTAAAAAATTATAAAATAAAAATTTATAAAAATATCCAAGTGCAACCTCGGTCTTAGGACCGATAAGTGGGGTTAAACTAGTTTGATGGCGCCAACCTTCCCCCTATTGCAACTTGGTAAAGTAATCGAAAAATATCCAATTCTCAAAAATTTAAAAATTAAAAATTAAAAAAAGTTAAAATTAAACCATTAAACTTGAAAAATTAAACTATTCGCCATCGTATTCTGAAAGATATTATAACATTAAAAGATTAAAATTCTAAAACAAATTAGTGCATAATATAAGTGAACCATCAAACACCAAATCTTAATAAGTACCCATCTTTAAAATAGTTGTATAGGAAGAAAAATATCTAAAATCCAAAAGTTCAAATTAAAAAATATCTAAACTGTGAAAGTTCAAATTAAAAACTCAGTATATTCACAAATGAATAGCGTAAATCATTAAAAACTCACCAAAGAGCATCCTATCAATAATTCAAACCTCAATTATTGAATGATTTCTCATATTTAATACACCAATTACCACTCCTATATCTTGCTCATAACTCCATCTAATGCCATGTCAATTCAAATGATTCATATATATATATATATATGTGTGTGTGTGTGTGTGTGTGTGTGATGAATCCCCAGCCCTTCAAGTGTCAGTTGGGGTTAACTACCTACCAGGACAACTCAACCCACCTCCCGCATAAGAACTTTGACTTCTACTTTCGCCGGACTTAAAAAGACATGTGTACTAACGATTCACTCGCTGCTGATCAACGCTGAAAGGGGTCTCGTCTTGTCATGGCCTGGAGTACAGACTGTTTTGCTGAACCTTGGAATAAAATATAATAAGACAAATTATAACATGTTAACTTAAACACTATATACAATTATAATGATAATCAAATTAAGAAAATCTGGAGAGAGAGGACACATTTCGTATTACCAAATAATTGCGTAATCGACCACTATATCCAACTTTACAGATTACCTTTAATCTCATTAATACACGCAGTATTCTTATATCTTAATTTATGACGCTTACCGCTATATCCTAGTTCAGAGCTATTCTCTTGGGCCTAATTGACGTTGCTTTACTCCTTGTGGAATGGTATCCACTTTTAGCTTGAATACACAGGTATGGGTAGGTTAACTCTTGAACTTGGAATTTCCTCTAGCTTTAAATTAATAACTTCTAATCATAAACATAGACCTCATATAGCAACTTCACATAGCCACACTGCGAACGCTAAACTTCTACTATATATAAGATTCCTAATTTGCATTCTCACGTTTTTATTCTCGTGTTGGTTGGAAAGAGTTGCCTTTCTGATCCCAAAGAACCCCAAGAGGACATTAATGGAAATCGCGATGAAAGCCCGTCACAATTTATATATATATATATATATATATATATATATATATATATATATATATATATATATATATATATATATATATATATATACGAGGGTTGGGGCAAAAGTTATGGAAACTATTTTTTTTTCTTGAAGATACCAGTCCGGTTGGAAAATGTGACATATTCAGACGAAAGAGCAAGGTGTTAGCTACATGTGTGGACAATGAATAGCACTGAAGTAACGTAACATACAAATAAATCGGGTGCGGCTGAATCGAAGGCAAAACATTTGTCATGGAAGGGGAAAATTGAGTTTCAACACTTTGCAAAAGGAAAAATGTAACCGTCTATTCTGGTCACTTGCATCGATGCTTTATCCCATTCCGCAGTCTATCAACTCAGTCTATTCTAAACATCGTTGTCTGCTCGTATTTAAGAAATTTGTTTACATTCGCTTTCTTTAATCACCTAAACATTACAAATATTAGTAATTGCATCAAAACGAGTTCACTATGACTCAAGAATGAAAGGAGAGACAATTTTATTTGGAGAAAAAAATGGAGAATAGTGGCCACTGAAAATTTGACACGGATGAAACAAATATACGTCGATGGTGAAACAAAATGACGTAATTTTTGCTTCTAAATGCTCTACAGAGAGAGAGAGATAGTCTTTAATATATAATTCTTTTATATTCTTCTATAATATATTCTTTTAAAAAAAATAGGAGATACAAATCATTTTCGAAACATGATACTGACGCCTAGTTTAAATATTGGATCATATATGTATTTGAAATTTTTAATACTAGTCAAACAAATTAATTATTAAATTCTACTATTTCTCCTTAAAATTTAAAAAAAAATTCTCAAGTATTGGAAATTGAGGAACCTTTTGCACAATATTTTATTTTTTCTCAAAAAATAAGTATAGAATTGCGGGTGTGGCTTAGAATAGATGACAATATTGACTCATATATCAATTGAGAAACAGAGCGATTAATTATTTTTGCACAATTATTAATTAGAAAATGAATATTATAAAAATGAAATGAATAATATTGAAATACTTTCTTAATTTGGTTATGTTGAGATATAAACGCACAATTAATGATTCTCTCTCTTTTTTTAAATCTACTACTCTATTAAAAACAAAACTTTGTTTGAGTTAAAAAAATATGCTTATATATACTGATTTTTTCATATTATAAATTCTTGATAGATGCGAATTCTATTTTTAATGATGTGAAAAACAACAAATAGATCTAAGTATGAATAATTTGCTTTAGTATTCATGCTTATTTTGAGTATTCCCTCCATTTCTCGTTCTTCAAGTTCTCGAGCCAAATAAAATAATGTAGAATTTCCTCAAAGAGATATTTTTATTTTCGGTATTGATTTCTGACTTTTTTTTTTTTAAAAAAAAATGTGGGGTAGGAAAGAATCCGAGGAGTCCATATGCTCGTTTCCGATTTGTACTCTTCATATAATTTGCGCTCACTGCGAGAAAATGTAATGAATTCATGAAAACAGGGCCAAAGTTCCAAGTAATAGATTCTTATCTACCCCTTAAATTATACCATCCAATGTCATATTTTTTTTTTTAAAAAAAAAATTATTTTTGTCCTTTTTTTCCCCTGCTTGTTTCAGTCGTAGAGGGATAAATATGTATACATTCGTTAGCTCGTTTTTTTGGTGAAAGAAGATGATTCAAAAATTGAACAGCAAAAAAGCATGATTTCAGATGTAAATTACATCCGTCTATTTTTTCCTTCTGTAGTAACATTTTTTTCCCCTTTTTATTCATACGAGTATTTCTTCTTTCATAACATTTTTTAAGAGGCGTATACTTTCCGTTCTTTATAAAGTTTCTATTTACATAATAATTTATTTTGGATTTAGTTCTGGATTTGATACTTTTGATTTTTGCTTAAATTGCACGCACACACACACAAATTTAGCTGCTAAAATATGTCTAAAAAGTCATCGAATAACTTTATTATAATTACATTTACTTTTATAACACTCAAAATACTTTTGAAAAATCAGGCTTCAATAGCTTTTTAATTTACTCGGGGAAAAAGATAGAAGAGTATTTATTTCACTTGGGGAACAAATGAATTATGCACAATATACCTTTATAATTTTTTAAAAAAGATTGTGATTGTTTTGTTTAATTTTTTTTAAAGGTGCGAAGGAGAGATATTATTTGGTGACAGAGAATAGGTTCAAATTCTTCTGCAATGAAGGAGTGAAGTGGTGTAGAACAATAGACTTTATTAAAATGCGACCCACGCATTTCGAAATAAAAAGTTTTCGAAATCCGTTCGAAGACTAATGGATGATTTACTAGAGAGAATTGCTTTCTTAATCCTTCGCGACTTGGGTCCTCTTAGTTTCATTGTTTTGTGATGTGCCGCTTGAATGCGCTTTTCTGTTCCATCACTCTTCCTTCTCACGTTTTCAAAAGACTGGGTTAGAAATGAAAATTTGAGGGGTTCGTTACAAAATGCGATATGGAGTTTTAAAATGCACGGAATACAAAATATATTCTATTTTAAAAATAGAGCAGTTTATTGTGTTTAAAAATTTAATACGTTTGTATATTTAATATATATACATTTCCAAAGTTTATGGAATTTAGATGTGGTATTTAAAACAACTTTTCCTTTAATTATCGATGGATATTTTTTTCACATAAATTATTACATTTTACCTCTGTCATAGTCATAATATATATTGTTCTTACTTTTTTAGTGTACTATAATGAAAAAAAAGTTTCGTAAGCAATTAGAAATTATACAAGCGGCACAGTGTCATAGTTCATAGTGTCTAAATCTATTGGATGTAAGGGAAAGAGAAGGTTCTGTCGTTTTTTCTCCGAAAAAAAAACAATTCTCATTTTATTTTAAATTTAATGTAAAATATAATTTATTTTGTTAGCTGCAACTGACTGTCAGCTTTCCAGTAGCTTATCTACCTCCTTGGAAAATAAGTCTTTTCTTTTGGGCGCAAAGTATTCTTCCATTACCATTAGGACGTCCTCATAATTTATATATTTACTTCTACCAGAGTAAAGTTTTTCCTGACCTGAACAGATAATAGTCAAATGGTGCATATGTGCTGCCTGAGGTTAAGTTTATCAATCCAATTCTAAAGTTTTTTTTGTGTGATGCTTCTTGCCACGTGTAGTCCAGTATTGTCGTGATGAAGAAACACACCCTTTCTGTTAACTAAAGATGAATGTTTATGTGAAGTTCTTTATTGTAAACATCAAGTTGTGAACACAGTCGGGCCATTTCACTTTCTTTCTGCAACTTACTGTACTGTGGTTGTCTCATCAACAACACAACATAATTTTTTCCTGATGCATGCTAGATTTGGATGTGGATGGTAAGGTGTCCACTTTGTGAACATATGCTTTTTTTTCAAACCACTTTTCATATCCATATTCAAGTGGAGCAAAAACGACACCCAATTTCTGTTGCACCCAAACTCAGAGCTTGGGCAGGAAACCAAGCCTTTTAAATTAATGCGAAACAGTAGTCGGATAAATTTCAGGCTTGAAGCCCTCTTCTGTGGTAGTTTCTGTGGATTTTTATCCTGATCATAATGCGTAGAACGTTACTGACATTTGATGACCATCCTGATCTGGATTCATCTTTCAAAGAAAAATCCCTCAAGCAAAATTACACAAGCCATCTGTTCCATGTTTGAGATGTTACTGCATCATCTCCAAACATGCTACCTTTTTTGAAGCGCAAATAACATTCAATGTCTAAATTGCACTTTTTCTTCACTTTTGTTGATAGCTTTATAGGTTTAAAAAAATTTACTGAAATGTGAAAGAATGTGCATAAATTATCCTTAGTATACTAATCTAACTGTTTAAACCAGTTTCAGTTGGATCTGAATGTTTGCTAAGAATTGGTAACGTATGAAAGTAAGCGTATTCAAAAACGATTGAACTTTTCCTTATACCCAATAAACTACTACTATGGAAGTTCAGAAAGTATGTTATGGTCCAATACTGTAGGTAAATAACATTTTATTGGGACAAGCAATATAATGCAATACAAGGCACATGTATTAAGTTATGCCTCTACATATTCAGCAACTCGTTGTAAACGTTTCTTAGAATGTAGAACTAAGCATTGAATACCTTAATTGCAGAATTCGATTCTTAGTTGTTTTTTCAAAATAATAAATTGAATATAAACATCTTGAACATACAACAGCTAAAAGCTCTCGTGTAGCTAAACAGTGCAATACGTTAATATTCACTCTCTCACCCGAAAATTCTTTCAACTTGTGCAACATATTGAAATCCAAGTTTGAGACTACATAAGGATTTAGTTAATGTTATTGGTTTTCCTTCCTTTTCCAAATCGGCTAATTGTACTCGTATGTATCTTTCTTTGAATTATTGGAACCATTTCAATATGGATGGACGGAACATTTCATATGAGAGCCACCCCTCCCCCGATATCTTACAGTCAATATCGTAGCAATAGAGTCTTTTATTAACGCCCATTACGCGTGATGCAACAATGGAATACGTTTACTAATGTCTCACTATTTTGTTCGCCTACAAAGCAACACTAACTTTTGCTACTCCAATGAAAATGCTAGGGCCAGAACTCATTGACCTGTTATCTCTTCTGAAATATCAGCCGCTTTGTAGCAAAGAGTTGACCTTCTCCTGAGAGAGAAATGTAACTTTCTGAGTGACTTATATGCAATGTTCACTCCAGAAATGTTATGTGGAGTAATTCTTCCAGAAATCTATTAGGACCACAATGATTCTCTCTAATTAAATCAGCTAGTTGAACGAGAGAATTACGCAATAGTAATGAAAAATGTTAATTTTGTAAAAGAGATTCATACTGTGACATCAGCTCATTAGTCGAACACTTGCCGACAATAATTGTCAATATTGATGAACCGTGTGACCGGGATGCCCAGATTGGACATTGTATCTCCCTAAAAATGGGTATTATTTGCTCATGCCTAGAGAAAAACAGATGTAAGTCGATTCTGAAAACGACTTTGAGGTTGCCGCACCATTTCTTTCTCCACATCCACCCAATTTTAGTCTCAGCGATTTTTTGAAAGAATGCTTATGTGAACAATATCATTTGTCGGGTAGCCTCACACGTGAAGGTCAAGAACTATCTGAATTAAAATGAGTGTCAGCATGTTGTAATGAAGACATACTCTCAGTGTAAAAGAGACAGGTCAATTTATAGCGCTTCAGATGATAAACTAGGAAGTTGGTTTCAGACGCGCAATCCTATTGTCTCCTAGCACCAATGGAGTTGAGACTAAAACGAGGAGGGTCGTGTGCAGATCAGATACGCTCGCTAATCAGAGCTGATTGGGGCCATGAAAGTGGTCCGTCTAGGGGATTTAAAGTGTCGACTCCTAAGTTGACGAAGACTTTCTCGATCTCCTAGAATTTTCTTCATCACTTTCCACCTCAGCTTTTTTCTTCTTCAAAGAGACTCGATAGAGGTTGCGCGGCGAAGAAACCAAGAGATGGAAAAGGCTTGAATGAACTGACTTTGGACTCTACCAGCGAAGTGGGGTTGCGGGGACAGCCGTACCCAGGAGCTGATCATTTCACTACTGAATTTAATGGTATGTTTTATTAATTTGGAATAAAATGCCTTTTGGCAAAAAAGCTGTGTGAGCAGTCACGTTACCAAATAATGAAGTAATTTTACTTGCTCACGTCATCACAATACTATTATACATAAATATTTAGAACAAAGCTTCAATAACTACTTTTAGAGAACTTGAAGCATAATACAATCCCTTTTTTTAAAAAAAATGACATTAGTTGGATTAAAAGCCAAATTACGATACAAACAATAAAGCAACTCCCACTAAAATCATTTAAATCTTTGGAATAATTATACCTAATTTATTTTATTATAATACATATAAGTTCCTTCTTCTTTATAAAACTTGAAAAAAGTAACATTTAATGCTTCAAAACTTTTAAATGTTAATCTTCGCATGTTACACTATTTTTTAGTCAATGTTTCCTTTTATCGCTTTATTTTATGAAAAAAGGGTAGATCATGGAATTTAAAATAAGTTATTTATGTTTCGAACGAAGTACATAAAAATGGAACCTACGCTTTGTTTTTGACTTAGCTTCGGGTCTATGATTTATTAAAATATAATTCACTGAATTCGAAAGACTTAAGTACTAAAAGGCACTTAAAAAATTAGTTTCATAATAATTTTGTGAATGAGCCCTCCTAGCCTTAGTACAACTTTTATCGGGTCGTTCTGATTATTCTAGCGGTCAAAAGAGATTAAGTTTCCTATTAAATGCTTCACCAAATACGCAAATAATTCCGAGAATTCCATCATTAATGATGAAATGCAGAATTTTTTAGCCTCTCTTTGCGGATACTTTAAGAAATTGAGTGCAACAAATTCTTCGAAAGAATTTTCTTTTCCCTTCTCTTACTTTAACTGAGAAAGCGAAATAAACTAAAAATTTTTCGGTCACAGCAAGTTTGGAATGTTTTTAACGAATAGATTTCTCTTCATTTCTCTCACGTCTAAGAAGCTGTGGTCTTTAAATTGATTTCCGATGGTTCTACCATTGGGTGTTAAAAGTAAGCCTAAGGCTTAGAAAGTTCTGAAAAAAAAGGAATTAATTATAAGTAAATCTTTACTTTGTAGCCAAGGAGGAATTTTAAAGACAAATTGACATTTTTCTGCTTGATGATTTTGGCTTGTTTAATTATTTAATAATTGTAATTTTCTTTATAATATTCAATTATATGTTTTTTGCTCTACTTTGGCATTCCATGTATACACATTTTTTATTTTAAACTCATATAATTGCATGTTGATTCATCCAATTCTTTGTAATAGAATTAATTGTAAATTACTTTTTTATGAAATATTTTTACTATTGTTTTATACATTGATTTATTTTATTTAAATTAAGATGAATGAATATTTCTTCATTCTGTGCGTCAAAAAATCAATTGCAAGCATTAATGCATATATAAATCTCCCCTATTTTAATGTGCTTATGACTCTATGGGAGAAACGCATATATATATATATATATATATATATATATATATATTCTGTAGTATAACTAAAAATAATCAATAAAAATTATTGTTAAAAAGAGGATTTTATATATTAGGTGTACAACTTTGCTTCCGCCGTTTTGCAATAGATGCCTGTAGCAGTAAGTGGTAGTCGAAATAAATAGATCGTAGATGTCATACTATAAGCTTAGGTATTTGTAAACATAACGCCATCGAAATATTAGTCGATTTGCGTCTGCATCATAAAGTTATTCTTGATTAAAAATGTCAGCTTACGAGCCAAAGTCTCGTCATTTGCGGGAGGTTTTAATTTTCTGCTTTAATAAGAAGAAATCTGCGGCTGAGGCTCATCGAATGCTCTCAAATACCTATGGTGAGGCCGCTATTAGTGAAAGAACGTGTCGAGAGTGGTTTCAACGCTTCAAGAACGGTGATTTTGACGTCGAAGACCAGCATGGTATTTGGTGGGAATAGCTCGGCGTAGTGCATTATGAGTTGTTAAAACAGACTGAAACAATCACAGGCGATCGTTATCGAACGCAATTATTGAATCATAAATGTATAATCAGTTTTTTACAATAAAGCCTCGAATTTCGGAAAAAAAACGGTGAAGCAAAGTTGTACACCTAATAATTAGTTTTTTAAATAATACACTTTAATTTAAGACAAATGTGTTTCAACGGAGAAAAATAAGAGAATTTAATTATCGTAAGAGATAACAATGTCTTATATCGTACCTTGAAATCCGTGCATTAAAAGAATCATAGATCTTGAATTTTAAAATACAATAACCAGATCATCCGATAATGAACTACTGAAATCACTTTTAAGAGGTCTTTAACATTTTAGAAATGGAATGAAAAGCAAGCTTAAAATGTGCTTCCTGCGTTTGTTTTGGGATTGTTGGGAAACATTGCCGGACAGTTTCGGAACTCTTTTTAAAAAACAAATTTTAACAATTTAGAATTCTTAATTATAATTATAGGCATACATACTATCCATAAAAACCAAAAGACCGTATAATAATTACACTTTTATTATATAAAGCTCTCGATTTTTTTCGCTTGTAATTTTAAATAAACAAAATATATTTATATAACTACCAGAACCTATCAAATAAATTATTAATATTTCAGTAACTATTAAGTGTTTTGAATTAACTACACTACAAATTAAATTTTTATTCGAATTTAAATGGCAATATTCAGTTGAAGAAGCATAGGGAATTTGTGATATTGTTATTATGATAAAATTAAATTACATTTATCTGAGTATTTTAAAAATATATATTTTGTTTTTACCGACACTTACTTCTTTTATAAATTTTTCATGCATTTTCTAAAACCTCTGGGCTTTCTTATAAATTTTACAGTTTAAGGGATTCGATTGAATTTTTATTTCAAACAGACAGTGTGTTTATGTCAGTGCTGAAGGGAAAAAAACAATCGGTATAATGAGGGTATTCAAAAATTGTGTATTACTAATACGTATTAATCACAATTTATCAGTTCAGTAGTATTTTCTTTTTCAAATTTGAGTACTAGGTGATGATTTAAGGTATCCGAACACGTTGAAAATGACGAAATTCGGTCAAGACAGATATTTTTGTTTTCTCTTTTATTGAATAGAGCCATCTTTACAAAACATATTTTGTTTTGTTTCTACTCTACCTAGAGGCCAAGCTGCAATCAATTTTTATAAAGTTAGAAAACCGGAAGTGGGTCTTTGATCTACCAGAAGTGGGCATTTAAATTACTCGAAATCTATCATGGCGAGTCTGATTACTTAAAGTATTACATATGTACTTTTATATAACATTATGAACCTGATATTTATGCTATTTTCTAGAGAATGTACGAAAATGTTGCTTATTGTATGAATATTTTTTGAGTTAGGGCTTGTTATTTAAATAATGGTCTCATAAAGAATGTGATTTTTCTTATAATGTTTACTCAATCAACTCTAAAATTTTCAAATTTTAATAAAACATTAAAATTTTAGTACATTCTCTAGATAAATGCATCTAGATTGTTTTGGTAATATTTTTTCTAATATAAGTTTATTACTTTTTTCTTTAATTGCTTTGAAGTTTTACAAAAATGTTGCTAAAATTTCACTTATAATTGTGATTTCTGTGAAATTTAGGCAATTTATTTTAAATATTGTTAGTTAAATATTAGTATTTATTGGTATTGAGTCCTAAAAAAGCCTTTATAATGTTTAAATATGTTATTTTGTTAAAAAGTGCTCCGAACGTGTTCGGATACCTTAATTATTGAAGGGATAGATTTTTAAGTATTAAAATTTTATCTATTATTTCAAAACGCCACAAAAGATAAATATACTTATTATTTCTCTCAAATTCTGTGGCCGCGATAAGACTAGTGGTCAAGATCAGGGATTCGTTGCAGGTATGTCACGAGCTCGAGCCTAGTGCCGCTGAAGACCCGCCGTGCAGATGGGACCGATGACTCAGGTGTCGAATTCGTCTCTTGACCATTGCTTAAAATTACGACGTTAATCAATGTTAGCCCACAAGTAGTTAACGTAAATGTATAACTCTAACTCTCCCGAATTCTACTTCAAGTTGAGCAGTTTTTTTTTTTTTTTTTTTTGAAAAGGTAAAGGACACAGGATGAACTCAAATTAAAGTTAATTTTAAGCTATTAATTTTATTCCTCTAGATAAAATCATTTCAACTAATTCAAGTAATTTTTTGTACATGCTGAAGCTGATTTGAGTTAGGAATGGATGGAATGAACGGAGCGATACCAGCACACGGCAAAAAAATTTACATGAACGTCAATAGATTTTGTACTACTTTATTTAAAAATGTGTCAGAGACGGCAATTCATTGATAATTAAGACAACAGCCCCTTGAAGGATAATAAGTAATTAACGAATGGATCATGTTAATCAGAATACGTTAATTATTTCTATCAAGTAATGAATCGTATCCAAGTTGAAGTCAAGGTTAATAATTTGAATCGAGGAATGACACATATATATATCGAGGAACTGCGTGAGTTGTGTATTGTTATACATATCCTCACAATGAAGTCGTTAACAAAATTAAAATATCTCCAGCTAAATGCATTTTTTCTCCAAGTAAATTTAGAATTTTACAAATTTAACTAATACTTTACTTACATAAATAAAAAGAAAATGGAATGTCATTTCTAATTTCCTTTTTGCAGTCGTATTACGGTTGAAAAATTTGAGGCATGTATTTACTATGTAACATTGTCAATATTTAATAAACGTCAGATTCTCAAGGGAGAACAAAAGTTAACGATCAATTGAAAGTACATTGTTTAATGTGCAAATAAAATTGTGTCTAGACTACAGATAAAGAGAGAAAAATGGGTTTAAATCTTAATAACATTCAGTTAAACTCCACATTATTAATTCCTTCACATATATAAAATTTCGGATAACTTATAGTAATATAAAATTCACAAAATCATCTTATATTTTTTGTCTATAAATACTGTATTTTAAACAGATTAATTTACTTATCTTTTTCTACATTTTTAATTTGAATATTCAGAGTTAATATATGTAATAAAATCTCTGTAAATTATAAGAAAGCCAAAATATCAATTAGTAAGTACTTAAAGTATCTAACAGGAAACTTTTCCGGTATAATTGAAATTTTTAAATAGTTTATCTAATTTCTACAATTTTTTTTCTCAGAAAAAAAAAATCTTAAGACATTAATTTTTTTTATTGAATTTAGAAAAACATTTTTTGAATTAGATTTTTCTTAGAAACTTGCTTTAATGATATGGCTTAAGAAGGATTAATCATTGAATTTCCATTTTTTTCATTTATTTGGGAAAAAAATCATCAAAAGCCTTAAAAATATCCTACCTTTTTCTTTTGCTTTTGAAAATACTCTTAGCTCACCTTCTTTTTAAACAAATTCTGAGCAACAAAAAATGGTCCAGAAAAGATATTTTCTGTTATTTTTATTGAAGTCAATGAATTCAATGCTTCTTTGTCTAATAAAATAGGACATTTCATAAGAAATTCAAGCTTTTAAATTAAAAAAAAACAGTGTAGAAAAAATAATTGGCAAGAATCTATTTTTGATGTTACTTTGGGTTTTAGCCTTCTTTACAATACTCTGTTATGTTTAGTTAAAAAAAATAATATCTGCTTTGTATTGGATTAATGTTTCGCCAAGAAGATGTGAAATTTCCATAAATATTACCATTCTAGGTCCCTTTATACTTTTTTCTTTCTTTATTCATTTAAGTTAAAAGCGTGTTTGTATAAAACACATCATAAATAAACCAAAAAAACTAGGTATTTAATATAGGATAATTATTTATTAAATTTTTTCCCTAGGATTCGTAATTTTCTTACAGGCAAAACTATGTACCTTTTTCTGATGAACTGTTCGATCAAAATGAAGTAAAAAAGTGGCACAACACACGCATATATATACCATACTTTATTTTGCAAATTTAATAACATTTATGAAAATAAAAAGTGTTTCTTTAGTAAATATATAGAAATATATATTAAAATGAATCCTTTTCACATATATTACCGAATATTGACACAATCTTTTTGATTGAACAATTCTCTTATATTTTTAAGTAATAAATTAAGATTAAAGATTCCAAACCGGTTTCGATAAATTAACCTATCCATTAAATCCGTTTTTTTTCTTCAGAAAAACCGAAAATCAATTATAATTTTTTTTTAGAAACACAAATTCTTATGTTTCTTTTTGTTATATCCAAGAAACATTAATATTGTAATTTATTTAAAAACAATTAAAAAGAAATGTCTATTGTATGAATGAAAGGGTAATGCTTAAGTAGTAAACAAAAAATGTTATAACGAAGTAAATGGAATTTAAGAATCAATAAACTCTAAAATACAAGAAAAAAACAATATTATTTTCTAGAATATAAAATAGTATTAATAGAGAGAAGAGACCTATACCAGGGGTGGCAAACCTTTTTGGATCAACGTGCCATTTTTTTAAAGAAATCTTTAAGGAGATATAGACGTGCCATCATAATTTTGATTTGTCATCATAGAGAAATTAATAAAATTATAAATATTAACAACTCAAACTCTTTAATTAGAACGAAAAAATAAATTTTACACTGTATAGTAGTAAGCGTTTTATTTATACGTATAATTCAAATTAAAGTAACAGTGTGAATTCTGTTGCGATAGATTAGAGATTAGGTGACAAATAACTTGTATTAGGATTGTAAGATGTTACTTTTATTAGAATGCAAACTGAATTGGAGTCATCTTCCTAACGGTTTCTAAGTGAGTCTTTTGTGTCATTCATCTCTGAAAATAAGGCCTCGCAGGCATAGGTAGAGGAAAATATTGTTAAAATAGCATGAGCCAGTTTTTACAAACAGCTAAATGTATCTGGAATCTAATTTCATGTTTCCAAAATTTTATTACTATCATTTTTACTTAAATTGCTTGTTAACATTTCTGTTTTAATCAATTCCAGCTTTTTCCATTTTTCAACAAATTTTTGAATCCATATTGAACTAGACTGGAAATCAATCAGAGTTGCATTTCAAATATTTTTTCAATTTACAACCTATACAATTGGTACAAATTCAGTTTATTAAATGAATTTACTTGAAAGTACATAAAAAACTTGAGCGTTTCCGATGATTCTTTGAACTGAGAAAATTTCGTTGAAAACTGCGCCCTATCACTCACGTTTCTCGTAATACTCCACATTGAACTTTGTTATTTTGAATTAAAATGTAAAACGTTTTGATCGGAGACGTGTCCAAAATTTTGTGTCGCGTGCCATCAGTGGCACGCGTGCCACTGGTTCGCCATCCCTGACCTATACGATTCTCTTCAATTGTTATTTCTGTATAAAATTATGTTCACCAGTGAGGTATGACCTTTTGGATGCATTCGTTTTCTTTAAGTACTATATTTTTATTTTAAAAGCAAGATTTATATATGTTATGCGTGTGTTAAACTTCTATTATTTTAATATTATTTAAGAAAATATAATTCTAACTGCTATAATGTTTGATGTTTTTTTATTTATTTTCTGTAACCCTATACATGACGTAGTTTATATATATATATATATATATATATATATATATATATATATATTGACGTCTGTTGTTGTTACTTATGTCCCCTGATCGACAGTGACATCTGATCAAGGTCCACGAAATCCATCGTGGTGAAGGACTAGATTCGTATGCCTGTTGTTAGCCTATGCTTTGAGCACCATGCAAGTGAAAGTACGACATTCCTCGGTTCCACCCCAATTTTGAGGGAGAACACTCTGGAGTCGGTTAGGGGCCTTCCATCTATCTTCCCCTTCCACCAACCTCACGAGAGGACTTGGGTTCGATGGCTAATTAGAATTACCCCATTCCCGAAAGGCACTACACATTTACAAACATGCATGCCTTCTCCGGGATTCGGACCCAGTCTCAACGGCACTGCAGTCAGCCTCACTAAACACTATACCGGATAGGTGTCGTATTGACTTTTTAATGTGGTGATTTATAAAGTTCAGAGTACTTGGAGAGATATTTTCTTTATAATAAGTTTCCTCTAAAAAAGAGATTTGTCTAACTGAAAAAAAAATATTGGTTTTTTAGGTAAGCTATCAGTGTTTAATGTTGCATTGGGCAGTTTTATTTTATACCTGCCAGATTTTCGGAAAATAATGTATGTTGCCAAATGTCTACACATACAACTCTTTTCAAAATAAATACTCAATATAATCACCTGGATTTATTTTTTTGAATAACCTATGACTGTGCTTCTGTAAAAAACGTTTTCTTTTTAAAATTTAAAGCAAAAAAAAATATGAGTTTAAAGATTAAGTAATATAATATTAATTTTTATGTTTTGCTTAGGAAATCATATCAAAAACTAGTCTCACTTAATGAAGAAACAAAAACCATATTTTCTAAATAACTTGCAAACCGAGCTTTTGTAAACCATTAATGGGATTCTAAACCAGGAGACAAATGGTTAAATAAGAATACTAAGTGTTTTTAATAACTTGTAGTATTCTTATTTAACCATTAAAATTACTTATTAATTTTAATGGTTAACCATTGAATTACATAAATTCAGACATATTCGATACTAAAATTGAAATTCATCATTATATAAATACAGAAGTAAAATGAATTATTGAATATTTTGAAGTACTTAGAAAATAATATTGTAAATTATATTTTTATGGGAAAAAAAGGAATAAAAAAGTAGAATTAAAAATATTTCTGAAATATTATTTAAATTATATTTTATTTTGTTTTATTTCCTTCCTTCTCCAATATAAATAAGTAAAATCCAGGACTGTTTTAGATTAAAGTAGGGGAGTTAAAAGATCTTTGGATAGGGTATAGGGAAGCTTTTTGTATGGTACAGAGGTTAACCAATAGATTAAATTCGCTTAACTATTCTGAAAAAAAATCATTATGTAGCGTCCAGTAAATTACAGAAAATAAAGTAATTGTTTTATTTTGCTGAAAAAAATTGTATATTTTTTAGGTTAAGTGATTGATAACAATTTAAAATAGATTCTTCATTAATTAAAGCCTTTACTTGTGGAACAAAGAATTTTGTTGGCTTAACAAGAAAAATTGAACGATTGCATATAACGCATAATTTTAATCGATCTTAATTATACTTATTTTAATAAGTAAATTTCTAAAAAGTAGCTTTGATTCACGGTATGATAGAAATAAATTATTTAATCCATTAGAAAAAAATATTTCCGAAATTTTCACTGTGGAAAACTTTTAATTATACAGAAAAATGTAATGCAATTTTTTTTATACTATACGAAAAACATAGGTAAATTAACAAGCGTTTAACGATAAAACATTGGATAAGTTTATTTTCAAGGACATGGGCAAATATGTTTAAAGCTAAATAATAACGATATTGGTTCATCCGCACATAATTCTGTACATTATATATTCTATAAGGAAATAGTTTCACTTATGCATAAATTATGTGTGTAATTCATTAAAAGTAACTTAAATTAGAATATACTTGCTACTTAATTTAACTTTGTAATAATAATTATAATAGTTTTTATTAGTATGAGGTGTGTGTGCCTGGTAGATAAATTTCTCAACACTTATTTTTTAAAAGCAATTTTAGCTTGTTGCATATTTAGATCATGAATATTACAATATAACTACCATGAAGGAATATTAAACTTTATCATACCTCTACAATACATTTATTTGAAGCTAATTAAATATTTTATGCACCTCACCCGAGCGTTTTTTGTCCTCTAGCTAGCCGCTATCTACAAGCAAGAAATCAAAGCACTCCTATGAATATTTCAAACCAAATAAATAAATCTCGTTTGTTGCCACAAAAAAGATTATGAATGCCGAAAGATTGTTTTCTGTTTTTTTTCCCTACTCACAATTAGTATTCAGTGCAAATACTTTGATTTATTCTAGCGTTTTCATTCATGTCTAAGAATAATGATGTACTCGTAATTTATAGTTCAGCATCCTTATCACTCTCTGCCTTGACGAAGGTTCAAGTTTGTGGCTAATGAATCTTCATTGTTTTTACCACTCACTTGTACCTTAGAAAACAACTCAGTGGATCCAATTCTTCCCCGAAAGATAAGATTTTAATACTCTTCATTAACACTAGAACGTCCGCAGGTGTCGATTGGACACCGAAGCTTGTTTAGTTTGTTCTCCTTTGCGTATTTTTGTAGGGGATTTGAAAATTTTTCGTGGTTTTTAATCATTTTCCATAGTGATTACACAGAGAAAGTTTTGTGGTTCTAAGTTAATCAGGACATATATTACAACTAAATATACCTAGAACGTCCGCTGCTGTCGTTTCAAAACCAGCGCAATTTATATTTATAAATAACTGTCGTTCCACAAAAGATAGTTCACCAAGTGGATACCATCTGTAAAATAAACTTCCGGAAGTAATATCGCACATTTATTTGACTGTGAATTCAGTGTTGTTGAGTTCACAACAGAAATGAGTCAGTTATATCAAAATTGCTGTGTCTAAGTGTTTCGTTGCATTTGTTATATCCACATAAAAAAGTCATTCGATTTTCGAATCTTGTGCAGAGCTGACACTCTAAAACAATGCCTCGAAGAAAAGGCCTAAGCTCTGATGAAATTGCTTATTTGTTGCTGGAGATTTTTGGGAATGAATAAGATGGAATCGAGCAGCCTTGTTATAATTTAGATTTCAATGAAGACATAAGATTGAGGGAAAGTGACTGCGAAGGGTCTGAAGAAAGTGCAGATGAAATTGATAATATTCCGGTAAATCATGATATATATGTAGCTAGGAATGACACAGAATGGATACCGCATAATAGTAATGCCCCTGGTAGATTTTTGATACGAAATGTTTTGCGACAAAGCAGTGGCCCAACAAGCTTCGTGAAATGTAACGTCACTTTTTTTTTTTAGATATAAAGGGTTCATAATATATGATAGTTACGTGAAATAAAATTAACAAGTCTTAAAACTAAACCCTACTGATCAGTAGAAGTGAAATTATTCAGTTATTACGATTATTTTATATTTTTTTTATCATGGTGTCGAAACGACACCGGTGGACGTTTAAGGGTAATCGAAATTCTGGACGTTCTAGTGTTAATGTTCACGCTCTTTGAAATCATCCGTCTCATACTAAAAATCCATTCGCCCTTCTTTTGTACTACTTAAATAAATTGTCTTACTTCACATTCTATAATTTCAATTCACAAGGGATCAATTTCAACTGATTCGTATTTCTGTTTTTTTTTAATTATTTTAAAAAATATATATGCAGCTTCAATTAACAATGTAAAGAATTGTAGGTAATATACTAAACTTTGATAAGTAATGAATTATTCTTTAAAAAAACACTTTACATGTCCTAATAATAGCCAAAGACAAAGCGGCTGATGGTACTAACAAGTGAGGGAAAAAAAAGAAGAAATTGAATAACATTTGTATTAAATTGTTATACAGATTTTGTTTTACATATTAAAAGTTATCTTTTGACAATGTTCCTACTAAAGAAATATCAAATCACAATAATACATGTAAAAACTTATATAACTTTATTGTCATATATAAATTATATTTAATCCACACATATTCTCCGATAAATTTCTTTTTAACTGTAATCATGGTAGAAAAAGATAATTTATATTCAACGTTATATATGCTGGTGCATAAAGATGACAGGATTTTTGCTTTCCATTGATTATCTGAATAAGAACTGCGCATATATTAATGTAATCCGTGTATGTACGTAAGAGAGTTCCTGTAGTACAAAAAATAACTTACAACATTAATAGAACATAACGAAGAATCGTGTACTATTAGCACAGGAAAGCCAAAAGAGAGATCACAACAGAATAAAAAAAGGGTTAAAAGGGAGTACGAAATACCTTCTTTGAACTACATAACTTGCACAACTTGAATTTGAGCTAGAAACTGCACTAACCTACTGGGAGTCAATTCCACTCTTCTCTCTAGATGATTCTGGGAAAAAGAAGGCAGGTTTTAACTATGAATTGATGTTTTAGTTTCCTTGCAGTGTTTTAATTTAATTATTATGTAAGGCAAATTAAATTTGAAAATACATTTTAAAATAAGTTCATCACATTTTCTGAGTTTGAAAGCAAAATATGTAATTTTGTTTCCAAATTAAATATCGTTATATAAAAAAATCACGATTAAAATTTATCGGTACCGGAAGTAAATGATTTCAATAAGTTTTACAAAATGTTTCAAAGAAGTGACAATCTTTAATCAATGCTTAATTGAAATGGATAATCATATGCTTTGCCTAAACACACACACACATGGCGATTGACTATAAAGTAATCATCAGCTGAAGATATAAAGGGTGTTTCTTTAGAGGTATAGAACTCTAAATTGCAATAAAACAACGATGTATTATTCGATTGACATGAATTTTTTTATTCGAAAGATAATCTTGTGGCATTAACGTTTAAATATGATTTCTGGCATAGGACTGCCACGGCTGGCTTGGAAGTAGTCCAATCTGGACGTCCAATTTTCTATGACTTTTTCCAACATTTGTGGCCGTATATCTGCAATAACACGGCGAATGTTGCCTTCCAAATTGTCAAGCGTTTGTGGCTTATCCACATAGACCAATGACTTTACATAGCCCCACAGAACATAGTCTAGCGGTGTTAAATCACAATATCTTGGAGGCCAATTCACAGGTCCAAAACGCGAAATTAGGCGGTCACCAAACGTGTCTTTCAATAAATCGATTGTGACACGAGCTGTGTGATATGTTGCTGCGCCTTGTTGAAACCACAGCTCCTGGACATTATGATTGTTCAATTCAGGAATGAAAAAGTTAGTAATCATGGTTCTATACCGATCACCATTGACTGTAACGTTGTGACCTTCATCGTTTCTGAAGAAGGATTCCACCAGCCCATAAAGCGCACCAAACAGTCAATTTTTCTGGATGTAACGGTGTTTCGACATACACTTGTGGATTAGCTTCACTCCAAATGCGGCAGTTTTGTTTGTTGACGTAGCCATTCAACCAGAAGTGCGCTTTATCGCTAAACAAAATACGCTGATGAAAATCGACCATTATTTTCGAAATAAAATTGTACAATTTGAAAGCGTTGTTCAGGCGTGAGTCTGTTCATGATGAATTGCCAAACCAAACTGAGAATAAATCACTTGACAGCTGTTAAATCGGTTGCCATCTTGGAAAGTAATGCCAACTTAAACTTCTATACCTGGAAAAAAACACTCTGTATAACTCTTATGAGTAATTTTAAATTCTATTGTTTTGAAATGTATTTTTTCCGAAATTAATGATTTTCTACAATTTGACAGAAATTATAATCAATACGTCAAAGGACTCATAGCTGTGGAAACGAATTTTGTAATCAAAGTATGTTAAAATATAGATACTGCCTAATCAAATTACTAATATTATTTATTTAAAATTTTAGGATTAATATTTATCCTGTAGTTGCAATATTTTTTTGTGAAATATACTGCAGATTACGATTTGTAAGTTCAAAGCCATGAGTAACATTCCAAAAATCAACTGACTCATTCACAACAATGGAATAGCGAGAAATAGAATAAAATGAATAGCATTTGCAGGAATTCCAAATAAATCTTTTAATGTTTTCATTATGAATTTGAGGGCATTTGACATATTAAAATATTAATTAGGAAACTGAAGTTTGCATACCCTAGGACTTTGAAGTGTTACAGAGGATAAATGCTATACAATTGATTTCCCCACCTTCAGATGAAGTTTGTTTGCATTTCTGCCAAAAGTACTAGAAAGGAACCGATACATACGAAAAGAAATAACAGTGCAATAAATGGAGTATATAAGGATAAAAAATTTTACTATAAAATCTGTTCCACGAAGTACATATAAGCTTCAGTATATCCTCTTTTTATGCATTGTAAAAGCTGTTAACCTTTTAATGATCTGCCTTCTGAAATTACTACGAACGTAAGTAAAATAAAATGCATTTGTTTCATAAAGAACACTAATTGGTTCAAGTTAAGCAAAATTTGAAAAAAAAATCGAGTTCTATTTATATATCAGTAAATTGTCTCCTTTAATTTTTATTTGCAAAATATTTGAGGCAACCAATTCCTACTAGATTCAAAAGTCCACTTAACGCAATTAATACACCTTCTATTTTAAATTTCTTTAATAGCTTGCTAATAATGCATTGATTTCGCTAAGAGGTGCTTAACGATAGTTACTTTCTGCACATGCAGTTGAGTCATTTTTTTTAATCACCGAAAGTATTGGCGAATATTAACCCTTCTGCTTAGCAGACTATGAGGTTATAGGCTCTACTTATAGGTTAACCTTACCACTAGGTTACTGCAACTCTTTCAGAACACTGGCATTTTTACATAAAAACTACTTAAAATGCTTAAGCATTTCACGAACTTATCATAAACAATGAATATTATTTAATAATAAGCAGAAAGAAAGAAATACGCAGTGTTATGCTGAAAACATCCCAAAAAAACTTCATAAGAGTTTGTCGAGGGCTCACCTTCTCATGTTATTTGATGTAAAAGATCTCGCTAATTGTTTGAATTCCCAGAGGGATCCAAAAACAGTATGGCTTGAGACAATCCATTGAATCAATACTTGAAATGATTACAACCAAGTAATAATGATATACTTTACTTTCAGTAACCAAATATATTAAATGACTATGTGTAATGCAGACAAGTTATAGGGAATACATAAACTTTTCTACTTAACTGAACGAGATTCAACCGCAAACTTATCCCGAGTAAATAACAAGTAAGATGCTTAGTTCCAAGTATTGATATGACGATGTGGCCGTGGCAACATCATAACATCATTCACAACCATCTGTTATTCTGACTTTGTGAAACTCGTATGATTATTATATTATTCTGCAGTAGCATTCACTCTTGTGTGGCGGTATCTAAATAAGCCAGTAACAGCCTCCTGACAGAGGTGATCACTTTTGTCTAGTGGATGTGTTACTAGGCTACGAATCCGAAGGTCGCGGGTTCAAAACACCGCAAAGATGACCGTGATTAAATTAAGAAAACGCAACTTTCTGAACTGTCGTCTCGCCATCTATATCACAAGCTAGAAAAAAAAATAATATGAAGAAAAATACATATAAACAAAAAATAAATGAATAAACAATAAAAATAACCACGCTCTCTTCATAAAAAAAAATCGTTCGCCTATCCACCGACTCACTGGTGGGAGAGCAGTGTGGCGGTATCTAAATAAGTCAGTAGCCGCCTCCGGCTAGAGGGAATCACTTTTGTCTAGTGGATACGTTACTAGGCTACGAATTCGAAGGTCACGGGTTCAAGCCACTACACTTTTATTGAAGCATTGTTCTAACTAAAAATTCCAATTCGGCTGGATGGAAGAAAATCCGAGTTAAAAAGAGGATACATTGCCACAAGTTTTCCATTCGTGACACTTTATCTAGTGTGTTTATTTCAACAAAACAAACCATATTATTACTATAATTTGTAATTGCTTATATAACTAAATAAGAAGTATATCATCTGACTACGTCAGACAGGCGGCATTAGAAACAACAACAGAGTATATGATTCATCTTTTAAAATCAAAGTTTGACTTTAGATAAAAAAAATATCAATAAATAAGTAGATTAAATTATATCTAAGGTTTATATTTGTTATATTTTAGAAATGAAATAATATTTATTTAAATGTTTTTAAATTCTTAAGCAATTGTTTGCGATTACTAATTTAATTTTAAATACTATACACCTTTTTTAGACTCAACATCATGTTTTCTTACAAATCCTTAAATTTTCAATCCTTCCCTCAGTTTCAGAAATCGTGAGAAAAGAGAGATATAAAAGAAACGCATTCAAGCGGTACATCAGAAGCCAATGAAACTAAGATGACTCAGATCACGAAGGATTTTGAAAGAAATTCTTTCTAGTAATTCATATACTTGTCTACGAAGGAACTTGCTATGAAAACTTTTGATTTCAAAATGCGTGGATTGCATTTTAATAAAATCTTTCTTTTACATTTACCCATTCCCTTGTTTGCGAAAAATGAAGACAATGTTTTGTTTCTCAAAAGAGCCTCAATCTTTTTCTTTTTGGAAATTCAATCAAAAATATTACAGTTGGTTAGAAAGAAACTGTGGAACTCAATTCGGTTATTTCCCCGGAGAAAAAAATGTTTCTTCGTCTTATTTACAAATAGTACATTGGAAAGTCATATGCGTTTGCACTTTAGTGAGAGTATTAAGAAAAATGAAACGTACAAAAAAATTAAAAACAATTATGGTCATATCAGTCAAAGTCTTAATGTTTGTACTTAAAACACTCGTACTTAGGTAAGTACGAGTATTTAAGCAATTACTCGTATCGGGTAAGGATACATAAAAGTAATAATACTGATGTTTATTTGATTTCTTTTTCAAATTTGTAAATAGAATAAACATTGATATCAAATGTGTTATGTTTATTGCGAAAAATATCGTAGATCTTTTCCCGTTTCCTCTCTAAGTTGGAAGATTTTGCTTAAAATTTTCACCATTTTATAGTTGTACTAGTAGTAATTATTATGCAACTGTATACAATTTTGCATTATCAATCAACGAAAAGGTGTGTCATTCAGGTTGAAATACTTGAACTAAATTCCTCATTTAAAAGAATCTGAGTTTCGTGTTAATTGAAATGAAACTTGGCATATTGCTCACTAAAATTATCAGTATTTGTGATACAAATAGATGAAAAATTAATGTTATAATGTATTAAAAATAAGTATTCTTCCTTTTTAATATTTAGCATGCACATGTGATATATGAGGTTAACGTATTAAATTATAAGCAAATATACTTTTATTACTATTTGTAACAGTTTTGCATCTGGTTTACTGCTTGTTTAGGAACATAATAACTCCGCCGTGACCAATGTAACTCTCATCGGACTAGTGTTATATATATATATATATATATATTAGGCAGAATGGACCACTTTGAAATTACTCTGATTTATGTGATCTAAAATTTTACGCGTTTCAGAAGACATACGCGGAGCAGGATTTGTCTCAACTATGACACCGAAAGTAGCTCTATCAGTAGAACCGTTTTACAACAGGTTAAATCTCCGCCTTATATGCAAATGGTTGGTTTTACCGTCGTATTGCAGTTGAAATGCACGATGATGCATCCGCTTCGTATATATTGGAAATCGAAATGTCAAAGACTGACATATCAGTCGTTGCAAAAGCTCAAATTCATCTGGATACAAAGTAGATGGTAGAAAACATCGCATTGAAACACGCACACGATAACAGCCTACTTCTAACTATTCTCGACATTCTTTAGACTGTACAAATAACTTCAAATGTTTCAATGTCTGAGAAAACTGTTTAACAACGATTGACTTCTACACAAGCTACTCATTACTAATGCCGCCTTTCATGTCAATCCATTGACAAAAATTGTGATAACCTCGGAATCCAGGCATGATGTCAAATAAATGGAAGACTTTTTCAATTAAAAAAAGTTAAGCATTATTATTCTATGTCAGAAAAATTTAAAATATTGAGCAGCTGTTCAGAGTAAATAAAATGTTTTTTCAGAATTAATTCAAAACTCATATTTAAAAAAATGATTCGTAATAATTGCTAAATAAATGTGTAATTAGTTGTGTTAAAATATAATATAATTTAAAGTTAGTAGTCGGTTGAACTTATTCCACTACTGTTCGATTATTATTATTCGGCCTATTCGACTTAAATTGTGTGTGTGTGTGGTTGACGTGCATAACTTTATTTTATTTTATTTATTTATTTTTCACTTTCTTTCATAAAAAATCCCTTATAAATAATTGAACTTTATATTTATTTTACTTTTTCTATGAATCATGATATTTTTTCTCAAAGTTCCTTCCCATTGAAGTTGAAAGTAGCAAATATACGGAAAAAGGGCATTTATATAAAACAAAATTCGTATGAAAAATTTTAGTTAAAAATTCACATCGAATGGAAATATGCAACATTCATATATATATATACAAATATATATAAACATATAAAATATATATATATATATATATATATATATATATATATATATATATAAAGGGTGTTTTTTTAGAGGTATATAACTTCAAATTGCAATAAAACAACGATGAATTATTCGATTTACATGAATTTTTTTTAATTCGAAATATAATCTTGTGACATTACATTTTAAATATGATTTCTGGCATATGACTGCCACGGCTGGCTTGGATGTAGTCCAATCTGGACGTCCAATTTTCGATGACTTTTTCCAACATTTGTGGCCGTATATCGGCAATAACACGGTGAATGTTGTCTTCCAAATGGTCAAGCGTTTGTGGCTTATCCGCATAGACAATGACTTTACATAATCCCACAGAAAATAGTCTAGCGGTGTTAAATCACAAGATCTTGGAGGCCAATTCACAGGTCCAAAAAGCGAAATTAGGCGGTCACCAAACGTGTCTTTCAATGAATCGATTGAGGCACGAGCTGTGTGACATGTTGCGCCTTGTTGAAACCACTGCTCCTGGACATCATGATTGTTCAATTAAGAATGAAAAAGTTAGTAATCATGGCTCTATACCGATGTTTCTGTAACGTTGGGCCTTCATCATTTTTGAAGAAGTACGCGAGCGAATCGAAAATTTAAAGATTTTTTTAAAAAATTAACCAAAACAGGCAGTAAAACAAAATGCTTTGTTTCCATATATAAAAAAAAAATAAACACAACAACACTGACATAATTTTGTTTATTATCTGGCCATTCAACAATAGCTATCTTTGATCCCAAAACAAATTAAAGAAAAAAAACAACGGCATTTTGTTTTATTTGACGAATTACGCCTCAATGATGATCGTTTTTTTATTACGTTTTAACATAACGAGTTACTCGTTTGTAAAAACGAAACCCAGATCCCTGCAAAAATTCTAAGAAGATAAACAATTCACCGCTGTAATTTATATTGAAATACTCGTGTCATTAATGTACAAAACAGAAAAGCAAGTCATGATTCTTCTTTTCAGCCACGGGCTGCATAGGGTATGTTTGTTAATCATTTGATTGACCTTAAACGTTATGCGAAAAAGTTCCATGGTTATTCAATATTAACGTCCCATCTTTCATGCGTTTTTGTCGACGATAAAATGTAATAATAGAGACGATATTTGGAAAATAATTGATACGTTTAACATTTCTGCACAGAACGATAATTGAAAAAATTGTCTGATTTGCGTCGTTGTTCAGGCGTGGTCTTGTACTTTTGATCATTTTAGTTCAAACCAAATTGAATTTTTCTAAATCATCAAAGAATTGAATAGTCCATTGAAAGAAGGTGCCAACTTTTTAAAATTAAAATATTCACTAAAACACCGATTTATATACAGTAAAAATAATTCTAAACAAATGATTGGGGTGACTGAGTCCCCCGCACTACCATTAATGTTGGGAGAGTGCGCGCCTGGGTCGGGTTAAAATATTTTGAAGTCTTTCTTCTAAATTTAAAAACATTAACACAATTATTCTTCAAAAGGTAATTTTATATTCAGATAATTTAACATTAATTCTAAATGCTAATTGTGTGAGGCAAAATTACAGTTCTTTTAAACAGTTATTTAAAATTATAGCATTTATGTAAAAAAAATCATTTTTTTTTTGTTCAACAATGTCGTGCGCGCGAAGCCTTGAGTTTGCTATTATATCCACAACGGCCATTTTATTTTTTAAAAATTGCAACTCGTGCGAAGACCAGTTGGTGAATTGAAACATACAAAAAAACGTTTGAACAGACAAGTACTGAACGACAAATATATAGAGATTAAACATATCATAATTTTTTTCTGAATTTAGCCGTTTCTCCATCATCGGATGGAGGCACCTCTTCGTCACGAGTTCGGTTCCAGTACCACTAAAGACACCGTGTACAGGCATATGAACGTTAAATCTTCTTAAGTTGAAACGTTTTCCCGTTGGTGTGGAACGCAGTTAGGAGATAGGGGTGCCAGCTCTGTAGAGTGTCATCCACGTCTGTTCACAATGGTTCAAAATTCGCTTGGTCCGTCGTCAAAATTTTTCGTGCAGCACAAACCGTCGATGTTCATTCAATCAATCAATCTTATAGGTAAAGGGTTAGAACAAGTTTAATAAATTCCACGGACTTCCACGGGCTTTTCATGGCAAAGTTTTTCAAACACAAGGTTTAATATCAGAACATTTGACTCTTACAATAGTTATTTTTTAATTTAGTAATCTATATTTTGTCTTCATTTATAATCCAATGCAGAAAACCGAATCATTTCTAGTAAAAAGTTTTTAGGATGTGATAAATCATAACTGCTTTTGTATCACATTTGAAACAGAAACATTTGGAAAAGAAACACCACAATCCCCAAATTCAAAGAGGATCCACTTTCATCAATAAAACATCGCCTTTTGGCCTTTTCACTATTTCAGAATATACACTGGGATGTATAATAAGCCCTTCTCGGTCAAGGTCTTGATATTGATCCCGTTCTCACACTTAACTTGCTAGAGAGTGTTGATTCCAGAGAAATATTTATGGGTTTAATTCTACCATGCCAAAACATGAACTTAAATGTTTTTACGGAAGGTGTTTAAAAACTAATTAATGAGGAATTTAAAACTGGGATTGGCAACCTGAATCAATCAAAGCTGGGGCTTTTTTACAAATCATTTTTACGTCCAAAATTTAAGATTTTTTTTTTTTGAGAAGATCGCCTGATTTTTTTCGGAACCATGCTCGTTCGTCTTTCAAAAGTATTCACGTTTATTTTATTATGTCGAATGTTTGATCATTACGACTTAAAAATTTAGGTTTGAAATTGTTTTAATCTCTTGCGTAAATACTTGAATCACCGCAATTACAATTAACGTGGAAATTCAATATTGGGGATAGTTACATTCAAGCTTGATTTTAAAGTTTTGTGATTTATTTTTAAAGGGGTCTGGAATCCATACGAGGAAAAGCATTTTTACATGTTTTGCGCAGATGTTCGATAGGTTGCCCAGACTCTTTAGCTAAATCAATACCCTAAACCAGATGTGATCTGCTGATCGAATGCCAATATGACTACACTATTTTTCTAATGACATTTGTAGTTTCAAATAATTATCAGAAATTATAAGATCAATAAATGCATCATTTTGCGATCTGTTTCTTAACGAACAATAATATTGGAAAATAACATAATCTTGCAGCAAATTGGTATATGTATGTCTATATATTTTGAGTGATTTTACAGCATTTTTAAAATGATTTAATTATCGCGAGGGGTTAATTGGAACAAAATTTAATATATTTTATCGTATAGTCATTTAACGGTTTTTAATATACAGTAAGACGTTTGTAGCTTTAGCTTCGCCCAGAAGCATTTTTATTAGTAAATTATCAGTTTATATTCGTCATTTAAAATCATGATTGAAAAATGGGCGCCAGTATTGAAAGTTTGAGATTAAACTGCTTTTATTGGGAACAGGAAGAGATAAAGTTTTTATACTAATTTTTATCATATTTTCTAAGAACAAGTTTAATAATTTTTCTCGACTTTAGCTGTCTTACATTTAAACTTAATGCTTTATTTTTAGCCAGTTTTAAGTTCGATGACCCTCTAGTTTTTCTAATATTTCGCGAGCTCAATTTTTTCTTCTGAAGTTAACTCTCTTTCGCATTTTGATAATCATCTATACAATTTAAAAATTAAAGTTTTAACGAAAAATCTGGATCACTTTCAAATGTACTACTGTTCTCAATTTTAGTCTTTAGTTTAACATAGTGTCAAAATTTAATACTTAAGTCATGAATTTCAACAACTTTATAATGAAATATTGTTGCTTTAAGAGCATTATTTTACATTTCAGTAAAATTTAGAAAGGGGGCGCGATCCCTTGTTGATTGAAAAGGGGGCACCAGTATTAAAAAGTTTGATTCCACTGCTTTATACCGATCACAAGGTTGTAACATTAGATGAAAAATCGGTTTTGAAGAAGTACGACCAATGATTCCACCAGCCCATAAAGCGCACCGGTGTTTTTCTGGATGTAACGGTGTTTCCAACTACACAGGCGGAATTTGTGGATTAGCTTCCAACTCCAAATGCGGCAATTTTGTTTGATGACGTAGCCATTCAAAAGTGCGCTTCATCGCTAAACAAATTTTGCTTATGAAAATCGGTAACAACGGCAATCTTTTCGATGGTTCATTGAAAATACGCCTTACACTTGATGATCGTTTTGTTCAATTCTTGCACGAGGCGGAATGAAGATCCTTGAAAATCTTCAATTACAGGATGAACACAGATCCAAAATGTGCTCGGTGGCGGATGGACTCATTCACGGTCTTCCTCAATGCTTCATTGTAGCAAGACTTCTTCTGTACGCACCGTACGGCGTCTCGGGATGCGAGTTATCAATTTAGAGTAAACGTGGTGCGAAAACGTTACGTTGGTTAATCGAATTAATTTTGATGGAGGATTTTGTCGACGAAAAAATTTAACGTAGTGCGTGATACGTATTCCGCACAGAACGATTATTTTCGAAATAAAATTGCACAATTTGAAAGCGTTGTTCAGGCGTGAGTCTATTCATGATGAATTGCCAAACCAAACTGAGACTAAATCAGTTGACAGCAGTTGAATCGGTCGCCATCTTGGAAAGTAATGCAAACTTAAACTTCTATACCTGAAAAAACACTCTTTTTATATATATATATATATATTTCTTCACAATATTTGAAGAAGTTTCAGAAAAAGTATTTACTTATGAACATATTATAAAAACACGAGAGTAGCAACAAAACTGATGTAGTTTCAAAACGAATACTCTTCACAGAAAAAGGAAAAAAATAAAAAGAAAATATATGTGAACACTGATTCCAATAAAATAAAAAAAAAATTGTTACAAACCTACGTTTTTTTTGAAAAAAGAATGCGTCTGCTTTGAACACCAAGAAGCGGGGGGATAGATATTCCTCATCTGCACTTCGAAAAAAACCAAAAAGGGGGAAATATCGCTTTAAATGGCGTCATTTACCAAGTAGATAAGAATCTATTACCTAGAACTTTTGCCCCGCTATCACGAATTCATTACAAGTTTTCAGAGTGGAAGCAAATTATGTGAAGTGTACAAACCGGAAATGAGACTGCGGGTTGTTCACCCTTTAAAAAAGTAAAAGATCAATACAAGGAATAAAAGTATGCCTTTGGAGAAGTTTTGTTTTTTGTTGTAGGTTACCTGTATACCAGAAGAGCAGGAGGTGACGAGTTACTCAAAATAATGACAGGGAATGAAACAAATTATTCGTTTTTATGTGATTTATTATTTTTCCTCCCTAAATTCAGAAAACAAATAAATTCAGTCATCGATAAATGTATCTATGAAACCAAGTCAAGCTGTTCTTGAGTAAAAAATGAAATCTATCATAATGTTCCCTTTAGTACATGTTTACGGATGAAATTTCTGTGTTTTGAGTCTACTTTAATACTTTATATACAAAAGTTTAATATATGATCATTTTTGCTAACAGTTTAAATGTACTGATACAATAAAAAAACACCAATAAAAATTATGCGTGCTTCAAAATTAATCTTTAATTATGGAAATAAATAATAAACTCGAAATAATATTTATTAAATTTTTTTTTCGTTTTTAAAATTTATTTTATGTATTTCTTAGAAACAAAACTAATAAGTTGGAATAATATGTTTATTTATACAACATTTTAAATTTTTTTGCACAAATATTACTTGTTTTATTATTCCTATAAACCTAATTCGACACCATTTAGACTTAGAATTTTCATGTATTGTAACTGAACTTTCAGGTTGGTGATATTGTATTCAAAAAGATCTTGTTGCAATTATAAGAAGATATTAGAAAATACATTGGATTAAAATGTGATTTATGATCCAAATGCAAGTCACATTTCCTTTTGGGTGTAGTTTAGTACTTTAAATGCATTTCAACACAAAACTTTTAAAATCAATATTGTGTGGAAAAGCAGCAATTACTCACACTGTTTGATGGCCTACTATGGCTCTTTACCCGTCACCTGTTCATGAGGAAGTTGCTATATATAAAAATTGATTCAGTTTTGAATATAAATCAAAACATGTATGTTACATATCAAAATATGATCTTTGAGTTTTTTTTCAATATATCTATAATGTTGGAAATTATTCTCTTTTTAAAAGTATTATTGTTTGTTTTGATTTAAGAATTCATATAACTAATTTTTCTTACTGTTTATTTCATTTACTGATATTTAATCGTTTGGTTTTATCGGTTTTTTTATATTAATCGTTTTAATAGTTTTGTTGCAAAAGTTGGCATCCTTTTTGTCGTGATTCTTGGTGTAAGAATTATTCAGTTGACTGCTAGAATTCAAATTTGATATGTGCTTTTGAAACGTAAAAGAAAAGGTAGTTGCTTGTACTGATTAATTCGATTTGATCTTATATTGAAAAACAATTTCCTTGGTGTTCTTACGTGTTAATATGTGTTATTGTTTATTACATCCTAGTTTTAATTAAAAAAATTCATTCTATTTCGAATTCATTATTTTTTATCATTTGTTGAACTCTGAACCACGGAAACAAAAACAAAAAACTGGTCAATTGTTCAGAATTACTCAGAAAAGTATTTTCAATAGTTCTATAAATGAATGAGCCATTATCGTTTTAGAATATTTTTTATCCTGTAGTTTATACTATTATAAAGGTCAAAACAAATTAAATCGGCTATTATAAAATTCAGCAAATTCGCAAAAAATTCCTAGAATTCCATCCTAAGCAATGGAATGTAAATATTTATTTTATTTATTTGTGGATTTTCAAAAGAATTGAATACAGCAAATTCTTCGAAAAAATTTTCTTTTCAATCTTTTCACATTTACCAAGAAAAAGAAGGAGAAAAAATTGAATTCCTCGTCACAGTAGGTTTGGAAGGTTTTTTGACAAATTGTATTTCTCTTCATTTCTCACATATCTAGGAAAATTGTCGTTTTTTAAATTGGTTTCAAATGGACTTTCGACTGAGTGTTTAAAAGAAGTTAAATATTTAAAGAACTCTAAAGCTTTTAAATTAATTATAAGTAAATATTTAATTAACTTTAATTACAATAATTGTGATTTTTCAATTAGTTTCTGAATCGCCGAAACTCATATGCAAAATTTTTTAACAATATTTTAAAATTTAGACATCAAACTCACAAATGTATTATTTTAATACAACAATAATTAAATATTACATTAGATATTCCTTTGCAATTTACCTTTGAGTAAGAATTTTATGTAATATTGTTATTTTATTTATTTATTTTTGATTATTTGACTTTGATTTAATTTGATTTGTTTTTAATTTAAGTTGTAGTGTGAATCAGCATAAGAACTTTTGGGGATGTATCTGGTATTTTTAAACCCCGCTGAAGTGACGAGGATGATGCCCGAACTGGAACCTCTTTTATAAACTTCCACACCGCGACAAAGGCAGCTTTATTATGTTTAACATGTCTCAACACTCTCACGACTTGTGTTTGGGGTAGTATCACTTGGGGGGGCTAGTACTCACATTTATAGGGATGACATCCTAGATGCTTATGTGCGCCATTATGCTAGGGAAATATGTGGTTCTTTCGCGCTACAGGATGGTAATGCAAGACCTTACATCGTGAATGCTTATCTTGTGCAGGAAACAATTTAGCGCATGCAGTGGCCATCTCGAATACCAGATCTTAACCTTATTGACCATGTGCGGGGCGCTTTAGGACGACATATAACTGCTCTCATATTCTCTATTAGGATCCTAGCCACGCTTTAAACTGTCTTGGAAGAGCAATGACTCACATTTCATACAGAGTTAAAATACTGTATAATTAAAAGCATTACACATCGCTGCATGTGCTGTATTGCTTCTCGGGGGGATCATACCCTACATTAAAGGTACTTTCCCTACACCACATCCAATTTGTTCATTGTGTACACTTGCTAATTTCTATAAAACCATAATTGTCTGGTGATATATGTTTATGCTACTCTATACCTTCCTGAATTGTATAATGCGTATAAACTTCATTAAATTAACACATAACTTTTGAGTTAATGTCATTTTTGTGATTATTCCTTAATTTATGATAACCATTGCGTTCAATGGACAAAGTTAAAAAAAGTATTTTGTGCTTAGTTCAAAGAAAGATATTTCATATTCAATCTGTTAATTGCATATGGTATTTTCGAAAATATCCACATTCTTTCCATCTGTATTTATCACAAACTAACTTCGCTTAGAATTGCTAAGTTTTGGCAAAATATAATCTTTCATTTCATGTATCAACGTCAACACGCACACTTATATAACTTTAGCAATATGAGTGTGGTAATTATAATGTGGTTTTATAATTTTATGTTATAATTATAATTATATGTTATAATTTTATGTTTGAACTTCAGAGAAATAATTGGAGTAATATAACTTTTATTAGTAATAACTTTCATGCAATGATATTAAATTCCAAAATTTTATTTATAATTGAAGACTTTTCAAATAAGGCAATGGAACCAAAGTTGGAATACTTACAAAAATGTGCGTTGTAACTATATCCTAATCAAAATAAAGAGCATTTTAATTAATTGCATGTTAATTACAAGAAGGGGTTACTTAAAGTAAATGAACTGTATATGAGTAAGTTTAAATATACGTGTAGCGGGCTCTCTTGCGTTTTCAATTAACCCCTGGGGAAATCTATTTTGTTGATTGCTTGAGAAACTCGCCTTGTAAAGGATCCGTGATATGCATATTAACAATGCTATTTAAAGAGATCTGGAGTAATTGTTAAGCGAATGAGATTGTAATTGTAAGAAGGGTATATTAGGATTGATTGGTAAATTCATGATTATATATTTAGATCAGATTCTACGAGTTAAAAGAAAACTCGTGTATTGAATGTAAATTTGTGTAAGTGTATCTCATGTTTGGACTAATATGAGTTGAACCTTGCATGGTTGTGTCTCAAAGCAGTCTCCAAAGATTTAATGAACGTTTATTATTTTTAGTAAGAAACAAACTTTATTTTGCGCCTATTGCATGTTTTCCACTTTGATATATCGTTATTAGATTAAATAAAAATATTTGAGAGTTTTGGGATAGATTATTGGTGGGGAGTTGGTGTTCGTTCTCCCCATCACAGCATTAATATGAACTTCAGCACATTTCATAAACACCCACCTACACTTACTCCAGTGGTAGAAGTCGCTTCAAATTGACTGTCTTGACTGAATTTTTTTAGACAATGTGGTAAAGGTTTTAAGTGTAATCACAGACAATATTAAGCATGAAATCATCACAACCTTGATATATTTGCATTTGAAAAAATTGCAAAATTTGCAAAGTTAAATCTGGGAGACAGTTTTCCGATAGTACGTGATGTGATGGCTTTGAAGGCAGAGTTTTTAACGACAAAGTAAAAAAGGGGTCAATATATTTCTAGTTTTTATGTATTGTTTGTTGAAAGTGGAAACATTATTTAACATAGTGATGGTTGAGGAAGGACATAATAAGGAAAGAGTGTCTTTGTAAATTGTTGATTTTTAAGAAGACAGAAACAGGACGACAAAAGCTCTGTTGTTGCAGATGTTAGAAAAGTATGATGATGGGAATTTGGTACATGCATCATCAAATAGCTATATCAGTGATTCCCAAAGTGGTCCATATGGACCCCCAGGTGTCTATGAAGACCAGAAAGAGGTTCATGTCAGTGAAAAAATAATTGGGGGGTTCATGAGGTGTAAATGGGAGCTTATAATGGTGGCTCACATTAAACCAAATAATGATTTTAATTTTAAAAGAACATTTAGTCAATTGGGAACCAGATTTTATCTATTTAATAGATTTATTTACTAAATTTAATAAGGTTAATTTGCAGTTACAAGATGACAGCATAAAATTATTAAAACATGGGCCATGTCCGCAATTTAGGCTTTAAAAAGACATACATGTTATTTATAACGAATTATGGAATATCGTGAGAAAAGTTTTAATTACTTTTCCTAGTGAGAAGGAGTTTCAGGGTGGTTGCCAATCTTCAAAACAAAAAAAGAAAGGGGAGGGGGGAAATAAGGTCTGGACACTACTAACCGAGGAGATTTAGCATTAAACCTGACACGATTGATTCCAAATGTTGACAAATTGTTGTTGAAGTACCAGATTTTTACCTCCCTTAAAAGGTATTTGTTTGTTGCTCAGTTATTTTATGTATTAATTAAATTTTACTTTAAATTAACATGTCTTTCTTCAGTTTTAAACATCATACTCACTTCAGTTAGACATTTAAATTGCTTAAAGTAAGTAGATCTATACCAGCTGTCAAAAAGATATTTAAATTCGTAAAACTGCAAAATTCCAATATTAGAGATATATTATATAAACAGGGGTCTACCCCAAACCATAAAACATGGCAAGGGGTCTATGAGACAAAAAAAGTTTGGGAACTTCTGAGCTATATGAATGGGTCAAAAGATATTTAAATTCGTAAAACTGCAAAATTCCAATATTAGATATGTTATATAAACAGGGGTCTACCCCAAACCATAAAACATGGCAAGGGGTCTATGAGACAAAAAAAGTTTGGGAACTTCTGAGCTATATGAATGGGTAGAATTTTGGAAGTGGAGTAAACGACTAATGAGGGAGAAAATGTGGGAATAGGTAGCCTCCTAAAAGAGGAAATGATTACAGGTAGTTACCAGATTTATAGGCTGCCGGAAGTTATTGACACATTCAATAGAATAGTCGGAATGGGAATTTAAATTCCAGGACTGAGTATAGTAGCTAGAGTCAAAACTGGTCACGGTGCGGTCAAGCTGAAAGAAGGCTGAGCAGAAATTTAAACTGGCAAACGGCTGAATTAAATGTGGTACTCGTGTAGGTAAAATAAAGTCTCCAATTTTTTTTAGGACAAGTCAAAGATGAATCCAATTGAGATGACAGATGAGGCATTTCTAAAGGCCTTGTAGAACACTCGAGCAGAAAATAGTTTCTTTCTGCAGATGTTTATAAGAAATAATTTTCTTTTCAACCAAATAGAAAGCCAAATGAATCTGGCGTGATATATCAAGGGGAGATATATGTTATAATTTAGGGATTGTAATTTTTAAATGAAGAATTTAAATGTTTGGGGATCTTGACCTTCGTTTATAGGCTTTTTTTCCACTCGCTCTAAGACTAATTTCCCCAAAATTAATTTTACCATTAAAACTAGTACACGTGGATTCAATCGTACGCATTTTGGGCTGTCTGTCGTGTGTTGTCCGAAAAGAGATTGACATTCTACTAAAGCCTGCTGTAGGAAAGTTCTTGTATACAAAAATGATGTGATAATTTCTTTTTAGTCGTTTCAGAAATGCATTCAATATTTAAGACAATCGAGCTGTTTCTTTCTGTTCCATCTTTTGAGGGAATAAATTAGCACAACCTTCAATCACAAAAACCTATTTTTCTAATAGTAAAATTCCGTTTGCCTCTTTCGAGTAAAATAAGCAAAAAATGGAGTGTTTGACTTAATGTCACGATACTATCTTTTGACATATATTAATATATTCAATAATGCGGAGAAGTATAAAATAAAATCACTTTGTATATTATCTACATTTTTTTACAAAATTCTAATATGCACATTAGTTTGTTACTTTATCTTTCACTTTCGCACATATTTTGAAAATGTATTTCTCAAGTTGTTATAAAGAGCGTACAAACTTCTCCCCACAATAAAGTCTTCGTAAATCCATTGATATAAAAAGGTACTATCTTATAATGCCAACTGGGGATTGCAATATCGAACCAAAAGTTCAATACCGGTATTCAGTATTTTTTAGGTTTTTATACCGGGATACCGGTTTTAATGCCAGTAGTAGAAATTTTAGAAAAATAAATAAAATTCGGGGGGTTCGTTGTTTTATTTGCCAGTTTTATTAGAGAGTGTAAGTATCAAAAAGAATAATTTGTAACTTATAAATTTTAAGAGTACATAAAGAATCACAATGAATTAAAGGAACATCTTATTTATTTAAATCACAAGACAGTTTATAAGTATACAAGTATTTACCTCTAAATCCCTCATCTTCAAATAAATCGATTTCTCATCGGATGGTTTTGGATATATCTGATTTCTGTATTGTACTTTGTTTTGTTGAATTTTTTTTTACTTATCACTAATTCTAATTTTGGTTCAAGAGACAGTTCCTTTTCACTATCGGTATTAGTGTCGTCATCATCATCTTCGATAACTGTACCGAATTCTTCTGAATATGAACAGGATTGTGTGTAAATAATTTTAAGAAAATTTACTACAAACTTGATCAAATTTGAATTGGTTAGTCTATTTTCTTCTGTTTTGACTCAACACAATAAACAACACTAGCAGTGGACTGTTATTCTTTTATTTCTCTACTCCGTACACTACTTCTCTCGGAGTTATTGGTGCACACACACTGAAGTTTTTTTTTTTTTTACAATCAGCTAGAGGGCGCTGTTCATTAACAGAACTAACATCTTTTATTCTTCTTCTGCCTTGTTTTCACAGATACGAATATTCGACTATGAATCCTGCGTGTGTGCAGTATCGCTCTGAGCTGTAATAGACTAGTTTTTGAGTGCATTCTTGGATGATTCACATATTTTATCACTTCTCTTGATTGTACGATGAAACAACTTTATGTTCACAGTCTATCTAATTTCGCCCGTTCGGATGACAAAATTAAAAGGTATAATATTTTGCTATGTTGGCGATCCCTGAACATATAGTGGAGACAATTTCCAAAATTTCTAGTAAATACTGAAAAACTCACATTTAAACTTGCGAATACCGGTATTACAAAATTGTACAAATGGCTCAAAATACCAGTATTCGATATCCTGGTATACCGGTATTACAACCCCTAATGCCAACCAATTGAAAGTTTTTGACCTTTCTGATATTACAATTTATCAGTTTATTAAAAAGTCAAAGTATTTTTTTATAATATTTCAAAATATTTATGGTGGAAATTGTTAAATATGTATATATATGTATATATATATATATATATGCATTAAGTTTACATAAGTGTGTATGCTAAATAATTTCACAGCCGTAAAAATAATATTAGGATTTTCAATCTCTTAGAAAAATATGTCTTTCTCATCACATTTTGAAAGTGTTCACATGTTTGCATTCACAAACTATGTTTGACTTAATCTGATAAAAAATAAATAGATAAATAAACATAAAAAAACATAAAACATCAAAAGTTTTAACTTTTAATATTTTTTCAAACTTAATATACTTAGTTCGTACTTTTTTGATGCACACAGCTTTTACATGACAGAAAAAAAGTCTCATAATCAATTCCTTTTCTGTGACTTCTGTTGACGGGGCTGAACTTTGTGTTTTGTCTAATAAAATAAGACATCTCATTAGAGATCCAATCTTTTCAGATTAGAAAAGATAGAGGGAAAAAAAGAGAATTAGAAATAATTTATTTTTCAGATGTTACATCGGTTCCAGATTTCTTTGAAATCTGCTGTTGTAGCTAAACTTCAAAGAATTTTTTCCCTATATGTTTCATGCTAGATTAATATTTTCAGAAGAAGAGGTGAGTCTTCCTTTGAACTGATGCTTCTCTCTTTCTATTCTTCATTTATTTCTTTAAAAAATTTTGAAACACAGTTTGTATAAAGAACCCAGCAAATCTAGCAACAAATATACCTGCTGTGAACATAGTTATTTTTGAATATCTTTTGTACGGCCAATTTTACATCACAAGAAATAACACTTTTTTTGTAAATTTTTTTGTGTTAAAATGAAGAGGAAAGAAGGATTAACACGAAAAAAAAAGATTTTATTTTATACAATACTTAAAGACAAAAAAATTATATTTTTACTACTTTGAAATATATTTATTCTTTAAACATTCTTATTCCTTAAAAGTCTTATTTCCTCATAATTAAATTATTCACTGTCAATAAATTTACAACATGGATATCATTGATTATTTTTAACTCAAATGAAAATAAAAATACCACTTAAATTAGAAAGCTACAGTTTTTAAAGATAGAACAAACAACTGACATTATATTAGTAAATTTTAATCACCAGGAAGTAATATATGATTTGTTATAAATTTGTAGTTTAATTTGATAAATAGTCAAAAGTGCTTTTTAATACGGATTTTTCCTTTGAATGAATTGTTTTCCTATTATATTGCAGTTCAATATATATTCGAAATTGTGTGTGATATATGACAATCAATTTCATGTTTTTTTTTAATTTCTTCTTCCTGATGTAACTTGAAATAATGCTTTAGAAAATCGAGAAAAACATTATTTCAGAAATAATTATATTGCAGTAATTGTAGTATCATTAATATGCATGCAAGAAAACATTATTAATTACAATCTTTCGAGGAATTGACATAGATACTTTTTAATCTGATATGAATTATTATGATTTGGTCAATTGATTCGTTATTCAATTTCCCTTAAGAAGCAAGCCAAAGTTTAACTAGGAATGGATGTAGCTTCTATCAGTACACAGTCCAGTACCACAGTCAGTGCCGGTTTATGCTCATTTCGGGCCCTGGGCGCAGAAGATCTAAGGGCCCACTTGGCACAGGTAAATTGAAATTTATAACAAGACAATGTGGTTAAGGGGAGGTGGAAACCTCTCTCTTTATATATATATTATATATATATATATATATATATATATATATATATATATATATATATATATATATACTGACAATGTTAAATTGGCTGTTTTCGATGTACCTTTTCTCAAAATCTGTTATTTGTACATGCTTGAAATTTTTCATACAATTAAAGAACACGTTTTTCATTATACTGAAATTAAGATTTAGCTAATTTTGAATTTTTTAGTAATTTATGAAATAAAGAGTGTTTTTTTCCAGGTATAGAAATTTAAGTTGGCATTACTTTCCAAGATGACAACCGATTTAACAGCTGTCCAGTGATTTATTCTCAGTTTGGTATGGCAATTCATCAAAACGATCATCAAGCAAGGCGTAGATTCGTCGAATGGGCCCAAAATGAGATTGCCGTTGTTCCCGATTTTCTTAAGCGAATTTTGTTTAGCGATGAAGCGCACTTCTGGTTGAATGGCTACGTCAACAAACAAAACTGCCACATTTGGAGTGAAGCTAATCCACAAGTGTACGTCGAAACACCGTTACATCCAGAAAAACTGACTGTTTGGTGCGCTTTATGGGCTGGTGGAATCCTTCTTCAAAAACGATGAAGGCCACAACGTTACAGTCAATGGTGATCGGTATAGAGCCATGATTACTAACTTTTTCATTCCTGAATTGAACATTCATGATGTCCAGGAGCTGTGGTTCCAACAAGACGGCGCAACATGTCACACAGCTCGTGCCACAATCGATTTATTGAAAGACGTTTGGTGACCGCCTAATTTCACGTTTTGGACCTGTGAATTGGCCTCAAGATCTTGTGCTTTAATACCGCTAGACTATTTGCTGTGGGGGCTATGTAAAGTCATTGTCTATGCGGATAAGCCACAAACGCTTAACCATTTGGAAGACAACATTCGCCGTGTTATTGCCGATATACTGCCACAAATGTTGGAAAAAGTCATCGAAAATTGGACGTCCAGATTGGACTACATCCGAGCCAGCCGTGGCGGTCATATGCCAGAAATCATATTTAAAATGTAATGCCACAAGATTATCTTTCGAATGAAAAAAATCATGTCAATCGAATAATACATCGATGTTTTATTGCAATTTAAAGTTTTATACCTCTAAAAAAACACCCTTTATTTTATCAAACATTGTGAAATTTGCCCATTTTTCACATGAAAAATTTGTAAAAAATAAATTTTTGAGTGTTTTTTAAAACGCTAATTTCAGTATATATTAGCTATCATCTATATATATAAAGGAGAAAAGCGACTCACTCACTCACTGACTGACTGACTAATCACGATATCTCCGGAACTATTAAACCTACAGACTTGAAATTTGGTAGGTAGGTTCCCTTCATGGAGTAGACGTCAGCTAAGAACGAATTTAGCAAACTTCGAACCCCAAGGAGCGTTACGGGGGTTTAAGGGGCGTTATAGATAAATATTTCCGTTACTAAACTATTAGATGTACAGTCGTGAGAGAAAAAAACTTGGTATACAGATTTCTTTCATAAAGTAGAGATTCCCTACATAATGATTTTTACAAAAATCGACCTGCAAGGGGCGTTGAGGGCGCTAAGGGGCGTTATACATAATTATATCCATTTTTAAACTATTAGACTTACAGTCTTGAAATTTGGTAAGCGGATTCCCTTCATAGTGTACAGATCCCCTACAGAATGGGTTTTGTGAAATTCGACTCCCAAGTGGCGTTGTAGAGAATTAAGTGGCGTTATAGGAAATTAACTCTTTTTTTAAACTATTAGACGTAAAAGCTCGAAATTCAGTGAGCTGATTCCATTCATTGAGTAGAGATCCGCTATAAGATGCGTTTTGTGAAAATCGTTTCCTAAGTGGCGTTGCGGGGGCTTAAGGGGCGTTATAGATAATTATTTCCGTTTTTAAACTATTATACTTACAGTCTTGAAATTTGGTAAGCGGAATCCTTTCATAGAGTACAGATCCACTGCAAAATGGGTTTTGTGAAAATCGACCCAAGTGGCGTTGTGGAGAATTAAGGGGCGTTATATAGGCAATTAACTCCTTTTTTAAACTATTAGACGTAAAATCTTGAAATTTAGTAAGCAGATTCCATTCACTGAGTAGAGATCTGTCAAAAGATGGACTTTGTGAAAATCGTTTCCTAAGTGGCGTTGCGGGGCTTAAGAGGCGTTATAAATAATTATTTCCATTTCTAAACTATTAGACGTACAGTCTTGAAATTTGATAAGCGGATCCCTTTCATAATATACAGATCCCCTACAGAATGGGTTTTGTGAAAATCGACCCCAAGTGGCGTTGTGGAGAATTAAGGGGCAAAATAGGCAATTAACTCCTTTTTTAAACTATTAGACGTAAAATCTTGAAATTAAGTTAGCAGATTCCATTCACTGAGTAGTGATCTGTCATGAGATGGGTTTTGTGTAAATGGTTTCCTAAGTGGCGTTGCGGGGACTTAAGGGGCGTTTTAGATAATTATCTCCATTTTTAAACTATAAGACGTACACTCTTAAAATTTGGTAAGTGAATTCCTTTCATGGTGTAGAGATCCGCTACAAAATAGTTTGGGGGAAAATTGATCCCCAAGGGTCACTGAGGGTGATTAAGAGGCGTAATAGATAAATATTTCCGCGTTTCAACTAATAGAACCACCTGCTTGAAAATTAGAAGGTATGTTCCATTCATGGAATAAAGTTCCTTTTACAAAGAGTTTTGCGAAAACGGACCCCCAAAGGAGTGAGTTTGCGAGGGATTAAGGCATGTTATAGAAAAATTCCTGTTTTTGAATATAACTCATTTACTTGAAATTTGTTGAGCAATTTTCTTTAGTTGAATAGAGTTCCACTAAGAATGGATTTTACGGAAATCAACTCCAGGGGGAAGCGGGTGAGTTATTGGGGCGTATTGATAGACAAAATCCCCGTTTTTGAACTGCTAAGGCTATAATAATAAAATTTGGTTTGCATGTCTGTTTTGTTTATTTGGAATCCGCTAAGAATGCTCTCAACGAGGTATTGATGATAAAAGTTCCGTTTTTGCTCTGTTAGATTTACACTTAAAATTTAGCACGCATGTTTATTTTATAGAGTAGAAATCCACTGAAAGTTGCTTTGGTAGAAATCCACTTGATTATTAGGTTAAGGGAGAGAAAAAAATATTTCTCCTTCTATTTTAGATATAAATAGAAATCAGATATTATAATTTATGTTCTTTTGATATCAAGGGGCGAGAGTGTAACAGCTTTAAATATATTTTTCAATACAATCGAATTCTTAATGCTAGATATCAATAATTAATATATATGTAAACAGTATACATATATACAACATCGTGAAATACACAATGAAGCGTGTGGGTAACGGCTAGTTATAAATATATCATTAAAAATATACATACTTGTGAACAGTAGTTTCTCAGAAAAGCTACATCGAGCATCAAAATTTACATTTTGAGATTCATTGATATTAATGTATACAGTGAGACTTCTCATCGGCTAGAAAATAAAAAAAATAAAAGGCTCAATTTACAATAAAAAATACATGTTTTGGTTTGTATCAGACGTTCAACTTTTACAAGAAAATGAAGTCCTTTTTTACATTTTTTGCCATTGAAATACACTGGTGTGCAAACCCTAAGCAACAGGTGGGTTTATTGCCATAATTTCACGAAAAGTCATCTGAGAGACATGAAATTCAGAAATGAGGGAGAGTATTATGTACGTAAAGGATGACGAAAGCATCGGTGCTGAAAAAGGAATACAATGCATACTGTATGGAATCAAACAAAAACAAGCTTTATTGAACGCACAGTATCTTGACTTATGATGGTCTATCCAACAGGAAGAACAACAAGCAGATGTTCCTTAATATAGTATATGCCCTCCCCTCACTGCAATGGTTGCTTCCCACCGTCTCCGCATACTCAGAACCAGCTGGAGCAACATTTCTTGAGGTAGGAGTACCCATTCTTCAATCAGCATCTGTTTGAGTTGTTTGGTGTTCTCCGGATGATGTAAGCGTGCTGCAATACGTCTCCCCAAAGCATCCCACACATGTTCGATGGGATTTAAATCTGGGGAGTACGCTGGACAATCCATTCGAGTGATATCTTAACTTTCCAGCAGCTCCTCAACAGCAAGATGTGGCCGTGCATTGTCATCCATAAAAAAGGAGTCTGGGCCAATGGCACCTCGGAACAGACGCATATGGGGAAGAAGAACCTCCTCACATTAGCGATACCCGATTACAGACCCTCTATCGAAAATGTGGAGCTCAGTTCGCCCGTACAGCATAATGCCTCCCCAGACAAAAGCTCTAGGACCACCGTAATGGTGTCTTTCCTTGATGCTACTGGTATAAAACCCTATCTCTCTCCAAATCAAAACGCGTTGAGAATCACTTCTGGTACTGACCCGACTCTCATCCGTAAAGAGGACACGACTCCATTGACAGTTGCCCAGTTTTTGTGCTCTCTGCACAACTGTAAACGGTGGCGTGGGTGGTCAACTTTCAATGGGAGGCAGCGTTCAGGACCGAGGGCGAATAGGGCCCCTTTGTGAAGGCGTCTGGCCGCAGTAAACCGCGACACTTTTCCTCCCGTTGCTGTAGAGAGTTGCTGAGCAATGACGCTTGCTTATTGCCGTCGACCTCTTTTCGCCTGCAGGATGATATATCAGTCATCCCCTGCAGTTGTCGTCCTCGAGCGGTCACTACCAACTATTCTAACAGCTGTACCTGTGATTTGGAACGCTTTCCAAGCGCGCGAAACGGCACTTTTGTTGATATTCCGAACTCTGCAACTACACTGGTGACGGTACGCCCCTCCTCCAGCTTTCCGATCATTCTTCCACGTGTGAATTTGGCCAGGTGATTTCTTCTAGCCATATTTCACGAACTGACTTACTGGCACTTGCAGCGAATATGTTGAATTGCGTCTCCGTCGTTCATTTTATTCTACTGTTGAGCAGCGCGTGCTGACATCACGCGTTTTGCGTACGCTCATGTCGCTTCTGACGTTTGGTTCCTGATATTTGCATACGCATTTCGTTTCTACTGACTTACTTGTTCACTGTACTGATCTCCAGACCTCCTTTTCTGCAATTTCATGGCTATCTGCTAAATTTTTTACAATGTTGCTTAAGTTTTGCTCACCAGTGTAGGTGTGACCCAGTTTCAACGAGTATTTTCAAAATAAGTTTTACGAGCTTCTAATTACCCTAGAGGTTAAAGTAAGGTATTTTTAGAAAGGTTAAAATCGATACAATTTGAAAAATGAAAAAATCTCAAATTGTCGAAAAAATATCATTTTAGCTTTCCAACACCTCCCAAGTTCAGCTTATGCGGGCCCCTGGGCATCCCCCCAAGTGCCCAATGGATACACATCCACTGACCACAGTCAAATAGCATGTACGAAATGGAACGACACTCATGTCTTATTGATGTGATTTACTTTCAGGAATGTTGAACACTTTTTTGACTAAATAAACAGCCGGATCTCTTCCTTAAGGAACACAATTGCGACCTGCTAGAAAGGCGATTTTAATCATTTTACACATTTGTGAATTTTATTTATCAATTAGAGAAATTTATCAAGAAATTCAACATGTTACCACTAAAAATTGGTTCTGTTATATTGAAAATGTCTGGTGACACTAAGAATCCAGGTAAAAACGGATAAATACCTTATTGTATCCTTTATTGTGTAACAGGTAAACATTTGTATAAATACATAAATTTTCCTAATATTGTTATCTTTTAATATCCCATGTATATTGGTTTTAATCGCTCCTTTTACTTGAAATTTGACTATTTCTTTATGTGTGAGCTTTTTGTTCTACTGATACATTATGTAGAAGCTTTTGCACATCCTTATACATAAATGGTTAACGTTTTCTTAGATTTCATTAATTTATTTCACACTTACAGCAAAAATAAAATGCCTTACATTTTTGAATAGTGTGTATTTAGGGGCCTTAGTTTTTATTTTCTAGTTCTATCTGAAGGGATTTTCAGATCGTTTATTTTTAAAATCCTTTCTTTGGAATTATTCTTTGTAATTCATTTGATAAATATGGAGTTATTACACTAATACATTTTTAACTTCTTTTTGTCTCTAGTAAAAAAAAATGAGTAATTTTATTTTTTGTGTCTGACTCTATAGGAAAACTAAAATCTTTCAGGATAAATATGACATGATGAGAAACTTAACCTAGCCCTTTTAAGTCAAATGAAAAAGCAATTTTTTACGTGCATAATTTTCTGTTAACCGTAGGAGATATATTTAAAGTTTAATTTTTGCCTTTAAAATCCATCATTTTTATTTTAATCATGTTGTATTACATATAGAAATTAAATTCTGCACATCAGTTAACTTCTAAGTTAAGGTTTTATAGTTTTCCAGTGTAGCACGTAATGGTTAACAAGAAAATGAAATGTTAAGGGATGGATAAAATAGTAAAAGTTGAAGAACACTTGAAAATCTTCGCATTCTATGTATCTATTATTTCCCTAGTAAGGAATGGGACATACCCTATGCAAATTATTTTGATGCAAAAAAATATTTTCCAACTCATATCTATAGAAATTTTTGCAAAGTTAAAAGAATTTGCTAAAATATATTAACTCAAGTGTTTCCTCAAAATTGTCGGAGTATTATGGAAAAAAATATTTCAATGAAAGTTTTTTGTTTTAATTTAACAATTATGAATTATGAATTTACATTAGAGTAAAATTAAAAATTCATTTTGTTAAATAAAAGCAAAATGTGTCTTCTAACATTAAGAAGCAAACAAAAAGGTTTTTTTTAATGTATATTTTAACACAAAGTCTTATTTTTATTTTCAAAATTCAGTTTACTGCAAAAATATATTATTTTCGTCCCATTGTTCAGGTGTCTGAAAATTACATTTTTAATTATTTTTGAACTTTGAAAAATTGTTAATTATTTTTGGCTCTTTATAAAAATTGAGTTTTTTGATATTCTTGTTATGGGTATTAGAAACGAAAATGACTTTCTCAGCTTTCAGCGTTTCTGACTTTTGCTTATTTAAATTGAATAGTTTCATTTTTCTTTTGTATTCGCTATTCTTATTTCCCTTTTCTAAAACGATTCATTTTTACTTTGCATTTAAATGTTTCTGTCATAAACTTTTAGGATTTAAAAAAATACTAGATTTCTATTTTGCGAAAAGAAATAAACAGTTTTGGATGGATGCCATGCGACACTAAGACTAAAAAACATGCTTTTCAACATTAAATAATGCATACTTGAATAAAGACAGATTTTTTAACAATATTTTTGCTAAGAACCAGTTTTCAGAATGATGTTAATTTTAAAGTGTTTTTGTATTTTTAACAGATTGAGTTAAATTGCTCTAATTAACTTGATTTATTATTGTTATTTAAATCGAATAGAATTTTGAAGATTGGTTTTTTTACTTACTTACTTAACTTACCTTCAAAATTATTACAAAGTGGAATCATACATATGTTTAAGCATTTTATTCGTTTTTATAAATGTTTCATTAAAATTTTTAAAAAAATGGAGTATTTTTAAATTTTTTTTTATTTAAACATGATGTAATGTGAAAGATATTAACAAAACCATATATACATTAAATGTAACAGCAGCTTAATAATGTGCAAGTTTCTACAATTACACTCACGTCTGAAATTGAGTTCCCAAACGTGGTTTTTAACATCACTCTAATTTACTTCCAGAAAAAAATAAATACATATAGAATTTGTATTTTTTGTATATTTTGAAGAACGGGCAGTACAATATGTAGCTTTGTTTTAGGAAAATAAGTTGTTTAACGTTACTTTTTGCAGAACTACTGGATTGAAACCGTTTAAGCCTATGGGATCATATGGGAATTTCCCGAAGTTTTGTGAATATTGTATTAAAACAAACAAGTTAGTCCAATGCTTCTCAAACTTTTGCTTGCGACCCGATTTTTGAAGTTAACTTCTTATGGTACGGTAGGGAAAAATTTTCCTTACGCGTTACCAGTTACGGCTACGTAATGAACGTAAGGTAGAAATGTATAAAGTTCCGAATTTCCTTAAATTTCTTAAATACAGTTTGAAATAATAATGATAATAATAACTTTGTTAATTACATATAATATTAAATAGAACTTAATTATACTATTCAATACATATAATCGGGAACAACTTCAATTCTTTTAAGATCGTAGATGGTTACATTTGACGATCTACCTAAAGTATCTCAAAGTATGCTACATATAATTCACAATCAATGGTTTCACAGGCTAGTTCATGTGGTGAATATATTCTCTCTCTATTTCCTTTAAAATAATCAAATATTCAGTTTAGGTAGTCCATTAAAAGGGTCACAACCGAAAGCATATAGAAAAAGAGATGTATTTATCATTGTGTGGTTGTACTGTCTGTAAACTCATATGGAAAATTTTGTGACGGAGTATGGATATCACAAGATAATACAACGTAATTATATAGTCAACCATTCAAAAACTCTACTAGTACCCAGAGGCAGATTTTCTTTACATTTAAAAAAATTGACATTATAATGAGCTATTAAAAATGTTATGTTATATGTTTGTTTATCAAGTTATCGTTCTTCCAGTAATCATATATTACCATATATTTTAAGATGCAGACTTTAAGGGGACTTGGCACCCTTTGAGCAAACTTCTTTATTTACGTATTTAAAAATTATATTTTAGCATTTTGTACAATGTTTCTATTCAAGAAAATGTTACCAGATGAAAATTTTCATATATTATTCACTTAATTTTAAAAATTTTAATTTTTTGAAGAAAATTGGGAAAATTTTAAAATCCTACTCCTTTTGTAAAAATTAATTTTTTGACCTGAATTTTTTATAATACTCTTATGGATGATCTAAACAACTTTAGGGATCGATTATAGAATAACTTCATTCGTTTTCGAGAAAAAAAAAAAAATAAAATGTTGATATACAGGCTAAAAATCAACGAAAAAGCCAACATGTCTTACATTTTATTTTTTTAAAAAAGTATTCAGTTTATAGCAAAACGGATCCCTAATTTTATTGCATGCTTTATTTTTAACACGAAGGAAAAAAAATGGAAGTGATTGGTAAATAATTGTCGAAGGAGTAACATTTTGAATGCACTAAGGTTTCGAAAAACACAAACTGAGAACAACAACAACAGTTTATAACTGAAAATATAATTATTAAAGCTTAATTAAACTTAAAATACCACTTTAAGATATTACTTACACGTTTTTCTTTAAAATAATTGCATTTTCATATTTTTTCAACCCACACATTTTTGTAAATGACAACTTTTGTATATAACACGCCATAATAATATAGTTTTATTCTAAGGCTACAATATACGATCTTAGTTATAAACGATACAATTATTAATATAAACAGTAAATTTTGAATTTTTACTTTTAAGTAATAAATATTTAAGCTACTTTTTATTAATAGGATAAGCATTACGGTACTTTTCATAGTTTATAATGTATTTTGTTTTGCTTCCTTTCAGTAAATTAATAATTTTTTAAAGTAATTATTTATCTTAACTTTTCGATATGCTCCCGTTCCCTCAGGGGGTGTGGCTGAATTGCCTAATGTTTTAGGAATATCACGTCCCTCAAGGGGGAAACGCTACACAATTTGAGAATCGCTGGGTTAGCCTGCTGCGGTGAGAACCACTTCTCATGAAGATTTAAATGATTCCTGGATCTGGAGAATCATTTGTGAAGGTCCCCTTGGACCTCACTTTGAGAACGAGAATAAATAGGAGTCATATAAGAACTAGTAGCCATTTTTATAAACAACTTTCTTTATTTGGTTATCTTATCCAAATAGAATCAAAGACTTATTAACAAATATATCTAACTAGTATTATGAGGTTTTAAAGGTAATATCCTTTAAATTAACTTAATTAATTGATGATCCAATTAATTAGCAATTAAATAACGATCACGCAGAGATTACCACGATAAGATATCCCAGATTTATATTCAATGTTCTTATTGAACATTTAATTTTAATTTCATTCGCAATAATAAGACTAATATTTACCACACTGCAATTCAGCTCAGCTTTTATCAGAGATTAAATCTTCCAACAAGAAATCTTCAATTTAACTTCACTATAACTTTCTGCTTCAATCTCTATCTCCTACTGCTCTAACTTTACTATTCCGTTTGACTTAAATACTTTATCTAATCTGCATAACAAGGAATCCTGTCCGCTTTTTGGAGTTGATTGGAAATAGGTAGGGAATTAAATTTCCCTAAAAAGGACGACTCAGAAGGTTAGTGATAAAGTTCCGTATAGATTTGTCACACATTGGTAGGCTTGAAGTTAGCCGGTTTCAAGTGGATGTGGTTCGATGGATAAAAGAGGCACTGAAAGATTTCATCCCGCTCAGAAATCAATTCCAAACCAGTGGTACTGTCCCCCAGGAAGTTCGGCTACCAAAGAACAATGCCATCTACACAGAATCTCTATTTGACTCTACGCGCACAGTGACATTGGCGGGCAACGGCTTCTTAGCTTGCTCATGACCTTCCTTTTGTGTTTGTCAATCTACAGACGTCTTCAAACGTCTTGCAGAGACTGGACTTTAAGCACGGTTTCCTGTATTGTGTGTCCCTTTGACTGCATCCGGGAGAAAAGACCACCCATTGCGAAGCCAAAAATATCAGTCATGAACACCACAAAAAAGGGAGCGTGTTCTTTTTAGTGATGAGTCAAAATTCACCGGACGAAGTGATTTTCGTCGACTCTTCATCTGGAGAGAAAGTGGAGCTCACTTTCATCCTCTATTTAACAAAAATCTACCGATTTGGTGGTAAGAGGATCCTTGTATGGGCCAGCTTATGGTTCGGAAGTCTTACACCGCTATACGTATTCGATGCGCGTACTGTCAACTTACAGCGCTACAAGAACGATGTCTTTGAAGCTTATGTGCAGTTGTTCTGAATGCTATAAGTTCGGACTACGTTTTTAGGGATGATAATGCACAACCACACATAGCTCACGTTGTTGATAAATTTCATAAGGAAGATTATTTTCGCCGTAAGGCCATCGAAGTCTTGATCTCAATTCTGTTGAACATGTTCGGGATTATGAAAAGAGGCCATTTCTCAATGTTTCCCAGTGCTTCTCAAACTGTGAGGTGCCCCCTCAGGGGGGCGTCATAATCCTACAAGGGAGTTGCGAGTATATAAAAAGTCGAAAACAAAGAAATATTTTAAAAAAATAATAATTTACTTAAAGGAAACAAAACAAATACATTCTGACATCATAAAATACAGATTTACGCTGATATAACACACTTATACATGTATCAGTACTGCACAATGTGTTTCATAATTAATTTAACAGTACAAAGTTAAGAACCAGTTGGATAATGACCAGTGACCCTATGGACATGCCATAAACTTATGTATGAAATTTAATACTTATCTTGATAATTTGTACGGTTTATAAATAAAGTCGTATTGCAGCTATAGAGTCAAAGTCCATTATTATTGTTTTCAATACATTATTGTATAACGGGGGGGGGGAGATGAAAATTATAAGTGCAAATTGGGTCGCGAATACTGAAAGCTTGAGGAGCACTGATGTAGTCCTTTTCCCTATTGGTTAAAAGTCACGTTTTCGGAAGAATCGGGTTTGTTGCCACAAACTTTTATCTATACCTTCATAAACAGTATGACAGTTCATTATGAGGTTTGTATACCGATGCAATATGGCCACACTCTATATTAGACATACTTTTCCTGAGTTAAATGCTTTAACTTTGAAATTGTGTATATTGAGCTTAAATAAAAATAGATAAAATTAAATTGTGATTAAATAAACATATACCGTAAAATACGGTGTATAACACGCACTTTTAACACAAAAAGTAAGATCGAAATTTACGCGAGTGTTATACTCCGGGTATAATAATGGTGGCTTCAAAAATAAACAAAGTGATTAGCGTAATAAAAAATTAGACTTCTACCTTGAGCGGAAAGTTGTTTTTTAAAAGAAATGAAATTCCTTATGAACTTAAAGAGTTGCAGCTCTAAAAGTGTGTTAATTTTTTTTTTCAAAAATTGTAAAAATGCATTGAATAAAAGGCTTCGAAACGTAATAGCACATATTCATTCGTACAAAAGGCGGTGCGCATTATACGGCAAATATACCTAAACATATAAAGATGCAGCTTAAAAGTATGGAAGCGCGTTATACACCGGCGTGCGTTATACGCCGGATTTTACGGTAAATAAAATACATATTCATTATATAACAATAACGACAATTAATCAACAAATCTTTTAGTATTTTGCATTAAAAATTACTTTTTTTCCATGAAAAAATATCCTTTTATGTTTTAAAAATTACATTTTCTGTAGAAAAATCGTTTCAGATTTGCAGTTTATGAAATTTGATGAGAAGTTAAGCACGTCAAAAGAATTACAATTGCTCTAAGAATGGTGCGTACAATAAATTTAACAAGTGTTTCAACATTCAACAAATATGATTTCAGCATTTTAATAATGAGAAGTTACATTTTGTCTTAACATTTCCCGCGCCTCCATTATATCATTTTTGATATAAAGAAACTTTGATGGACTAAAGAAACTATCGTAACGTCGTGTGTAGCTATCCATCAATAAATCATTTTGTGCAGCCTAATATAATATAAAAATATTGTTTATTAGCTAAACAATTTGTTAGTGAAGTAATATAAATTCAGATTATATTCCCATTCTCAACGCCACATGCGTTCATCGTCTTTTTCACTCCAATTTCCAGACTCAGCCCTTTTCTCCATCCAAGGCGGGTTCCACTCTCTCTCTCCTTTTCCGTCTCCTCTCGTCTTCTCCTCTCGTCCGTTCTCTCCCGACTTTTTCCGTCCTTCTCCGTCTCCTCTCCCCGTCTCCTCTCCCCGTCTCTTCCCCTTTGTTTGTCCTCCTGAAAAAGAACCCTTTTAAACACCAGGGGTGTGTTCAAAACACGCCCCTCGTTCCTTCTTATTGGCAGGTCACAAAAGTCTCTCTTGACCTCCCTCGTCTTATTTGCGCATAACACGCCGAAACACAACCGAGCCGTCTGTCCCAAGGCGCCATAATTCCTTGTCGAACATCTGGACACACTTGTCCATCACGCCACCTGTTCCTAGTATCCCCTTCACACAACACTAGAAAAGACGACATGATTATTTTAAGATAGGCTTCGCCTATTGTCAATGGGGTGCCGGCTCTACTTTACTATTATGGCGACCCGTCAGTCTATCTTCACTCCCTGAGTTCAGACAATAAACAATGGCCACGTGCACTGGTCATTCCACAGCTGGTGGATCATAAAAATGCAGGGACAATCGATGATTTTGACCAGCTGGTGAAACCATAAACCTATTGTATCGAAAATGGGAATTCACAACCATCGACGATGTCACACTATGAAATATGGAATAATAATTCATTTTAGATAAAGATTTATAAGCTGCTTGGATTAAGTATTACAAAACAATGAGTGGAACTGACAATATTCCTTTATAAACATGATTTTCAAAGTTTTCTGTAAATGAAGGAGTTCTTACGAAAGTTAACAGTTTTCTTTGAAATATATCAATTGTTGACTCAACATTTAGTGTATTTCTACATAACTTAAAATAGATAATTTTGAGATGAATATATATAATTGATTTTTTAAGTTGGGGTTCTTTTAAATTATTATCTTCAGAAAGTTTAAATAAATGAAATCTTTTACGTTGTGCAAAACACATCCAGCCTTTTCAAATGTTTGATCCAAATAAATGTTTTAAGCAGTTGGGAAAAAATCGTATTTTAGGGTAACACTTTTTTTTGAAAAATTTAATTTTTAATTTATTATACGCAAAAGTATTTATGTTATATTCGAAGATGAGAGATATAAATTCTTTTTATATCAGTTAATCTAATTTTACAAACACAGTCGGACCTCTATAGAACGCAGTCACTAAATCCCGGAAAAAGTTGATTATATAGAAAATACGTTATACAGAGGTTGATCTTTTAATGTACTTTATAAACCACATAAAACAAATTTTAAGTTCATAAACATTATATATTAAACAAAATACTTATTCACACCTTTTTTTTAAAATTAATATATGTTTATTTTATATCTCTAACTCATAAAAAACAAAGAAAGAAAGAAGAACTTTGTGATGTTCCTCCCCTTGGAAGTACATCTCTCGAAGTATCAGTGTGAGCTAGAGGTGTAGGGTTAGCGAAAGAAAATGGATCAAACACTATCTTCTTCACATCTCATTTCTTAGATTTGGTTGGAAAAGAGTTGTCATTAATTCTGGCCCAAAGAACCCAAAGGACTTGTTAAAGAAAAGACGCGTAAGACGTCACAACTTCAAGGAAAACGAGAAAAAAGAATGTAGAAGAATTCACTGTATCTTCAATAATAAGAAAATAATTTTGTAGTAAAATTAATGAATTACAAGGACATTTTATTATTTAAAGCATACGAGTAATATTAAACATACATTATTTTATAATTAGAACACGGGGCAACTCCACTACGGGTGATGGAGGATATAGATGATGTTTCTAGTGAACTGGGAAATGAGGGTTAAAGGTTGCACTTCTTGGATAAAACGTCCAGAATAGGGATTGCAATATCGCACCAAAAGTTCAATACCGGGGTATTTGGTATTTCTTAGAACTTAATTTCGCTATACTGCTTTTAATACCGGTAGTAGAAATTTTAGAAAAAGAAAGAAAACACAGTTTTTTTTCAGCGTAACACAATTGTTGATTTGCACAAATCTTTGCAACTTTTTTCTTAACTGTTGCTCCATCATTTGTTATGGATACAATATCTTTTTTCAGGGATAATCTATATTTCACTCATTTAGATTTAAGCACTTCCACACATTTTTCGGCTGGCATACTTCCCGAGAAGAGTGTAAGTCCTATTTTCCAAAAAATTGTTTCTGAATGAATATTTATATTTAAATGGTCTCTATTTCTTGCTCTTGTCCATTCATCAAATGTAAGACTAAATGTTTCACCATTTACTTATAATTGTATCAGCTAGTGTTTCAAAAAATTGTTAACACCGTTAATGTAGTTTATAACAGTTCTTATAGTATTAATCGATGTTGGTAGATTTTTAAAACTTGTGGCGGAGAGTAATTTTCTTCATTCAGTAGAAGTGCAAAACACTCGAAATGGCAAACCATCCCCTGATGCTGTCGTTTTATTTATAATTTCATCTAAATTATATTTTTTTAGAAATAACCCAAAATCCCTGATGGCTTGGGATTAGAAACTGTGCTTAAACTTGTACCTTCATTGCAATTAGATTATTTCCTCTTCAAAATATTTGTAACATGTTTCGTTTTTAAATCTGTATGGAGTCCGCTTGTACTGCCTCCATTCACTTTAATAACTCTGGAACATTTTTTTTTTACTCTGAGCCATCATATTCTTTTCATCATATGAATAATGGAACCAAACCGAAGTATTATCAACTAATTTTTTCTTCTTTAAAGTTAATCCTATTCATTTTTGGGGGTTATTATTCATGATTATATATATAATGAATCTGAAAAATATTTCGAGCACTTAAGAGGACTTGGTACCCTAAAAATCACAAACCTATCGGCTTTTTTATTTTCATTTAATCTTATTCTTTGCATTATTATCATTTGTGATTGATATATCACTTGTGCATATGGAAAGTTAGAAGTTGAATAAAACTTCATTTGAAAACAAATTAGGCAATTCAGCCACACCCCGTTTTTAGGCAAGTCAAAAAAGCTAAAACACGCGTTATGATAAAAAAAATCTAGTTTTATAAATAGAAATAATAACTATAAAAAAAATGTGTAGTATTAAAAGCAGAATATTTCCGCTGGCAATACAATAATGGAAATTTTCTTCCTTGTGAAATGTGTGCATGTAAAATTTTTAAATTAAGGCATTTTATATTAATTTTATAATTTCAGTTCTTCTTCGGCGAGCAGTCATAGGTTTTTCATAAAAATGTAATACTTTAATATTATATGAAGAAAAACAGCTAAAATTTCTGTCGTCACAGAAAAAGATTTTTTTAAAAGTTTTTCTTGAGTTTTCCAGATGCAATTAGTACTATTCTAAAAAGTGGATCATTTATAAAAATGGTGGGTTGAAAACATATGAAAATGCAATTATTTTGAAGAAAAGTTTACAGTAATATCTTAAAGTGGTATTTTAACGATTTAATTAAGCTTATAATAATTATTTTTTCAGAATTATAAACTTTAAAGTGGTTTTTTTCTAGCCGAGCGTTTGTGTTTTGAAACCTTAGTGCATTCAAAATCGGTCTACTCCCTTCGACAATTATTTACCAATCACTTCCATTTTTCTTGCGTGTTGAAAAATAAAGCATGTAATAAAAATTAGGGATCCGTTTTGCTATAAACTGAATACGGTTTTTTAAAAAAAAATCGCAAAATGTAAAGACATGTTGGCTTTTTCGTTGATTTTTAGCCTGTATATCAACATTTATTTTTTTCTCGAAAACGAATGAAGTTATTCTAAAATCGATCCCTAAAGTTGTTTAGATCATCCATAAGAGTATTTTAAAAAAATTCAGGTCAAAAAATTAATTTTTACAAAAGGAGTAAAATTTTAAAATTTTCCCGATTTTCTTCAAAAAATTTTAATTTTTAAAATTGTGTGAATAATATATGAAAATTTTCATCTGGTAACATTTTCTTGAATAGAAACATTGTATAAAATGTTAAAATATAATTTTTAAATACGTAAATAAAGAAGTTTGCTCAAAGGGTGCCAAGTCCCCTTAAGTATGATATGCAAATACAATTTGAATAACAGACCAATTTGAAAAATATCGAAATATTACGCTATTTCTTCCCAAGTCCAACCTTGGCTTCTCGAATACGAATATTAGACTACGATTTCTGCGTGAGTGCAGTATAGCTATGAGCTGCAATAGGATAGTTTTCGCCTTGGAGGAATCACATATTTTACAACTTCTCTTGATTATACTATGCAGCTTTGTATTCGCAGTCTAATCAATTTCGCCCGATAGGTTAACATTGTAGTAACAGGTGATGCTAGATAAGTGAAGGCAGATGAGCTTGGATATGCTATTCCTCTTTCATCAAAAACTTAGTTAGTAGTAGTGTATTTAATTCTATTTGTCTGAGAAATAATTTATGTCTATATTTTTACGTTAAGATTTGTAGTCTTTTAACGTTTTGTATATGGCAATGAAAAGAATTAGATGATGGATTTAATGAGTTGCCTTAAAACTGTAGAACCAGCCAGGAAAAATAAAAATAAAAACAACGGAATGAGTGGAATATAGACGTTTAGAATTTTCACCAACCAAAATAAATGTTCATTTATAATATATTTTAATCATAGTTCAAGAATTAATACTATAACATAAAAACAAAAATGTATACTATTTTGCGATGTTGGCTATCCATGAACATATTGTGGAACCAATTTTAAAAATCTTTAGTAAATACCGGAAAACCGGTATTTAAATCTTGAATACCGGTATTACAAGATTGTACAAATGGCTCAAAATACCGGCATTCGGTATACCGGTATTGCAATCTCTAGTCCAGAACTTGACTGCTCTCGGCGAGTTAGGATATAATAAAACCAGTTCAAGATTTATAACCACCGTCAAATGTGTTCAAGAGAGACTAACTTGAAATTTTATCAGAATTATACTTTAAAAAAGAGGGAGAACACAGATTGAATCACAAAAGAAAATGTTTGTTACATAGAAAATGCACTTCGCTATAGAGAAGTTATTTTACGAAGAAAATCGTGAAATGTTCAAGGTTCCAGGAAAAAGTTCGCTACATAGAAAATTCGCAGTATAGAGGTTCGTTATATAGAGTTTCGATTGTATTTGACTCTAGTATATTCGTTAGTGGGATCGAAAATAAATCTAAAAATTACGAATGATAGTTGAAGAAGGAGAGTTAATTACTGAAATGTGTTGTAATTATGTAAATCCCTAATGACTTAGAATGTACTAAATATTATGATATAATATTTTAAATACATAAAATGTTTCTTAAAATGCCCCACATTCCAAATTAAAAATCCGTTTGTTTGTAACTTTAAATCTTAGAATTTTATTTTCTGTGTGCTTATAACTTTTATCTTTCCTTTAATTCTCTTGGCTTGGTTTTCGACGCACTTAAGTTGCGTGTTAATAAAGTGTCATGACAGGTTGTTTTTTGTAGAATAAATTCATGACGCGTTCAGAAAATTGCTTAGCTTAAGGCTTGTTTAGAATGTAAATCATGTAATAAGGAAAGTTAAAAAAATAATTATGCATCATAAATATCTAGATGCAGTTATATCAAGTAAGGAAACACTACATCAATTTCATCGGCGTTTCGTGTGACAAGTAATGTAGAAGATAAACTCACTATTGAAAACCAAAATTTATTACACCAGATTTTGAGGGAAAAAGAACCCCTTCTAAAGCAGTGCAATCTCTTCATAAATCATTGAGACGTCAGTCAAAACAAATAAACACATTACACGCGTCAAAAAATAAGACTTTACTTTTCATATTTAAAGATAATGAGAAGTAGCTTTATTATTACGAATGGTTCGAGAGGTTTATTCGTACCAGCATCGAAATTTTGAATGCAACATTTTTCTTCTGCGTAACTGTTTCATTTTACCAATTACATAAACACGAAAATTTCAGCTTTCAAAAAGATTAATTATGAAACACTCTAATTTTAATATTTTTAATTTGTTGCGGTCCACCGTGGTGTAAGTGTGGCTATTCTGTATTAAAGTTACATGTTTTTTTTTTCTCAACCCTTATTTTTGACGTTAACATTTGTGCACCCTCTTTTAAAATATGACAGCATACTAATTTTGCTGCAAAAACTCAAGTAAAACAAAATTATCAAGAGTTGAATATCTGAACAACTATGGGAAACTGCTAGATCATGGAACGTGAGCGTTTACAACGCAGTGAAACGAGAACATACGTGAACTGATGATTCTGAAGTAGTCATATGTACTTAATTTATTCACTACCGGGTCCCGTGCCATCGTGAGGCATGACATAATCACAAGAACCCTAGCCTGTATAAAAGCAGAGTGTGATGATGTCTAAAAATTTAATGCCTTGCTATCGCGGGAAGAGTTGATCATCAACATTTAATCTCCCCTTCAGCCGCAAATGGGGAAATATTCATTTCAGAGTGGTGGCTTTCTCCCCCTACAGCGGCAGTGAACGTATTAAGCGCCATTGTTCGCTTCCAATGAAGGTATGTGTGTCACCTACACATTTATCAAATCATTTGCTTTAATAAACATCATCGCAATTGATTGTAAAAAGACGATTCTAAAATCTTGCTGGTGACAGTGTTCCATTATTACGTTTCTTTTAGTCTAAGTAAAAGAGGTCATTAAAAATATCTTGGTGTTCTACCCAACGATCTCGATCGACTTAATACCCACCCCTGTTCTAAATAATACAAAAAGCTTCGTTTATCGGAAAGCAATTAAAACTAACAATAGTGAAAATTCAAAATTCCCGCCAGCATATAATATAACAATGCAAATTTATAGTTACAATTATGTATGAGGAAAATAGAATGCAAATCTCTTAACTTAATAATCTTCGCTCCTATGCTTGATCTTTATATAGGGCGCCCCATAAATAGCCACCAAGCTCTGTACAGCTAGATTCCTTGTTGGATGTACTCAAGAAATCCCCAGATAACTGTATCTGTACTATCCATAATTTATGAGATAAATACGGTAAATGATGATGTATGATGGGACTAGATGCAGCCCTGTGCACTTTTACGTGATTGGTTAGATATGGTATACCCTAGGCACTGAATCGTACATGGAGGTCTGGTTCTATGGCTGGCATGATCACCAGATCTCAAACTGTAAGATTTTTCCTATGGGACATCTCAAGTAATTGGTAGTTTGAGGTGAAGGGACTCGCTAACGGGCTTAGTTCATCGTCTGTATGTTGTTTGTACTTCAGTGGTCACCGCATTGCTGCGACGTGCGTATTATCCATTCCACAGCGTTCTCAAGCCGGGCTCGATATGCACTGCGGACATTTTGTGTGTGTGAACATCTGTCTTTATAAATACTACCAAATACTGCGTTGAAATAACCGATGCGGTCATTTTTCCTCACACCAGTTGTGACGTCGTACTGCTTTCCTTCATATTTTTCTCATAAACTGTGTATTGTAATGGTATTGTTTTTTGGACATATTCTTATGAATTCCCAACGAGGAATCTAACTGTGCTGAGTTTGAGTGCTATTTTTGCAACATCCTGCGTAGATCTTTATGCGCGTATAACTTCAAATAATCAATCTAGAACCTTTACATTTGCCTTAGGGGTTTCGATTGTATCCATTAAATATTAGTTGTCAGATTTGGTGACAAAATTGACCACTAATCCTTTTTTACCAATGCCATCCAATCATTCAGCATTAGTGTGAAGATTGCTCTCACATTTTTATTTGGCTGAAAAGATAACAAAGTTTATTTAATCCAGAAAAATTATAATATTTGATTAAATTATGAAATAACTTTTCAAGTAATGAATTATTGATGTGAAGTTGCAAATTCAATAGTTTTTGTTTTCCCCAAATTGTATATTCATACAATTTAATCTTTTAAAAATATTTTTTAAATATAATTTTAAGAATATTGATTAAATTTCTTCAAGACTTTTTCCTGAGGGAACAAAGGTACACATTTAAAATATTATCTTCTGTACATATCTGAGAAAATTACATATTTAATACAAATGTCAGTTGCTCTAAACTTATAAGCATTGTAAATATTACTTACAGAATCTTGCTTTGAATAACGAAAGCTTAGTAAATATTTTAAAATGAGAGTGAAGCACACAAAAATTAACTTTAAAAAGAAGCCTAGTTAATTTAAATACACAAGGTCTTTTAATTCAAGCAAGGGAATTGTAGTACTTAAATGTGCAAGTCGTTACAGATTTCACTATAAGAAAAGCTCATAAACTATACAAGAAAAGCTCATAATTTCTCTCTCACAAAAAATTATTTTTATATGAAAATAAAATAATAAGAAAACAAGTATCACAATAAACAGAATAACCTCCTTCTAGGATATTGATACGTATTTTTCTTCTTGTTGTGCTAGTAATCATTAAGATGTTAAAAATTATAATATAACTGTCTCATTCGTTTCCCTTGTCAATTTTAGACTCTCGCCCATTTCTCAAAAGGGACTTACGACAAAACAAAATGTAGGTTATGTAATTAGCTGAGTATCTTTTTAACATTTTACCATACGTGTCCTATTTTTCTACTATTTCTCATGAGATTTATTATCTTTACATCCATAGGCTCCAAGTTGCTTCTCTGAGTTCAACGAGCAAATGAAGGATGTGCGTTGTCATAACGCATTCATCAAAAATGTGAAACGTTCTATGATTATTGCGTATAATACTCTAAAAAAGTGATCAACAAAGTGGGAATTCGATGATAGTTACGTCCTTTTTTCTGCCTCCATACTAACTAATATCCAAAATCTTTGTTTATTATTATTTAGGAGTTATCGAAGTACATCACTCTGAGTCAACACTCTTACACAACGAATAACCTAATTGCACAGATGTGCACCTTCAAAAGATTTGTATTTGTACCTAAATGCATACGCGTGCACAAATGTCAAAAAGACATTAAGTTCCTAATGACAAATCTGGCAAATATTCAAGAACTGTTAACATTTTCCCTGTATGTATCTACCTCACCTAAGCAAAGATTTATCATCCTTTCCACTAATACTGGAGTACAAATTCTTTTTGTCGTAAAGTGTTTCTTCTGGCTTTCCTATAGCAGACTCTGAAGCTTTTTTAATGGGGAAGTATTTATTTCTCTATAAATCTATTGCTGTAATAAATGTTGTGTCATTCCTGACTCTGCGACTAATTGATGGTATTTAGCAGATATTTAAGAACAAACACTTCATAAAAGCATTTCCTGAAGTAATAGAATATATCTTTATTTGATATAGTATTTTTTTAATATAAATTTGAAACATCATTTTAGTTGGTATGTAATTTTTGTCATTATAAATCTAAATTTTCGCAGATTTTCCTATAAATTCTGATAAAAAAAGAGCATTCAACTCAAGGCAAACAGTTATATTAGTTAAGTTGAGATAATTCAGTTATTAAGTTATATTTCTCAAGTGGCGTTGGTAAATAAGCGAACCTTTTCATGTGTAGTTATATTTTTTAAATACTTAAATGTTTCTTCTAACTCGGTTAATCTCAGAAATGTGTTGCTTAAAATAATTCTAAAGTGATATTTACAATATTTTTTAAAATGTGCGTACATGTGTGTTTACATAATTTGTGATTCATAAAAAATGACATTATACGTTAAAACTTAAATAAAATATCATCAATCATGCACACATGATGATTTTATAATTACTAAGAAACACAAATTTATAGCTTTCCCTATATTTTCCTGTGTATATATATTTCCATTTTTCTAATAGTGAAAAAAGTTATTCTTGGATAAATTGTCGAATACCAAAAGTTAATGTCATTATTTTATCGAATTTTTTCTAGCTTTCTTTCTTATAACACATTTATTTATTTTTTTAAAAAAAATAATGCTTTTCTTATTAGACAGTAATATACACATGTTTATTTATACCTCTTTGAATGAGTATAATACATTTCTACAAATGTTGTGCTCATGGTGTATTATATAGCTATTTATTTTTCATATTTCTTAACTCCACTCATGACGACTAAAATATTTTGGAATCTTGGGACATTTACTGTAATAAATTTCAAATAAAACCCCCCTAAAGAAGAAAGCATCTGAAAAGTGAACTACAGCTGTCTCCACTTTATAATGGCAAGTGTGATAAATAGCAAAATATAAAAACATTTATCCAAGGAATAGAATTCGGAAATTATATATTTCATTGCAATTTATTAAGGCTATATTGATGGTATCTGTCAAGTGAAGTAAACTCGAAAGCATAACGCTCTCGCTGCTTTATATATACTTGACAAAACTGATAAAGCGTAAAATTATATTTCACACCCTGTTGCAACCAGCTTTTCAGCACTTTTTATTCTTACTTTTAGTCAATAAGTTCCCAACTTAAACTACCTCCTTATTTCTTAACGCTTTTGAGTTTATTTATAACCATCAACTGTTCTTTTTTTTCATTTGTTTAGAAGAGGAGATAGATTTCTTATAGAAAATAATAATATTATTCTCACTTAAACTTCAGTTTTGGACTTTTCTGGTGTCGTTCACATAGTGTAGTGATTCTGTATTTTATTACGTATTAAATATTAAGTGTTTATATTCTATTATCTTATGCTGTGAACTTACATTTGTTTTTTATTATTTATCACAAAATTGGAAAAAAATGCTGTTGTTGAAGCAAATACAATTCACTAGTAAAACTAAATCGTATTTGTTATAACACTGATATGATCATTTAAATCCAGACACATACATGAAGCTTCTTTTTAAGTAGGCAAATAATAAACAATGTCAGCATTTACTGTATTACCTGGCGAAAAAAAAACTCAACATCAAAATGACTTCTTTTATTTCCCAAAAATATTTGGCTTAAAAACTTACCTCTTTCGACGAGGAAAGTCGAAGCATTACCTAAACCAGAGGTGTCCAACCCAAATGACCTTGCGAGCCACTTTGGAAAAACATTATAATCTCGCAGGCTGCACATAAAAATATGCCCATTTGTATCAGATTTGGTACCAAAAAAAATTATTGGGGTGAAAATTTAAAACAGAACGAATTGTTATTATTCTTTTCATTATTTTTCATGTATACAGACATAAAAAATATAATAATGTTTTTATAATATAATAGTAAAATGATCAAATAATGTTTAAAATATTACAGTTGCCATTTTCTTGAAAATTACGGAGTTCCTTTTGAATTGATCTTTCGTTACTCATTGCTGAAATTTGATTGTGCTGTCATTCTCAAACGATTAAGTATAGCCTTTTATCTTAACCGTCATGAATAATTTTTTTAAACTTTAAAAAACATCTCCGACTGTCTCTTGCTTTTTGAGTACTCCAAACAGAAAGGAGGAGGAGAAACAAAAGTCGCACGCACAGAGAATCATGTACCATCCATAACAAAGGATATGCATTATGCAATTCGGAATTTATTAAAAAAGTAATTTATTAGAGTAAAAGGAAACGCAACTGTTTAATAAAATATAAATCTATTTTAATCTGAAGGACGTTTCTATAATCAAAAAGGATTTGTTTTAAAACAAGAACAGGTAACAGGCAAATACATTGTATATATATATATATATATATATATATAAATTTCCCCTTAAATAAATTTCAAAATAAAAAAAAAACCCTTAAAAACCTGATTTTTAAAAAATTTTAAAAAAGAGTCGGCGGGCCACAACTTACGTACTGGTGGGCCAACCCGGGACGTAGGCCATGTGTTGAACACCCCTGACCTAAACATTTGAATTTGTGCAACAAAATCATTAATTTTCAAGCCAAGCGAGAGAACAATTTCAAATAATCTAGGTGTTCCATCACGTTTTTTTAGAGAAAATATTTAGGATGGAAAATAAATGGATAATATTGAAAACATGCAACATTTACTTTCTCATGCTTCTTCCATCACTTTCTGCCCAAGGTCATCATTATTGGCGGATAATGTTGCCCTTCTTTTTACGTTGCACACAATTTTATGGTCATAATTGCATGTTCTAACTCAGTGCTTCTCAAACTTTCAATGTTGGCAGCCCAATTTTCATGGCACCCCCTTCATACAATATTTATGTACTGAATTCAATAATATTTTGACGCTAAAGCTACAATACGACTTTAATTATAAACTGTACAAATTATACAGACAAGTATTAATTGTGCATACAAATTTGCATGTGACAAGCCAATGGGACACATTACTTAATTATCCACCTTCTCCTTAACTTAATATTGATGAATTATTAATCCAATACATAGTGCAGTAGTGATACATTTAGAAGTATACTATATGATTGTATAAATGTGTATTGTTCATTATCTCAGAATGTATTATTCATTCTAATTCCTTTCATTAAATTAATATTTTTTATTTTCGACTTTTTGATATGCTTGCCCCCTAGTAGGATTATCATGCCCCTCCAGGGGGCATGCCCCACAGTTTGAGAAATGCTGTTTTAACTCATTGCAATACCCCATTTTTGAATTAATAGTTTTTCCTCAATAAATACCAATGTGTTTGTTCAGGCACTTTCAGGTTACAAAATTACGAAATGAAATCTATCGGCTAAATTGTCAATGGTTTATCATGAATGCACATAAACAAATGTCAATGAAATACTTGCATATTGGTATCAGTGACTAACCAATTAGTGACGGTATTAGTTCTGTATGTATAGAAAAGTGGTCATATTATTATTGTGGCATATTTCTAACCCTACATCTACCGCATTATGATTTTTTGTAAGTTTTTCATGCAATATATATCTATATATATTTAATCACGATATTGAAAATTATGAGATATACATAAACAAAATACTCAACTTTGGGAAATTTAATCCGTTAAGGCTAATTAATTAATTTAAAATATTCAACTGTAAAATTAATTATATACACTGTTCACTTAAAATAAATAATCAAACCGTTTTCTAAGGTCTTCATTAATAGACAAAAAAAATAAGGCACTTACCTTTTGACATTAACTACTTTCTCTGAACAAAAATTACAATCTTCGCAATCCGATCAAAATGTCAGCTGAAAACGCAATTTCTGCTATGAAACTATTCTCCTTCCCCGCAAAAATACTCATCATAATACTAGTACTTCATGTATCTTAGAAGAGTGTATTTGAAAGAATATTTCTGCAAAGTATAGTCAGAGTATTCGTAAAAATGGTTATTGTATGTAATTTTAAAGTTTGTGGTACTTATAAGTACCATTGGTAGATAAAGGGTTAAAACGATGCTTAAAATACATACCTGATATATATTCTCATTTAGTTTCTTAATTTTATTGCATAACTGATAATAAATCTAAAATTATTCTACAATTTTTTTCCTTATGCTATATTTTATCCTAATTCACATAAATTCTCTATGCAATATTTCCTTTTCCTTAAAAAAAGTATTTTGTAATTTTTTTATCAATATAGTTAATACCCAATCATAAAATATGTAGCGAATGTTAATTCTTCGAGTAAATTGAATTATGCATAACACAAAGTACAATCATTTCCAAAATTAAGGTCACAAACATAAAATCTGTAAAAACTGATGAACCTTTTAGTGTGTTGCTCCCCGAAATTTGGCTCAGAGACATAAATATTTGATTTGTGATACAGATACTCTGTATCAGATTTGAGTAAGGTTTGCATGTATTTGTTTGGGATTGTGTAGTAAAATTCAAATGATTTTTAAAAGCAGGTTAAGTGGTGTCATATATATAAATGAGCTTTAACAAACTTATTTGAACTAGAACTATATAATTAATTATGAATCAAAATACACCGCTCTACGCCCACATAATATTCAGTGTATTTTTTCCGTAACCCGTTATCTTGCTTATTTACTTTAATTTTCAAGAGAGTAATCCTCATTTAAGGAAACACACTAAATTTAAAATATTAAGGCTCGTACGGCGTCCTTTTTGTGAAAATGGTTTTTTTTATCTAGAAATTAAAAAATAAATTTAATTGTTTGTTCATTTTTATTTAATATGCACTGATTTGTTTTTAAAATATATATTGCAAACATAACGACAAAATTAAAAATAATTTAATGATTGAACGGAGAATATCTCAATAGAATTTCTTTTTATTGAGTTTAAGAGAAATGCTATGGTAAATTTAGCCCAGTAATAGAAATTCTGTAATTCATAAGTTAAAAAAATTATTCCAAATAAATGAAATCATTCATCTAAATATTATCCTTTCACAACACTGTAATTAGGTAAACTTTAAATATAGAGAATTAAAAATTACTAACAAATAAAATAAATGTTAAATCTTTACAGTGAATATCTTTGTTAATAAAATAAACTATGATATAATCTAAAAGAAGACAAACCCATTTAAGAAAAAAAAAATAAATGGAATTTAAATTAATGCAACTTATTTTGATTTGAAGGAGCAGTATTAGTAATACAAACCATAAATGAAATTTTATTCATGATTTTGAGCTTCGCGTACGAATTTGGAAATTTTTGTTAGATTAAATAATAAGAGATCAAAATTCGTTTAATATTCGAGAAATAAGTATTTGATGTAAATCTGATGTTTTGTCAGATTATTAATGCCCAAAAGAATTTTGTTTTTAAGGGACTACCAAACACAAAACTGATAAAATATACTTTTTTATGAACTAGAAAAGTATACATAACGCATATTTATTTTGCTTCTTTTTTACTATTTATTCTGTTCTTAAATTCGTGGTTGAATGATAATTTAGAAGTCTTATCTTTTTGTCAAGCTAAAAATAAATTGATCGATGTTAATTTTTTTTAAAACTCCTTTTTATGTAGGCTGCAATAAAAAAATAGAAATACTTAAAAGCTTTTTAAAGTGAAAAAGAGTGACAATTTATACTGATGTTAGTCATTCTTAAGAACTATGTTATGTCTAGGAACTCAAGCAAGGGTATTTTTTATGTGTAGCCTAACTACTTTAAAAACATTTTTTTTAAGACTCCAAACACTAAAAAGGTTTTTAATCATTTCATGGAACTACCGTAATTTTTCTTCCAGAACAGTGCATCCAAGGAAAAAACACAGAACACCGCATATTATTTCTGATTTTTTTTTTTGTGAACTGTTTTTGCTTAGACCCGGTGTTAAAATGGTAGATTTGTTTCTTTTTTTCTGTAGGTAGCTAATTGGCCACTTGGCTTCGATCTTTAACGTTGACCTATGAAATAAAGTGCTTTCAAGAGGAACGAAGAATAATGGTCCCGGTGATATAATCTAATCTTCTCATAGATTTTCGTATGGAAAAGAATATCAGGTTGTATCAAAATGAGAAGTCATGAAAAATGGTTGATCAAAATTCCAATTTAATTAAATAGTAAAAACAAAAATTTCATGATTTTAAAAATGGGTTAAAAATAAAAATGCGTACGCAGAATATTTATTTTAAAATGACATTTTGGAATAAATTCATGTTACATACGCAAGCATTACATTTATAAAGCCTTATATATCCATATGCCATGATGAAGGCTTCATTTATGTTTAAAAGGTAATTTAATATTTGAACCAGTGCTTCTCTCAAATTTTGAACATTGGCGACCCAATATTCAGTCATTATTTTCATTGCGCCCCCCATACAATAACAATGTATTGAATTCAATAATTATACGCTTTGACGCTAAAACTACAACACGACTTCAGCCTCTTAAGTGCCACCGACGTATATAAACGTCTCGCTCAACCAAAACGGTAATTGTCCGGGTGTATATATACGTCTTTCCTAAGTACGATATTTTATGTACACTGCTATCCATTCAATTATTCCGAAAGCTTTGGAATGCAATAAAAAGAGCTTGCGAACAAGTGTTTGCGAAATATTTACTTATTTCATAGAATTTGCTTATTTATTCCTTTTCTCCCCAATACATCAAACACGCATTCCTACGTAGAAAGCGGTTACATTGGGGAGTTATTTGCGTATCTTTTAACCAGCAGTTAAGGAATTAATTATAAATTAACCACATAAATATTAACTTTTGGATATAATGTTTTATATGACAAGCCCATCGAGTCACTCATATTTTTTAAAAACTTATTCTCAACTTAGTAGTGTTAAATTAATTATAAAATACAATGGGCGGTACTGATACATTTATGAGTGTATTACATAAGTGTAATTGTGTATTTTACTTTTCATCATGGTCAAAATTTATTTTGTTTTACTTTCCATACATTAATAATTGTCATAAATAATCTTTTGTTTTCGACTTTCGCAGAGCTATCACGCTCCCTAGGGTAACGCACTCCACAGTTTGAAAAACGCTGATTTGAACATATTTTTATGTGTTTAATTACATATTTCATACGAGATTGTCATGCAATAAAATGTAAGAGTAAAGATAAAGAGAGATAATCCATCAGCCAAATCAGAAACAATTTTGAACATCAAAGTAATTCTTTTCAAGAATCACAAGTAATTAGTTTCATTTCAGGCACCCGACTTGTTTCGAAGATCAATCTTTCAAAAATTATTTTTTAAGAAGAATTTTACTGCCTTAAAGAACATAAATAGGTTTAAAACGTCATAATTATTAAATAAATAACGTACAACACCCCTTATATTTGTAAGAAAAAATAAAATGTTAGCAAAATTTTCAATGATAAGAGAAGCGGTAAAAATAAAAATGCATTACACATCATATAGCTTTAATTTCTTTGATATTCTTCTTCGTCCATCTAATTTGCTCCAAAGCACGAGGTAAAAATAGTACAAGAAATAAATAATTTATAAGCATTCGAATTTGACGTCAATAATTTTTTTGTCAAATTTACTCTAAGCTAAAAATGTCGCAAAATGGGATTATTTGTAACAATCTTAAAACCATGGGTTTTTGTTACACAAAAAAGGCTCATAACAAGTGTTACAAATTTCATAAGATTTTTTAAAAATTCTTTTTGAGATATCCCATTTTTTATGCACAAATTTTCATAAAAAATTCAGTTTTCATAAACCACTTTTAAAACATTATTTTATACGTTAGATTAAGTAAATATTAGAAAAACGACTTAAAATCCCCTCCATTTTCCTATATTATTCCTTCTTCCTCAATACTCACATTTTGTTTTCTTTCTAATGGTTATATCATTCAACACCAAATAAACACCTTTTCGACATTTAAAATAACTTATTATTTTAATTTTAAGTTTTGTAATGCTTATCAAACACATATTGTAACATTGAATTAGCTCTTTAAATGAAACTTTAAAAGTCACACGTAAAAATAATGAACATGCCGAAATTCAGGTTCAAAGCATTAACATAATGTTTTATTGTTTAATATTATCGAATAGTTCTTCAAAATACACGCAATTGTATATAATTCCCTAGAAGTTTTTTATATACTTTCTTATATACTTCATTCTTAATATCCTAAATTTTTTAACCTGATCTTAAATTTCATTTTTTGATCGGCTGAAAAATAAATTTCAAAATGTAAGCAATAGAAATTATTCCTGTAAATCTCAACATCATATATCTATCAAATATTAAATGAATACATCCACAATACCATCGTTACATGTTTATTTCTTAAAAGAAACAAAAATTTCAAGATATGTAAAAAAGTTTAAGCATTTTTTTGAGAATGAAAAAAACCGTATAATTTAAAAATCTTAATTATATAAAAAGATAAGATTTATTATCTGTATAAAATTATTCTCTATATACTTAATCATATAATTACATACACAAGCATTGAAGGTGGAAAGTTTATTCTTTATGCAGAATAATTATAGAGTTTGTGATTTAGTACCAATTCAATAATACTAGTAGATAAAAATATTAATTTATACCAGAGGGAAACAAAAAGAGATGATTAACGCTGATTAAACTGCTGATCCGCTGATTATGAATGTGCATATAAGGATTTGGGTATAAGAATATATATATATATATATATATATATATATATATATATATATATATATATATATATATATATATATATATATTATAAAACGAAAAATAATTCTGTTTTATTTTCGACGACTACATTCTAGGAAATTCGCCTTTCGTCTTGCTTTGACAAAGGCAAAGTAAACTCCAATAAAAATATCTGTGACTGTCTATTGTGCTTAAAATTTAGAAAAATTTAGAATTTTTTTTTATTTTGTGTTTTTTAAAAGATTTATTTAACTTACCAATGCCTTAACACTATCAATCTAAGTCAAAACTTTGGAAAATGAGAAGTTTAAAAATTAAAACTGTAGTTTAAAAATATTTATATTGTGCACGTAGAAGGCTTAAATAACAACTTTTTTTTTTGTAAAATAGGCTATATTACATAAAAAGTTGCCTTTATTCTTTCACCTTTATTAAAGAAAACTTAATAGACAAACATATTTCACAATACATTGGTTAACATATAACACACCCATGCAGCGGAACATTGCATCAACGAGAACGTTACTGAAGTAACAGTAGAGAGGCATCATCAACCTTTTTTTTATCAAGATTAATACCCGTATTTTCTCATAAATCTGGCTTCAATGTTCCTTACAGTTAAGTTGTTGTTGTTATTTCTCATCCCCCCTGTCTGTCGTAGTCAGATCGAGGCCCACGAATTTCATCGGGGAAAAAAGTGGGATGTACGCCTGTCGTTGGCCTTAGCCTTGAGCACCATACAGATGACAGTAAAATTTAGCTCGGAGAAATTCCCAATGGGACGATAGATGGTGACACCACCAATATCCACGTTCACAATTTAGTCATGGAACTGAAGGGGAGGAAATATTTTCCAATCCCCTGCACTCTTGATTCAGCCCACAAGTCTTTTGGACCCACTGATTTAACGAGCACGTACTCCGTGTACTCGGAGGGTATTTAGTGGCATCGGGCATCGAACCCAGGCTTTCCGGTCTGGAGTCCCATGTTCTAATCACTAGGCAACCCATGGCCTAAAAGTAAGGTAAAAATAGTAACAAATTTTTATAAACTATATTTCATAAAAAAAAGTTTTAACATAGCATTAAAATAATAAAAATCTGTAAAATATGATTGCCAATTATTAAAATTTTCTCACTGGTGGTAAAAGAAATTAAAATTCTTCGAAATTATGAAATTTTCCTGCTAAATTCATCTTGGCAAGGGCTAAATGACGCCTGTCGTTAGCCGTACCTTTAAGCACCAAACAAGTGATAGTACGATTTGACTCGGTCCCACTCCTATTTTGAGGGAGGACACTCTGCGGGGGATCAGGTCCCCCCACACCTTTATTCCACCAACCTCAAGACAGGACATGTGGCTCGGCGGCTATTTAGAGCAGGGGTGTCCAACTCGCGACTCTGGTGCCGCATGTGGCCCGCGAAATCCTTTACAATTTTGCAAAATTCCTCTATTTTGTGCAATATTTTTGTTTAAAGAGTTTTTTTATAAGAAATAAATCCCATAACTGCTATTATTTTATCACCTTGCTTGTGTTACTGCGAATCTCTTTTTTTTTTTCTAAATTGAAATTAATCAAGCATAAGTCGTGCTCAAACTTAACGCAGGAAAATCTGCAACATCAATTACAATACGAAATTACACATGCATTGAGATCGAGTTGTAAAAACTAAGTCAAAGAGTTGAGAAACAGATATCTCATTAATTATATAAATTAAACATTATTTGATCATTGCAATATTGTTATTATATTACCTATGTTTGTAAACGTGAAAAACAATAATAATATATCAGTCGGTTTTAAATTTTAACTCCAACAAATGTTTGTAATAGATCCAAATGTAATATGAAGATACATATTTTTATAAGCGGCCCGCGAAATTATAAACTTGTTCCGAAGTGGCCCGCGAGGTCATTTGGGTTGACCACCCCTGATTTAGAGCACCCCGCTGGAGCAAAGGCGCTAAAAATTACAAACATCCGTGCCTCTTTCGGGATTCGAACCCAAGCCCAACGGCACATCAATCCGCGTCACTAACCACTATTCCGAATGGGCGGCATTCTCCTATGTAAGATATATGAATAAACTTATTACATCACGAAAAACTTTTGCCATATATAGACAGCCATTTTAAAAACTGAACTCATTTAGTTCCGAAATTTGAGTTCCTTGTAAGTGACGTCAAAGTACTTAAAATGAAATTACTAAGAATAGCTAAATTCAATTTGATAAAATAAAACAATTCTGAGGGAAAAAAATTAATAATAAAGTGCAGAAAAGTTTCTACTTGTTAATCGTCTTTTGAAACATTTCTCAACTTTCACACCAGAATAATTCATTTGCAAGAAAAATAATTATTTTCGTATTCAACATTTTTCAATTTGACCATATGTTTCATTCATTACCAATATCTCATATAAAAAAACTGGTAAAGAAATACTATCCTTAATTCAGAAAAATAGAAAATAATGTTAAAAAGTTAGAGATGCAATTATCTGAAAAAAGCAATTAATCACACAATCAAATGGGTCAATTAATTTTTCCTCTTAGAGTAATATGCCTGAATGAATTCATTAGAAAACCAAAAGCAATTTACTTTATTTATATTGTTAATTGCGTCGTTATGAATTAAATCGCATTCCAGTCATGGAAAGAAATTCTTCCTTTAATGAGTTACTGTCATGCTTTGTTTTGTGATTCCAATTATTTTCTTGCGAGTGCTTCTACTTTTACGACGACATTTGCTTTCCCATTTGTCATACTACCAAGATGTATCAAAGAACGTTACAATTTTTTTTTTTTTGCGTTTCCTAAATGAATACTTACTGTTTCTTCACATTTCATTTATCAATGTTCAAGAGAAGAATTTGGATAAGGGAAAAAAAGTCTATACATTTAGGAAAATAATTTTATATTTTTTTAATTGAAGACTTTTGAAAAAATGAAGTATTTTTTTGTGTGTAAAATATGCATTCATATATATTGTTGCGAATTTTGTGTAAATAATTTTTTTTAAAAAAAGTGTAATTAATTTATATCTAGATGTATAATACGTTTATATTACTTGATGTTACATTTATTTATTTTTTTGTCAAAATAGTATAATTCGTAAGCAACATTTTTGCTTACATTAGAATGAAGATTCAATGGAAACTTGGCAAAATCTTGGTGATAGAGCTATAGCAAAATTTTTGGCGAATATGTTGGCAACTTAATGACTATTCGGAACTATCCACGTTCTTTATACTTATAGTCCTCTTTAGGAATAATGGGTCTTTAAAAATAATTCTATTGAAAACTTCCCAAAGAAGAAGATATGAGTATGTTAATTAAGGCTTTATATAAAGATTAAACTTTCGAGTTAGTGAGAGAAAGGTTAGACTGCTAACGGATAACAGTGAGTGATTAACGTGAAGTGAGCTTGTGACTAATTTTTAACATACTTGTATTTTAGACACTGATAGTTGTGCCTGAGCGCTGTTGAAGGTGTGAAGACCTTCTGAGATTTATTCTGTGAATTTTTCTGGGTAAACTGTATTTCAAAGAATGCTCTCTGACAAATTCTCATCGCTGTTAAAGAACTGTCTTTCTCTTTGCAGCTGATTGCATAAAATCTCAGAATTTCGATAAACGTAACAATATTGCTATGCAATTAAAATATGATATTTGCAAGAATTGGCGAAAATCATTATTGCTCATTTAGTCTATTATTGATAAGTCTTCAGGATAAAAAGCCGGATAAGTACGTTCATTAAAATACTTAGATATTTTTTCGCATTTCTAATGTCCTTTATCAATCTAAAAAATTTAAATTGTTGAATGTATTTCTCAAATAATTAAGAGTTTTTTAGTGTGTCTAACTCATATAAACTGCAAATGATATTAAATAAAGAAAACCATTAACTAAACATTAAACTATACTTTTAACTTGAGAAAAACAATATAAAAACATCTTTCATAGTTAAATGTATAAAAAATAGCAATAATAATATTTTTATATAAAAACGGAACAAGATACTTCTTTCCAGACCTTAACCGGTTACACTGCGATAAATGTTTGGATAAAATAAAAGCGTAAGCAAACGTGTATCCAATTTTAATAATTCAACACTTCAAATACTTTAAAAAATTCTGAATTTTTTTTTATTACATAAGAGTTTAAGAAATTTAGGCTATTTAACAAAATTATTTTCCAACATAATTAATAGCCGTATAACTTCTATTCTATGATTTTTAGCTAATTTGGGTGTTGCTTCAATCGCCTATATAATTTAATAATACCCTATATATCCAAAATAATACTCTATAACTATTGTTATTTTTTTGCTCAAAAGCTTCATTTTGCTTAGCGTTTTTGCTCCATAAAATTATCTTATTGTTCATCTGACATGGTGTTTAAAGATTTGATATACATAAATGTACTCATATTATATATATTCTCTACAGAAGTGTAAAGATTATTTCTCTCTTTTAAGGTATTTCTTTTAAGGTAAGGTAAGACTGACAATGTTCGAACCGTTACTTTGGAAACGCATATCAATGGATAATTTGTTTGATACTTAGTGTTGTTTGAATTAGAATATACAATATATATAAACATATTTTTAAAACATTATTATAAGAAAACATATTTAAATTCAATTTTTGGTACAGAATGAAGAATGAATAGCATATTCTCAAAATTTCTCCTTTTATGAAAAATGCCTCTGTAACAATAATATTTTGCCTGCATATAGCTAGCTGTTTCCTAAATATACCAAATTTGAACTAAAATTCCTGAAATATACAGTTCAGAAAGGGATTTATTCGCACATTTTATTTTATCAAAGCAAATAAACTTGAACAAACACACCTCTATTATTATTTCAATTGATCATAACTGTAAAAATAAAAGAACATTCTTGTAAAATTTTAGTTCATCCCGGCTATAGAAGTGTTAACTATATATAGGCAAAATATTATGAGTATAGAAGCATTTTTCATAAAAGTTAAATGTTTAGAAAATATGTCATTCCTTCTTCCTTTTTTTTGTCAAAGAAATTGCCTTGAAATATTTTTTTTCTTGTAATAGTGTTCTTTAATTAATTTTATATGGATATTCTAATTCAACTGAAACTAACTGTAAAAAAAATTTGTTTATACACTTTTTTAAAATCGCGTTTCCTAACCGTAGTCAGTTACTATACGTTAAATACACTGTGCATGTTTTATTAGAGAAAATTATGCATTTAAGGGGACTTGGTACCCTAAAAATCACAAACCTATCGTTTTTTTTATTTTCATTTAATCTTATGCATTTAAAATACTTTCACGGAAAGTTAGAAGTTGAATAAAACTTCATTTGAAAACAAAAAAAGCCACACCCCTTTTTTAGAAAAAAAAAAAGCTTACATTTAATTATTTAACAAAAAGTATTTCCGAGGCAAAAATAGTAATTTTTCTTACTTACATGTAAAATTTTTATTAAGGCACTTTATATTAATAATTTTATATAATTTCAGTTCTTATTATATTTTTCATACAAATGTAATACTTTTTAATTTTAAGAAGAAAAACAGCTAAAATTTCTGTCGTGACAGAAAAAAAAAATTTTTGTTTTTCTTGAGGGTTAAAATTTACAAAAATGTGTGGGTTGAAAAAACGAAAACGTATATTTCCTTATAATAATTACATTTTAAAAGTGGAAGTTTGTGTTTTTTGTATTCAAAAGTTACTCCTTCGACAATTATTTAAAAATTTTTTCCTTCGTGTTAAAAATAAAGCATGCAATAAAATTAGGGATCCGTTTTGCTAATACTGAATACTTTTTTAAAAAAATAAAATAAGACATATTTTTAGCCTGATAATCCTAAGACTGGGTTCATTTATTTGTCTAAAAATTTAATTTTTACTGAAACTAAAAACAATTTTCATCTGGTAACATTTTCTTGAATGAGTACAAAATGGGAAAATCAAAGGGTGCCAAGTCCCCTTAAAATACTTTTCACGCTAAAAAAGTTACATTTAATTATTTAACAAAAAGTAAAATAGTCGGAAAATGAACATTCGATTTTATGTCAAAGATTGAGTTTTGAAAAACGACCTTTCCATATATTAGGCAACACATCTCAATTTTCAAGCAAATCAAGTATCATAAAGAAGCAATAAATACCACATTTCAGAGTAAAAAAATCATATTGATTTTTGACTTAGTTATCCGGTATCATTTCTTCCTTTCTTTTTTTAGCGTTTCCGTCTCGACTAATGTCGTTGAAGGAAAAAGTTAAATTTCTGTGATTACTTTTTATTGCGTTGTGGAAATGAAAAAAAAAATGAATATTTCTCATGATATTTAATATGCTCTATTAGCAATAAAAACTAACTTGTTTCCTAAACTTATATTAAGTTAATATCCTATTTTGGAACTAGTTTTAAGCTGTGATAACAGAAATAAATTATGCAAAAAAAGAAGGAAAAAAAACCATGCAACTGTAAAAATTGAGAGGAAAATAGTACAACAGTCTAAAATTCAGGAAAGGCGCAGTTATTTGTCTGATTAAGATGGATGGATTGAATTAATATGCCATCAGTGATGGGCTTATGATAGACTAAAGATAACTGAAATATTTTCGATAATTAGCGTAAATTTTAAACAATCTAAAAGACATAATAAAATTTGGCGAATTAAAATGTGTTTTTTAAATTTAATTTTAATTTAGAATTGAGTTAATTTAATATTTATGATGTTTCGGAATTCTACAGTACACTATTTAAATATTTATTGGTTTTCCAAGTGTTCAATATATTTATTTTTATGATTAACTTATAAAAAGCTTTTTATACAAATATACTTTTGTATTTTAGTATTGTTAAGATATATTTGTATATATTCTCTTTACAAAGAATTTCTCAAAATTTCATAAAAAGAAATTCGGAATAAGTAGCAACTGTTTGGGGAAAATAAAAACAGCAATAAGATTACGATTTAAAGAAAATTTTAAGTTGGTTTATCGATTAATATTTCTATAACGCCATACTTTGTAACTACTTAAGGACTACTGGCGGGTTGATTACGAGTACTGAGGAAATGAGATATAAAAATAATTTAGTTAAGAGTACTTTCTCTAAAATGGCTTAGAATTAAAAACTAGCTCACTGTGGAAAGCCCACATGCCTCACTCATCCTAAATTGAGCAAAAAAAAAAAGGTTTTCTTTTCTCACAGGATATATTAAACACAAACGTTTTAAATTATATACACATGAATAGCAAAGATTTCGAAGTACAAAGGCATGCAAAAAAGTTAAAGCAAATACCAAGAAAAAACACATGAAATGAGTAGTAAGTTAAATTTAAAATTGTTACCTCCAATACAGGTGTATCGTTACACAAGAACCAGCAGAAAGATAGTAAAAAGGCAACATATATATATAATCCAAAAAAAAGAAAAAATTATCACAATATGCGAATTTCTATTAGTTGCTTGTTTGAATGACTCCACTACATCCAGCGTAATGCGTCTTACTTTCCATTTTAAATAAACCCAAATGATGTACAGCTTTTATAAACACATACACAAACAAGGAAAAACAAATTAGCACACCAAGAAGGAATTGTCAAAATGAAAAGAAATTTTACATACGTAATGAATACTTTGATAAGTAAATGATTAGACAATCAAAGATAAAGGATTGTTTATTTCAGAGAAAAAGGCAAAAGAATAGAGGATTTAATATCGTGTTGAACCCCCTCTTACGCGAATGCACGATGCGATAAGCTCGGGCATTGAGACATACGAGTTCTGCATGATATATTGAGACATTTCGTTCCATTTTTGCTGTAACCTTGCCTCTAGTTCATTCCAACTCGCGGGATGCCCAACTCGCTGTCCCAAATGATTCCAGATATGCTCGATTATAGGCAAATCTGGGGTTTGGGAAGGCCACTGAAGGGTAATAACAGTGAAGAGACAGCCTTGTGACACCCTTGCCGTGTGAAGCCGAGCATTGTCTTGTTGAAAATGGTTCCTGGGAACCATTGCATGAATGGCAACACATGTGGTTGTGGGTTGTCATGGTCATACCACTGGGCTGTCGTGGTGCTACTAACCAATACTAGGGGTGACCGTGTATTGAAGGCAATGGCACCCCATACCATCACTCCAGGTGTGGGAGTGTTGTGGCTCTGTAAGGCAAAGACATAATTGAGGCATTCACAACGGGGTCTTAACACTCGAACAAGATTAATATCACGGCAGAGATTGAATCTCAATTCGTCGCTAAAAAGGACCTGGTTCTATTCCGCTGCAGTACAGTTTCTCGTGCATTTCACCACTCCAAACGGAGGCGTCGATGGGTGGGCGTCAAAGGCAGCACACGTAATTGGCGCCGAGATCCCCAAAGTCCTTTAGCCAAGCGCCTTCGTATGGTTCGAGAAGACACACGGGCCTCTAGTGAAGGTGCTACCTGTGCCTGGATGGCGGCCGATGAAACAGTTGTCTGTACGCGTGCATTTCTTACGATGTGGCGGTACTCTCAACGACTGGTCTGTCGAAAGTCTCCTGAGCCTTGTATTAGTGTAAATGTGTAATCTACTGGTCCCAAAACCTCCTCACAATACTATCAGAGCGGCCTAATTGACGAGCTACTCGCCTAGCTGACCACCCAGCTTACACCATGCTGATAATTCTTCCCCTCTCAAACTGCGACATCTGCTCATATTGTCTTCGAAAACTGCGTATTGGCAAGTTTTCTTCAGCTTTTCCATTGTGAATGATTCAGCAGACTCAAACAAGTTTTGGTTACCTGTTTTATACTTCATGGAGAACGACGATAAACGTCCTCGGCCAGCTATACGTAATGCGCAATCACGCTGCATTTATAATCATTTGCATATCTCTCCAACAAGTACTTTCATGCCAAGTTTCATTAGGATACCGCAATTATTTCTTGGTGCGCTAATTTTTTGGTCCATGAGTGTATATATATCTAAACCTGCAACATTGGTCCATAAGTTCCGGAGTTTGCTGATGTACTTCCGTAGGTAATATTTCCTACTAACGTGACTAGTTATACTTAGGTTTTATAGCTATTTTTATTTATTTATGGATTATGTATCCATCTATATACATAGATAGATAGATATTCTTCGATTTTTAACTGATAATTGATAGGAAAAAGATGAATACATGTAATAATTTTTAAAAGTTAGACGCAGAAGTCTGAAGTTCAGCAAACATCTATGTAATGAGCCCTATCAGGCTCACGAATCGTGATCTGCTGATCATGGCTTATGTAAAAGTTTATTTATAATGCTTGGAGTCAGTAAGTATATTTTGCCCAGTAGAATAGCCAATACACCTAGAAAAATAATTCTCAATATTCAAGAAGTTCATTTTTTAACAAGCTGGGGGACAAAATGGCATGTGCTACTCTACTTACTGGAAATAACGTGTCATCTCTTTCAAGCTCACGACAAGCCAAAACGCAAAACGTCGCACGCTACACAAGTAGTTAATGTGTTCCAGAAAATAAGAAAATATTTTGCAAATAATATAAAATAAGATGGATTAGAGTCATTTAACGTGTTAAAATTTAATGCCATAGGAGCAGGACCACATGTCACTTCCTCATCTGAACTTGCAAGTTTCGGGCAGCAATCAACAATATCGTTGTAGTAATTTTAATTTCGTGTTTTCGCTCAAAACATATTACAAAAATATTGGAATATAGATAATTTATTTTTTAATAAATTTAAATATCCTGCTTTGTTAGGGAGAGAGTTTATCTTTAGAGGAGATGCATTGAATAAATACTGCATAAATATAGATTTGATACGTCGCAAAAATAATCCAAGCTTCATGCTTTAAGGTAAAATAAATAAGCTTTTATTAAGAACTTTCCGGAAGAAGATGTACTCAGAGAAACCGTTTTCAGAGTTGATACTAGATCGAACCCTGTATACTTCCCACTTCGAATAATCTTCAAAATGATTATAGGAAGTCTGTGACTAGAATTGATATTATGTAATATAATACTGATATCAATATTGCCACGTTAGATGCTTTCAAAGTAAGTATTATCGCGTCGATTTCAAATCTGGTATTTAAGATAAATGTTTCAGATAACTCAGTGAATTGGAGGAATGCCTTGTATGATTTGAAAAGCATCGGCAGGAGAAGTACGAAGCGCATTAATAATTTTTAACAAATAATGCTGTATGGATTTCAGATTAGCTATTTGTTGGGAGCTAAGTGTGTCATCCCGCGCGTCATAGATAATAATAGGGTCAATTATAACACATGTTTTTGAGAATATTGTTGTTATGATTCGACTTAAAATTTCCTACTGTATTGAAATGAGTCGATAATTGATATATTCGTTCTCTTTAATACAGTTAGTAAAGGGGAAATGAAAGTAAAATTTGGTTATTGGTTAAAAAGCTTAAATATATATTTGGTATTTTTAAGCATTTTTTAAAATTGGCATGGTTTTTAAAAACTAGCAAACTAAATTAAAAAAATTCCAATGCTTTGATTTAAAAGTCACTTTTGAAGAAACCTGCCATAATTAGTCCAATCGAAATTTCCATTTCTACATTGTTATTTTTTTTATTAATCTGTGATCTATACCAAGATGTATGTGCCTAATATAAAAAAATTACATGTTAATTTATTTCCATTTCTTAATTTTTGCTTTTTTATTAATAATTTTTATATTATATGAGTGAATTAATATTTCAAATAGATGTTCAAGTTTCTAATTTGAGTAAAAAAACCAGGATACAATAAAATAATGTTCAATAACATGTAAACTTGGTTATAAAAGTCAAAGTTCTAACAGAAAAATAAATTGAAATAAAAAAAACATGGAAAGAGTGAATATAAGAGCGTGAATTCAAAACCGTATTACTTACTAATATATACATATAAAAATCAATGCTCAACAAATTCACATTTTAAATTTAAAATTTTGAATTGTACATTTTATGAGACTGATTTTTTTTAAAAAAAAGATAGTTTAATATGTAAGAAGATACAAAAAAATACCCGGAGATTTTAATATGCCCCTCATAGACAATTACTTATATGAATGAAAATTAAATCAAATACTATTTACAAGTAGAAGAATCAGAATTCAAAGAATCATCTTACATTGCATGATTTTTATCTTTATAAATGTAACCACAATTTGACTTTTAAACCGTTACACAAACTTCATAATAGTGAAAATGGTGCACCCAAGATATGGAAAACGAGGTCTAAAATGCGCACTAGCTCTAAGTGAGCTTGAGGATGGCATAAACACAGATTTTGTTGTAAACATGTTACTGTGTTATCAAAACCAGTTAGTGGGACTTTTAACTGTTGCATAGAAAATGTGTAGTACCAGAAATGTCATGATATTACAAATGTAGTCCTTTCCAGCAGGCAGATGAGATCACGAGGTGTTATGTGAAAAAATTCAGAAGGGAAAATTGTGCATCTGTTGTAGTGGTTAACCAACGAATTCGATGAACAGTGTGTAACCGTAAATATACGTGTATAAGAGGTAACTAATGTGTCCCCTGAAACCTCAGCACACATTTGATTGATACTGCAACCAGCAAGTTTTGAAGACCCCGTAATTTGAATATGTGAAGTTGTTGCGACATGTGTAGGCGTTTTAGGTACTCCACAGATTAATAAGGGGATTTAACACCATTTGGGTGCTTGTTATAATGATTGCTATTAGCCTAACAGCCCAGACCCTACATCTTGCAATAGTGTGAAATTAGAAGTAGGTAGAAGACGAAGGAAATAAGATAAATAGTGAAATTTTCTTTAGAATTACTTTTTTTTTCAGGAGTAAAAGAATAAACTATAGAAGACAGAAACCAGCCATGCGCAAGATACCCAGCTCTTTCGCGGGTCATTGGCACCCTCTAAACATCAAACTACTAAGTGCTGATGTTTTAACAGTAATGTTATGGATCTTTGTTTGCTTGAGCTGTAATCAAACACTCGTAAGACAAACTGTGGTAGTTGGGTGAAAGTAAATGGGCCATCATCCCTCAAGCAGCACTTCACAATCACATTGACTTCGTTCCACGACGGTTTGCTGACATTTTCATCATAAATATTGGATCTTAATTTATTTATTTCTTGTTTTTTCTCACTGTATTGCTGTATAGTATTGAAGCTGGTAGTACTTTTTTGTTCAAAGGTCATTTTATAACAATTTTGAGGGCCTTGGTAGCTGAGTGGTTATGGTCCAAAACTAGTGATTCATGAGTCATGAGTTTGAGTCCTAGTGCCAACTGAAGGTCCTTGTTTAAAGTGGCTGATGCACGTTAAAGATGTTGTAGCTTAGCAAGGAAGTTTGGAGGGTGTAGTGACAGCTCAGAATTTATCTTTCCCACTTGACCAATGCCAACCTTACTAGATCAGTTACTAAAAGCCTTCAAGATATTGAAGAATAAGACGTTAATTAAAATTGTTTTTGCACAAATTGTGATCCCTTTTGAGTAAGTATGCAGGCGTTTGTGGTATTTTTTCAGTCATGTTGTGTGTAACAGAAATAAATACAATGATGACAAGTATGAAACATGAAGTACTTTCATTAATCAGTTAGCGATCATTGTTCACTGATAAAGATTTTTCTTACTTTCTATCAAAACACTTATCAAATTAAAAAAAATAAAAATATTTTTTGTTAATGTATTTTAATTAAGATTAGTCATCGGTCAACTATCGTGTAAATAATAAAATAATTTTATTATAAAAACTTTGTAAGTTTTCTTTTGAAAGGATAATTACGATACTGTGTACTGAAAATTGATTAAGAATAAAAAAAAAATATACCATCACTAACATTACCTTATAATTTTTAAATAAAACAACTTTGTGAAGATATACAAATTTAAATGATTTCGAAGGCAGTTTTACTTTCTCACAGGAAAACATATTTATTGTATTCAAAATGTGCGTGTAAAATGCCTTAGATTATTTAACGATATCAAAGTTAAAAAAGAAAACTAAATATAACTGATATAATCAAAATATAATATAGTAAAAGTTAAGCTATGAATAATAATTGTAATACATTTTGTTAACAAGATAATTATAAGATGTCTAATATCAAATCTAGTCTTTTAAGCATTACTAATCGGTTAAAATGTATTTTCAATCTACAAATGGCCCTACTTTACTTCTCATAAAAAATAAAATGACAAGTTAGAACTATTAGGCTTTTACAAAGTTCACAAACATTTAAAACATATTTAATTTCATTTTCACGATTTAATTTTCATGTGGACATTATCATCGCTAAGAGCTTAGGAATATATTATTTTAAGTGTTAAATAAAACTTAACCATTATTTAAACCCTTTTGGACATTTGATTAAAAAATTTATTTTAAAAAAGTTCAATATTTTTTTATGTTTGTGCTTGGGTATTATTTTCCCGAAATTTTGTGAACATTATAACCCAAATTGATCGTTCTAGAAGATCATAAAGGCAGCTAAAAAATACTGATGGTAAGTAAAGTTCCAAATCCCCATTCTTATTATTTGACATTGATTTCATCTCATTTCCATGGAAACGAAAAATGTTTCCATGATCATCGCATTAAATATACCTAAGATTCTTTAGTACAGAGCTTCTCAAACTTTCGATTCTTGCGACCCAATTTTCAGTCATAATTTCCATCGCCCCCCCTTTCTTCATACAATAACAACATATTGAATTCAGTAATACTATGCTTTGATGCTAAATCTACAATACGACATATAAGTCCCACCGACGAATATAAACGTCTTGGTCAGCCAATGTATTAATTGGTATGGACGTAAATATACGTCATTCCGAAGAACGATTTTATTTGTGAACTTCTATCCATAGAATTGTTCCGAAAGCTTTGTATTGCAATAAACAAACTTGACAGAGTTTGCGAAGGATTTAAGTATTTCAGAGGATTTGCTTCTTTATTCTCCTTTTACCCCCTCCTCCTCCATCTCATACGCGCGCCTACTTGAAAAAACAGTGACATTGGGCAATGAACCGTATAACTTTTAATCTCGGCAGTTAATGGATTAATTATAAATCATACAAATTATCAGGATAAGTGTTAATTTTTGTATATAATTGTATATATGACAAGCCCATGGAGTCTCGCTTGCTCTTAACTTAATATTGTTCAAGTACTTATAAAATACATTGTGATGTACTGATATATTTATAAGTGTATTATGTTAGTAAAAATGTGTATTTTATTATGCCAGAATGTATTTTGTTTGTTTACTTTCAGCAAATTAATAATTTTTTTAAAAATAATCTTTTGTTTTTGACTTTTTAATATCCTCACGCCCCCCTTGTAGAGTTATCTCTATGGACTGCGACCCACAGTTTGAGAAACGCTGCTTTAGTGGGTAAATAATTTTGGGACCATTAAGTGCTAAGTTGGAATTTGTTCCTGTTAGTGACAGTAAACATTTATTTAAATTTCAATTAAAAGAAAATACAGTCCATTTTCTCCTCTACCTCTTATTTAATTTGACAGTTTAGTGAGAGAATATTTTAGTTGAAAATATAAATTTTTCTGTGTTTTTCACTAGAATCACAATTAATAATAAATTTAAGCGAATGTGTTGTACAAAGCATAAGTAAAAGAAATCTATTTTATCTCTGTAAAATTATGACAGAGAGAGAAAAAGAAAAGCGGCTCACAAAAAATATTGGCAAAAAATGTTTTGTACTGATACGCAGTCTACATTTAAATGCATAGAAAACTATCATATGTGTTATTAATGACTACTTGTTAATTGGAGTTATACAAAATGAATATATTCTTCGCAATGATTTTGTAGAGCTCATTAAGTGTTATATTTAAATCGAAAATTTAATTTCATTATATTGCTTTTAGCTAAAATTTTACTTTATATATTGTTTTTTTGAAATCAAATTACATTCGATTTTTTATCTAATTTTATTTTCTTGTAATGTTTCTTCGATTTCTCATTTACGATTATTTAAGAAAGGTGATGTAATCATATGAAATGCTTTTATTTAATAAAACATTTTGATTGTATTACTTATTGAACATTTCATTCTTATTACAGCTCAATATTATTTTGGAAATTATGCATATTTATTAACATGTTCAAAAGTTAAAGACTTGAATGTTTTGTAGAAGATTGTATTTTGTGTGAGAAACAGCAGAAAATAATCATCACTGTTATAAAATGATACGTGTTTGGAAGAAAGTAGTTAACAATATTAAAATTAATTAAATATATTTCAACTGATGTTTATGATAAGATAATTCCACTCATACCGTTTTCCAGTATAAGTTGAAATTTTGGTACATTAAAATTAATTATGGGTACAAGCACGGGGATTTTTCTAGTAATATTTATTTTGCGTTTGGCAAGAAAAATTTAGCAGTGATTATATTTTTGCTAAGTTATATCAGTTTTAAATAAATTAAGTTTTCCTAAAAAATTATTTTATTCCCTTAATACTATTGATATCTTTGCATAAATTTCCCATACATTTTCGTAAAAGTAAAATAGTTGTAAATAAATTGTGTCTCCCTAATTTAATTTTATTACCTTTATAAAGGTAATAAAATTATAAATATTTTTCCATAAATTTCTCATACATTCTAGTAAAAGTAAAATATATGGAGATTGAAGCAAATGGTCGCATTATGGTACTCTAAAGTTTCTTTTTACTCACAAAATCAATTAATATTCAGATAAATTATTATTTAGATATTACAATAACGAATTAAAGGGGGTATTGTTAAAAATTATAACCGTATTCTTTTAAACTGAAATTTATACCTAGTTTACGCAAATAGTATTTTAAATCTTCTTAACTGTAAATTTAATTATTTTGAAATTTTTTTTAGCTGTACAAATATTTTCTTCTTGAGAATGATACGCAGAATAAGCATCATCACAGAACAAAGCAATGCATACCTACAAAATTTGCATAAGAAAATCTAAATCTGAATAAGTTTAGTAAAAAAAAATACCCATGGCTAAAAGAAATGTGTAAGAGAAAGTTAACTTGTTTTTGGAAGGACATTTAATCACCTTCCTAAACTCTGCTGACATTTTCTTTTGACTGCTAAATCCTCAACTTCTCCAAACTTCAGCCTAATCATGGATCTTCATCAATACTTTCACTCTGTAAAAAAAAAAAAAAAAAAAAGGAACGTGTCGTCTTAAATTTCCTACAGGCATGTCATCAGACCAGTATAAAAGTTCACGCTCAAGAAAGTTAACCAAACTGTTGATACGATCAAAGAACATTGTGCAATTTGATATTTTAATTTGAATCATTTTACACATGGTTCTTGGAGAAACTGATTTTTATGAGTGCTGCTTTTGCTTTATAACAGTACAATGTAAGATTGTTTGCAGCAAATTATTTTTCTTCAACCTTGGATTGAGAGTGTTAATATATTACCGAATATATTTTCTTTTATTTTCTTATGTGAAATGAAACCTATATTTGTTCCAGATAAGTTTTTGAATACATATATATAATCTGAATTCTCTACAAATGAGAGATGAACATTTATCAATCAAAACCGAAAAATAATGAGATTGCAAGAACACTACATTTAAGGATATATAAGAAATTAAAATTTAAAAAATGGATGCTGCGGTAGTATAAACATTGCTGACTTAGAACAGCTTATGTATAAAATAATTCATATAAAAGTGGTGTTGAATGTGTGTTTTGGCTAGCCAGCCTTCCCTCTTTATGTTATTAAAAATTCTGAGCAAAAAACTATTGAAAATAATGGATCGAATATCTAAATCCGTTACAAGATAAAGGTAACTTACCTAAAAATTGCACTCAAAAATGCAGAGCCCGCGCTAAATCTGATTAGAATAAGTAAGGCATTGCCAAATTCTGGACCCAAATGCAAATTCAAAGCATGGGAATGGCTGAATTGTAGCACTTAATAAAAGTATGAAAATAATAGAAATAAAAATTAAAAAGAGATTTTACTAACTACCATAATTTTAGTGATATTAGAGTTATATATGAATTAAATAATAAGTAATTTTATTTAATATTAGAATATAGAGGTAACTAAAACTTGGAAAAGAGATAAACTTACAGTAATAAACTGTTATTATTCTAAGAATTTTTATCCTTACTATTTAGAACTTTTTTATTCAATGACGATTAATAAAATTAATTGGGTATTTCTGAATTAAGCAATATTTAGTAAAATGTTTATAGTTATTTACTTTTTGCTGATTTTTTGGAAAACAGAAATTGATTGCGTTGTACATAATTAATAACACTATTTCTGAATATAGAAACATGTACAATACTCTCCCAATGAGGAGCTTTTGTAATATATATATAGTGAAATAAATTTTTTTCTCTTTTATCATAAATATTAGTAACTATAACATTGTATTTTAATTTGACATGTATATCAAGAAAATTTGAATCATTGTTGTTACTATTTGTCTGTATTAAAATAAGAGATTGTCTTGCTCGCCAAAAATGATTATGTCATATATATAACGAAAAATGTAATATTCTGGATTATTACTGAAACTATTTTCAAAGTAATGTAAATTTGAATTGGCAAGACAGTTTCTAGCAGGGCCAGCTTGTGGCAAACCTTTAATCTTCAGATAATAGTTACCATTATAATACATATATTCCTCTTTAAGAACAAACTTAAGTAGAGAGCCAAATCTATCATAATTAACATTTTTAAAAAAATTATATTTATGTAATTCTACAAGTATACTAACAATATCATCACTATTAATAGAGTTAAATATATCTTCAAAAATCTAAGCTATAGAATGTTAAGAAATCTTATTTATATCTTATTTATTCAATAAGTTCTTTACTATTTTTAAGTATGGATGTGGATTTAAGATTATTGATTGTAATATTTCATGGAGAAATTTGACTGATTTGCTTATATATGTATTAAATCCATTACTAACTGTCCTAAACTGGAATGGGTCTTTGTGAAATTTATGAGTTGGAAATATATGTGGAAATTTGAAATTATTGTTATCCCGGCACTTTATCAACATAAACTATAATGAATTTATCTTGCAATTTTTAAATCTGATTTTTAATATCATTAAAAAAGATATTACCAGGTGTATGCATATGAAATGAGAAGATAGCTAACAGATGTCGCAACGCCTATATGCAAACAATACGAAACCGTGACACGTGATTTTTTCATAGTTTGACCTTTGATACTCATGTTTAGTTTACATTTGGACGAGCTTCAACGTGCGTTGTATTTTTTTACTGTGTTGAAAATGTCAAATTTTATGCCTTCCGACCATGATTTGCGAACAGCATTAAATTTTTGTTACCATCTGAAGAAAAATGCTGCCGAATCGCATCAAATGATTGTAAAAGCATACAGTGGCAATGCTCTGAGCCGTGCGCAGTGATACAGGTGGTTTGAAAAGTTTCAAAATGGTGATTTCAATTGAAGAAATAAGGAGCGAGGCTGACCAGTCAAAAAATTTGAAGATGTTAATTTCAAGCATTACTCGATGAAGATGATGGCCAAACGCGCAAGAAAATCTTGCAGAATAATTGAATGTTGAGCAGAACACTATTTCTCGTCGGCTCAAAGCAATAGGCAAGATAATAAAAGTCAGTAGATGGGTACCACACGAGTTAACGGACCGTCAACAGGAAAACCGAAAAATCTTGTGCGAAATGTTGCTTGCTCGCTAAAAACGCATGTCATATCTCCCTCGTATTGTGACTGGCGATGAAAAATTGATTTATTTTGTGAATCCCAAGCGTATTCGATCATATGTTGACCCCGGACAGCCGTCCAAATCAACCTCAAGGCCGATTCGCTTCGGCCGCAAGACAATGCTATGTATTCTCTGGAATCAGGAGGAACCTATCTATTTTATGAGCATCTCAAACCCGGTGAAACCGTTAATACTGATCGCTATAAGCAACAATTACTTAATTTGAACGATTCTATACTTGAAAAACGCGAGTAATACAAGAAACGGCAGCACAAAGTGATTTTTCTTGATGACAATCACCTAGCCACCCTGCTAAACCGACCAAGGACATCGTTAAGGCGCTCGGCTGGGAGCCCTTAGAGCATGCGGCTTATTCGTCAGACTTGGCTCCTTCCGATTACCACCTATTTGCATCATTGGGACACGCATTGGCTGACCAGCACTTCACTTCTTACGAAAACGTCAAACCTTGGCTTGATGACTGGCTGGCCTCAAAAGACCGATTTTTTTTGCGTGGTATTCACAAATTGCTCGAAAGATGGGAAAAGTGTTTAGCTAGCGATGGATACTATTTTGAATAAAGAAATATTAACAGTTTTCGAAATGTATTGGTTTTTTAAACAATCGTCTCATTTCATTTGCATACATCTGGTACTATCTGTACCAAAGTTATATTTATTTAAATATTGTGTAATAAAAATAAAGCTTTCATTATATATATATACACATTTAAGGAAATGCATCGAAGAATAAGGAGAAAATTATTTGATGAGATTCAGAATTCTGACTTGTAATTAGATGATTACGTCTGATTAAATGTACGGCCATCTTGTTATCTTCTCAAAACTAGTGAATACAAAAGAATATAGTTAGATTAAATGTGCAGTTTTTTCCTATTATTTCATACAATGGGGGATCATAAAGAATAACTTGGTGAAATATAGTTTCAGTAGAAAAAAATATTAAGAAATTACATGTTAAAGGAAAAAAAAAAACTTATTTGTTGAATGTCGAAAACATTTCACCTTTCCCCTTCGAAAATTTTTTACCTTGTTTTATATACTTTGGTTGATATAAAATATAATTCATTTGCTATGATGAGATAAAAGTTTCAAATAAATGAATGTTTTGTTTAATTCTAAAAAAAGTTCTGAAATTAAAATTTATTTTTTTCAAAGTGAATAATCATCTGTCAAAAATGCCCAGCAGTCCGCATTAGAACTTGACCCTCAAATCGTTTTATAATATATAAATCACACACACCTTATTGTTAATAATTCTTATAATATATATACAAATATTTAATAAGATATTACAAAAAAGTTAATTTCTTCCTTTGTGAGGCATGCTTCTTAAAATTATCTCATCATTTCCGGAATTACTTGCAAAATGTTTCCCCTCAATTAGAAATGCTCTTGGATTTCAAATATTTATGGAGCGTGTTTTTTCCCAGGAGCAAACGCTCTCATTTTTATGTCTTTTACTTTTCTTCTTTCACTTTTACTATTTTCCTTTGAGTATTCCTTTCTGAATATTCAAGTCTCAAGCTGACAAACAATGCACTCTCTTCAGTAACATACATTTTTCTACAAAATGTAGTTCTTCCGCATGAAAGAAATTTTGCTTTTAGTAAATGCGTTAAGATCCTTATTCTCAAGAGCTGTATGAAAGCTTCAAGTAACTCATAATCTTTCTCTTCAGACTCTTTAATTAATGTATATTGTATTAAGATACTCTTTTGAAGTCTTGTAACATTTTCTTTTAGACTCCTTTTCTTCTTTATTTCCTGTAAAGCTTATTTAATTTTCCGCTTATTATGTTTATCATGTGAAAGTATAGGATGAACATTATTCCTGAACTCCATACCAAAATAAAAAAATATTACATGATTCTTTTGAAGTTTAACATGGATTCGAATGTGTATGTTGAATAAGTTATCATTTTTCATTTCATTACGATATTTTGTTGAAATATATTTGAAAGAGCATATATTCACTATTTTGATTTAAAATATTCAGATATGTACTGAGAAAATTAGTAATAAATGGGAAATTTGGATTATATTTTTTACGTTGCCTATAGTTGCTTTTCTTTAATTAATAAAAGTTATTATTGTCATTATTTTAAATATTGGATTTTACATTAAATCATAAGATTCCTCAGATATGAATGATTGTATTCATTAAGGTAAGAAAATCAATATGTACCGGGTACTAGCTTTTATGTAAATGCTATAAAAATTCTTTTATTACATATTTATGCTACGTTTGTAAATACATCACTTAAAATGTGAATTATTCTGTGATTTATTTCATTTATGTATACAGCATTTTTTAAAGAAATAGAAAATCATGTGAATTTAGTCTTCACTTAGTATAAAGATTATCTATATAAACTTTAAACATTAAATTTGTTCCTTTTTTTCTCTATTTTATTATTTTAAAAAAATAAGTTTTTATCACATGTTTAATAAATTTGGTAACAATATTATTTCTTATATGAAAATAATCATATTCTTGTTTCAATTTCTTTTCATATTAAAATTTCAAATCTTATAAATTTGTTAAACTGAATTTATGTACAAAATCTACTATCACAAATCTACTTTAAGTTGCATTCTACCACTTGATTTTGCTTTCTTTCTTAAGAAGTCGCTACATTTATTTTTATGCATTAAATTATTTTATATGTACAAGTAAGTGTTAACCAATTGAAACACAAAGGTGCATTTTTTTTGTAATTTTTTTTTTGATGTAAGGAATTCCTGTTATCCATTTAGGGAATATACTAGCTTAATTTTCTTTTATAAAAAAGTACGAGTAAACTAGTATCTTCGAAAAATGTTATTTATAATTATGGAAAAATAACACTAAATATGACAAGTTTATTAGTTGGGTTTATAAATACAAAGTGTGCCGAAAACTCTGAGAAGCTAGATTCTTTGTTACAAGTACATAAAAAACTTCAAAGAATTGTATAGCTTAGGAGAAAATTAATGTAAATGAGATGATGAATGAATAATGATGCATAATGTAATCCAGTGCATTTCTGTGCTCTTGTGCGTTATTGGATATATGTTGTAATGCGATTCTCAAGTTTGTTCATTTAATTTACCTGTCCTACACCCAGTTTCTTAATTTAACATCGCATCATGACTTAAGTTAAAATTAGTTAAGTTTCTATTGACAAATCAACATTACACTAAATTAACAGTCCGATCGTATAGTGGTAACAATTATATTTATTGATTAACATATTGGTAAAAAAAAACGTTAAATTTTACAAGGGTGGTATTTATCTGAGAGGATAGGAGTGACGGAGGGGTGACCTCGGGTAGCGAGTTCGCTTCCCGACTGGAGGTTTTTTCTAGCAGACGTAAGAGGAAAAAAGCCCCGAGAATTGTCGCGGACCAGCTTTTAAAGTTGACCAGATCACTTCGAAAAGAATCCGCTACTGATTCATTACCGTCAAATCTACCACCCTGATTGGAGCGCAAGAGCATAACCTTGCCGGCCATAAGGTCCGTTGAACCTAGACGCACCCACATTCCTGTGTAATCCCTATTTCCTGTAAACAGGGCAAATGCAAAAATTAAAACTGTATCTCAGGGGCCGGCGGCCTCCCATCAGTTGCATACTATAGGAGTCTAAGTTCTATAGTCTCCACGATCACCAAGGTCACTGTTAGATATTTACACCTTGGAGGCCATCTCAAGGAATTGGTGTATGTAGACGTTTTAAACATACTTAGTTGATCGGCTGCATGCTGTTTGTACTTCCATGGACATCGTGTTGCTGCGATGTGTTCTCTCATCCATTCCAAGGAGCGTTCTGCCTCGATATGCATAGTGGACTCTTTGTGTTTCTATGTTTTTGAAAATACTGTTGTTTATCTATTCTATACAGTGTTTTTCCGTGCACCAGCATACTCTGTGTTTCGTAATTTCTCATAACTTATGGATTGTACAGGTGCAGTTCTACGGACATTTATTATGTACTTATAACGAGGAATCTTACTGTGTAGAGTTGGCACGATATTTTGGGGACATCTTGTATATATATGAACTGTGCATGACCGGAAATTTAAAAACAAGTGTTAATGAAGGTTATTTTTTACGGTATCTGACTAGGTTGAAAAAGTGTTTTTTAGGTGTTTGATGTTGTTTGGGTCATTAGGGAAAAAATAAATTAATAAGTGAGGAAGAAGGACTAATACATACAACTAGAGTTTCTTAATTTTTTATAGCATTTACTTTATCTAACTAATAAAAATACTTTTTTTTAAATTTGTTTTTTGAAGAATGAACTTTTTATGATAATTTGTGCACGAAAAAAAAGGGATATCTCCTAAATAATCCAATCAAATGCAATGCAATTTATAACATATAGGCTATGGGCCTTTCAGAGCGTAACAAACAGCCGGTTTTAAGACAGCTACATTTAATCACATTTTACAGACATTTTTAGCTTAGAACAAGCAATTTTGACGAAAAATCATGACCATCAAATTTAAATGCTAATAAAATATTTATTTCTTAAAATATTTTTTATCCTACGGTTTGTGACACTTCAGAGGGATCAAGAAGTATATCAATGACTTTAAAATTACATATTGTGCAATTTATTTTATTTATCACGTTTTTCTTAACTTAAAATATTTTGCTAAATTTTCCTAAAAATATATTTTTTTCAAAAAAGAGGGTGATACATGTTAGTTACTTAAAGGTTATGGCTTTTTAAGCCTATTTATGTTCTTTAAAACGATAAAAGTATTCAGAAAATCAATTTTTGAAAAATTTATCTCCGAACTTAGTCGGATACCTTAAGTAATGGTTTGCTGTTTTAAAGTGTAATTTCAATCTTTTTGAATAACTAATCATGAACAGGATTAACTTATTTTTTAAAACGATACAAACAACTTTAAAGCGCAAAAACCTTTGAAGAAAGTTGAAGAATAAATGCCCTGTTTTGTTTTAGATATATATATTTCTGCCCGAAATTTTTAATTATTTCAAATGGATATATATATATATATATATATATATAGATAGATAGATTGATATAGATATAGATTTTAATGCACTTGTTTAGAAAAATTTGTTTACTCAAAGTTGTAATATGTTTCCTGGTATAAGTTATAGCATTAGATAACACTTTTTTAAAAAAAATCAACATCTATCTACAAATAAGAAAACTAAATTAATTACTATTAGAAAAAAAATATGAAAATAAACAGATGGTATTGGAATCAAATACAATTAACTAATTTTTTTGCAGCATTTAAATACATTGAATATACTGACTGAAAAGAAATCGGAATTTTCGACTTTTATTAATTTTAAATTTTGTTTTTTCCCAACCAATTGATATTGTGTATGTGTGTGATATTTGTGTGTTTTATTATTTTCATATTTTTACTATATTTTTTAAATTGTTTTTTGTTTGTTATTTGACGCTTTTCTTTGTGCATTTTTTCATTTTAATTCCTTTTATTTATTTTCCCTTTACATTAGCTTTTATTTTGCTTTTACCTTATCTCATTCTTTTCCTATTGTTTTATTATATATATTCCTTACAGTTTTACTGGATTTTTCTAGTATAACAATTGTAATAAAATCAATTTACTTTTGTTAGCCTCACGTTAAAAGCTGTAGTGCACTAGACGGGTATTATTTTTCAAATAAAAAAATCGCTTTGTTTTCATATCAGTGAGAAGTATTGGATGTTTTAATCCACTGCTCTCTTATAAAAGAAATGCTTCTCTAATTATCACAAAAATGATTGATGTGCCTTTTTCTATTCTTATTAAGATTTTTTCGATAAATGTTCTTATGAGAGCTCTGATTTTAATGAAGCGAAAAACAGTAGATCATATGAAGCACAAAAAGTAAGCTTCTGCTTTGATGCTTATTTTGTGATTCCCTTTCTCCCTCCCCACTTTTTGTTCGTCAGATAAATGAATCCAATAAAACAACAAGACCTCTTTTTAAACTTTTTTTATCCCTTTATTGATTTTTAACAACATTTTGTAAAGAAAAAAAATACCTCGAAGCGACTGGTTTTCTAACTATATTCTTCACAGAATTTACCCTCACTAAATGATTTTGTAATGAATTTATGACACCAGGATATAAATTTTCCAAGCAACAATTTTTATCTATTCGCTAGAAAAAATAAATGCATACTGCTTATTTTTGGCTGTCTAATACATGTATGGGGGTATATCTATCCTTTTGTTTTAAACTAAAAGGAAAAAGTGAATGTTGAAAAAGGTATGATTTGCTGGTGGAGGAGGGGTCATGTTAATTTTCTTTTTATAGAAAACGAAGCTATAGATTTAAAATTTTTTCCACTCCATCTAAAATTTAGAGAGGGATATATTTCACATTAGGCATTTCTGATTTTATTTGTAAAATAAACTTATGTTAAAGTCCTATTTCGCCATTCCTTCGAATTTCTGTTGATGTCAGTATTATTTGTTTCGATTTAACTCGTAGATTTTAGTAAAAAATATTGGTAGGGATTGAGTTTGTAAGTATTTATATATTTTGAAAAAGCATTTTTTAATTATTAATACTAAAATGTCAATGTATGTGAGAATAACTATTCAAAATTTCACAATCCATATGACTAAGAATATGTGTACATAAACATCAAATAAACAATTCAGTCACTGAAAAAAATATATGCAATACGAAAGCATTTTTATACATAACAATGACAGTAATTAAAACTATTTTAAAATAACAGTTGGAAATGTAGTTTCTACTGTCATAATAAAAATAAAAACAAAAAACCCATTATTTATCAATTCTGATGATATATTATTAATAATAAAATGATTTATTTAATATAATTAATTGACTTAATTGAAATATCTTTCTAAAGTTCCTATTCAGTGTAATATTTCAGAATGTATTAAATTCATGACTGGATTAATTCATTTAATTAATTGACTTAATTGAAATATTTTTCTAAAGTTCCTATTCAGTGTAATATTTCAGAATGTATTAAAAAAAATCTTTCTTTTAAAATTTCATTAAATACGCTTACTGTACTTCTTCTATGGCTAGTTGTATCATCACTTCATTTTTATTTATATGTATAGATGGAATTCAATAGATTAAAATATTTTTAGGCATGTTCCTTACTTCGATTGACTCTCATAATAAATTGATTTTATGTTTTCCACACAGATTCAGAATAGAAACTTTGTAAACCTTTTTTTTTGTTGAGTTAAAATCGATAACAACGTGTTTTTCATCCATTTAGAACGAAATTGAATTCACGAGGATGATAGAATACTTAGGAAACAATAAGTGATTAAATTTTAAGATTGAAATATGCAAAATTTTTGAGTAAAAATCAGAATAGAGCAGGGATAGAGAACCAGCGGCACACGACACAATATTTTGGCCACGCCATCGATCCAAATGGCATGCATTTTAATTCAAAATAACTAAGTTCAAATGAAGTTTAACGAGAAATGTGAGTGATTGGTCGCATTTTTCAGCGAGAATTTCTTAGTTCGAAGAATTACCGGACACGCTCAAGTTTTTTATGTACTTTGATGTGACTTCATTTAACAAACTGGATTTGTCCCAATTTTATTGGTTGCAAATTGAAAAATTGAAGTGCAATTCTGATTGATTTCCAGTCTAGTTCAATATGGATGGAAAAATTTTTTGAAAAAGGAGAAAGTTGGAATTGATTAAAACATAAAGATTAGCAAGCAATAGACGTAAAAAGGCTTGTAATGAAATTTTGGAAACATGCAATTCGATTCCAAATACATTTAACTGTTTGAGAAAGCTGGCTCATGCTATTTTAACCATATTTTCATCTACTTATGCCAGCGTTTCTCAAACTGTGGGGCATGCCCTCCTTTGGGGGCGTAATAACTCTACGAGGGGGGCGCGAGTATATTGAAGTCGAAAACAAAATATTATTTAAAAAATTATTAATTTACAGAAAGTAAACAAAAACAAAATATTTTCTGATATAATAAAATATAGAATACACATTTATACTGATATAATACATTTATAAATGAATCAGTACTGTATAATGTATATTTTATTATATTAATTTAACAATGCTAAGTTAAGAACAAGTTTTTTTGATAACTATCAGTGACCCCATGAGCTTGTATGAACACTTATCTTGATAATTTATACGGTTTGTAATTAATTCCTTTAATATCGATATATCGATTAAAAGGTACTTGATTCGTTCTCCAATGCCACCGTTTACCACGTATTTTGATGTTTCTTTGAAGGGGAGGAGAAAAGAAATAAATAAGCAAATCCTATGAAAACAGTAAATCCTACGCAAACACTGTCAAGGTTCTTTTATTGCATTCCAAAGCCTTCCGAATAACTTTATGGATAGCACTGCACAAAAAAGATCGTACTTCAAAAAGACGTATATATACGTCCAGTAAATTAAGGCTTTGACTGAGTGAGACGTTTATGTATGTCGGTGAAACATAAGTGATTAAAGGCGTACTGTAGCTTTAGTATCAAAGTGTAGTATTATTGAACTCAATGCATTGTTATTGTATGGAGGGGGGGGGGCTCGATGAAAATGATGATTGAATAGTGGGTCGCGTATATTGAAAGTTTGAGAAGCACTGACTTGTGCCTACGAGTCATTGTTTTCAGAGATGAATAGCATTAAAGACTCACGTAGAAACCGTTTGGAAGATGGCTCCAATTCGGCTTGCATTCTGGTAAAAGTAACATCTTACTATCCTAATACAAGTTTTTGTCATCTAAACTATCACAACAGAATTCAAAATAATGTTACTTTAATTTCAATTACACGTATAAATAAAAAAAATAAATGTACCACTATACTGTGCAAAATGTATTTTTTCGCTGTAATTAATTAAAGAATTTTAAGTTGTTAGTATTTAGTTTTTTTTATTATTTTCTCAATAATCTTAAGTCAAAGTTATTCGACGTCACGTCTATACCTTCTTAAACATTTCTTAAAGAAAAAATGGCGCGTTGATTTAAAAGGTTCGCCACCCCTGGTCTAGAGTTTTAATTTTTAGTAAGCTATAAAAAATATTGATCTCAACGGAACTCTATTTATACTTATACTTTGAGTGACGCATTACAATCTTATACCTTCTTTGATTCAATTCGTGACAATACACGTTTAATTCAGTTGGATGTAAATAAAAAAAAACGATTGATTACAGAAATTCTAATTATATGGATGTTTCATTACTAATTAAATTTTCAAATAAATTTTTTGTCTAGCAAAAATACATCTTTGACTAACAACAATTTGCTAATGCAATTCATTTTTCTCTCTATAACCTACATATATTGCTAATTGAAAGAAAAAATATTCCATTCAGCCGAATTAGAATTTTGGGAATTTTTATTAGTTTTATAATGAGTTACTCTAGAGTAAATTGACAATATTATTAACACAAAAACTCAAATCATTTTTTCTAAATTCTTATTTCAAATTTAATTTATCTCCCTTGTATTTTTTATGCGATATAAATTAGTTAACTAATTAAATTCAGAAATGTACTTTTCAGCTTAAAATTATTTTTATGATTGAATCATGAAGCTCTCTCTCTCTCTCTCTCTCTCTGATCAAATGAACTATTCAAAGACGCAGCAGTAATCAGGAATATTATCATGCATTCATTAATGTATTTTACCTTTAATTGATTTGGTAATTTGGAAAAATTCTGCTTTCATAATACCGAAAGAATTATATATATTATGTGTTTCTAAAAAGCTAATGAAACAGAATATAAGATAATAGTATTTGTTCAAAAACAACTAAATTTAAGTATAATTCTTTTCTTTTATGTTCTGTTTTTAAATACAATTTTCTTATTAATATTCTTTTGTATTAATTTTAGAAATTATTTCTTTGGCAGTATCAGATTTTTATCATGTTTTATGTCTGTGTACACTTTGTCATAGACAGCAAAAACAACATTACAAATTACATCATATCAAAAAATTTTAATTTCTAATATAGATACAGCAACAGCACAGAAGAAAATGAAAAGTCCAAATACGAGTATCAGGAGTTTTGTGAACTGAATTATAATAAATATCTAACAAAAACTGCCACGATATTATATTAAGTCTAAGTTTTTTTTTAACTTGCTTAAATTATGAAAATTTAGTCAATGAAAAAGATCAAGGAGTAATTGTTAAGGATTTATCTACACTTTTTAGAAAAAAAATCACACATTTTCGTAAAACTATTTATGCACTACAAATGAATTTTTAATTTTTAAAAAAATAGAAACAATAAAAACCTTGTTGTCAGTATTTCCTTTTTAAAATTAAAAATGATGTTTTTTTTTCAACCTTCGATTCTGTAAGCAAATAGTAGAGGTAAGTATGTGCGATGAGCAACAACACATTGTATATATAAGCATAATCTTTACTATCAACGCAATCTCATCATTTTGAGCTGTTTTATATACAAGTAAACATGAATTTACAAATGAGAAACCCCCTAAATGCTAGTTTATTGTTAGACATAACGACGATTGTGAAGTGACATCCAAACCGAAAGAAGACAGATGTTGACTTCTGGCATCCTCATTCAGGAAAATCCTTGCCCTCATACTACTACTCTAATCCTACAGATTTTGAAACAGTTTACAAGTGACGTGTTTGATCTCCTGGCGTATATCCCAGACTTAGCATTGATCGATTTTCCTATCTGCATGTAACTGTAGACAAAACTGTAATTGTAAAAGGTAGGGAGCCAAAGCTTCTAGAACATTGAAGAGCTTCAAAGCATTGTTCATCTCATATGACTGACGATAATATTCATCAAAAAGGGCAGTTGAGAACCGGGAAGCCTGTCCACAGATGTGACAAATACTTGAGTTTCTATTGTGGCTATGTAGAAAAGTAACTTTGTTTGTACATAGCGTTTGGAAATTAAACTATTTTTTACTGCTGTGTGTATTTTATATGGTTTATTAGAAGTTGAAGAAAAAGACATAATTTTTGTTAACTGTGAACAATTTAAATTAATCAAAAATCTGATTACACAAAAATATAAACCTTATCTCTTCACTCTTTTTCTTCATTTATATTGAAGATGATTTTGTCTAATAAAATTGGACTTTTTATTTTAAATGTACCATTTTTAACTTAGAAGAATTGATAAAAAATGATTGGAACGAATTTAGCTCTTAGACATTTCTTGGGATTACATATTTCTTTGAAATATGTTGTTCTATGCAAACTTTAGAGAAGGAAAAAAATTGTTTCGAGATGGCTTCAGGTTTCTAAAAAATAAAAAGAGAGAGAAAGAGCACATTTGAGCTCATAATTCTAGCCCTCTATTCATTTTTTATTTGAGGATATTTAAAAAAAAATATTTGTACAACGTGCAGAATAGCTCTTCAGTTAAAGAATATGTTTAATACAGAACAACACATGTTTCTTTCAGTTTCTTTTTACATTCGGCTTAGTAATTCTCCAACATCATTGAATATATGACAGTAAAACTGAAATCATTATATGAAGCATAATAAAGAGTAAAATAAAATTTAAAAATCACTTAGAAGGAAAAAAAAAAGATAGTCTTCTAGTTATTATTTGAAAACAAAATTATATAGAATTACTTATTAATAAAAAACAAAACATGCAGTGCATAAATTAATTTTATCCTTCAAAAACAAAATCAATATAATATTTATAGAAATGGAAAACTTTCCATATAAAATAATTGAATGCTTTCAAAACAAAATTTAATCTCAAGAAAATAGTTACGGTTACTGCTTCAAATTCCCAAATACAGTTCATTGTTAGTTGAATTAAGATAAAATGAAGAAGACAAACGTATTTCCTTTTATTTTTAAAGATATGCATGATTTATTTGGTAAAAAAATTGTATGCTAACTTGAGAGAAATACGAGCATATTTCATCAATTGATGTAATGAATAATATATCTGCTTTCCCTAAAGGGAAATACTCTTATTTACCTGCGTATGGTCTATTATTACTATTAATTATTTCTTTGGACAAACATTTCGTATATTTATGAAAATAGAAGATATTTAGATTTCGAAATAATAACAACGCATATGTTTTAATGTTTTTTTAATTTAATTTAATTCAAAATTAAATTTAATTGTTTTTAAAGTGCATAATAATTTATAAGATTTTAAAGCTAGCCATATTTTAAAGTGTATTCCCATATCTGTAAGAGCTTTGGTGGACAATAAGGCCTGGATCTTAGTTATTTATTTTATTTATTTGCAACTCTTAAATTTCTCAGTCATGTCATTTCTGGGAAAAGGGAAAAAAGCTCATCTCATTAAACTGCTATTGAGTTAGGTGAATGTGAGTCGAATGAGGAAGAGCTAAAAATAATTGAATTAAGGCAGTGTTTCTCAAACTGTGCGGCGCGCGCCCTGGGGGAGGTACGATATACCTACAGGGGGGGCGCGAGCATATCGAGAATAAAAGATTTAAAAAAAATTATTTACTAGAATGAAGTAAAACAAAATACTTTCTGACACAATAAAAAGTATACACATTTACACGGAAATAATATATATATATATAATATATATATATATATATATATATATATATATATATATATATATATAATCTGCGATTTTACATCATCAAAAATAAAATCTTCTACTTCAAAACCTCATTTTTTAGCTATCTTTGATACTATAACCAAATAAAAAACGTTTTATTCGATTTGCTGTAATCCCATGATGAGATAATTTTCATTACGTTTCTTTTCAAAGCGGAAATGCTACTCTTTCAGAGGAAAGACAAAACCCAGACCCATAATCAAAAAAAATTTTAGGAATATAAAAAATTCATCACTGTTATATATTATTGCCATCAGCTGTAGGCAGCAGAATGTATTTGCTGCGGTTTCACCTTTGAGCTTACTTGTACGGTTAGTTACGTCTCTGCTCTTATGTATTTGTTTTTTCATTTAGGGAAGTTTGAAGCATTACAAAGCCAAGCATAATGAAAAACGTTTTACATCATTTTTAGAACATCCATATTGTAATGAATACACTTTTAATCCGGGAGCGGTCACGCCGAGCACAGAGTGCACGCAATCGGTAATTCTGTCAAAACTGTTTAATTGTTACCAATGGCCCTGACACTATCCTCCTTTTTGACAATCTTAACTTGAACTAAAATATATTTGTCACATATCTCCCTCTTTTTTGAGAGTAACAGACGTTTTTTTTTACGATCTTAAGGTACTTGTTTTGTCTGAGTTCCCGGTGTGATAACTTTTTTTCCGAAATGTTTTCTGTGTCCTTGAAAGTAGGTGAGTATATTTTCTCTTAATTAAATTATTCACTGGAATTACGATTTTTATTGTGTACAATAAAAATAAATATAAAAAAAGGATTGGGGTGACTCAATAACCCCGCTCGACCATTAGTATCGAGTGCGCGTCTGCTCCAGGGTTAAAACATGTTAAAGTCTTTTCGCTTTAAATATTAAAAATAATACAATTATTCTTCGTCAAAATTTTTTTATTGTTCATTATTCAACATCAATTCTAAATGGTAATTATTTGAGGCTTAAAATTACAGTTCGCTTAAAACTAATTATAATTTGAGCAATCATCTTTAAAAAATCATTTTACATTTTTGTAAACATTGAAAATTGTCGCACACTTGGCTTTAACCTCCTTACAATTAAGCGATTATATCAATAATGTTTTATTTTCTTACAAATGAACTTTTGCAAAGAGCGGGTACTTCAGCCGGTATACTTTTAATGTATCAGTGCTGCACAGAGTATTTTATAACTAATTAATTAATACTACATTAAGAACAAGTTTAATAAGTATTAGCGACTTCCATGGGCTTGTCTTACAGAACAAAGATTTTCAAAGGAATGCTTATGAATAGAAATTGACCCTCTGAGTCCTTTTTCTACATTTAACTGATATGTATATTTTGTCTTCTAAGCAACCACCGCATTTTGCAATATGTTCCAATTTAAAAATTAGAGAAAGGAAAAATAACATAATAATTATCCTATTACTTATTTTTTTTTGCTTAAAAGTAATATATACAAAATTTAATACTTATGTCATGAATTTGTACGGTTTATAATAAAGATTGTTGCTTTAGCATCAAAGTGCACTATGATTGTATTCAGTACATTATTAAGGTATAAGGGGGGCGCGATGAAAATTGTGATTGAAAAGGGGGGCGCCAGTATTGAAAGTTTGAGAAGCACTGAATTAAGGACAAAAATTTTAACAAATAATGCTTATAAGGAATACCCTGAATTTGTGAAATGTATCTTTGAGGGAATCGTATCAAATAGGATAGATGAGGAAAACAAACAAAAAGAGCAAACACTGCGTGAATTTGAGCTGCAGAAAATACGACTGCAAAATGAGACTCAAAGAGTCGTAGGTCCACAAACCCTACCCCAAACAAAAATTGAATTAAAAAAGTTGCTACCAACATTCAATCCTGAAGTTGATAACATGGACCTCTTCCTCACCTTATTCGAAAGGCAAATGGTGAAGATCTGTGGGTACCCTAACTCATTAGTGCCCTACCTAGTGATGTAACCTCTCTCATTGCCCGTGAGCCTGAGGAGAAATGCAGGGATTACTCCCATATTCGAGGAATGCTTCTGCAACGGTTCAAATTAACCGCAGAAAAATTCCGGGAGCTGTTTTCACGTCACAGAAAAAGCCCAAATGGGACGTGGAAGGATTGTTATTTTGAAATCCGAGCATATTTTGAAGGTTGGCTCAATGACTTAAAAATTGATTCATTTGACGGAATGAAAAATTTGATGATTGCCGATCAAATGAAAAACAGATGCTCTCCAGAGTGTAAGGAACATTACCTGGATATTTGGGAAGAACTTATCTCTCCAGAAATGTTAGCAGATAAGCTGGAAGCTTTTGACAACATCCGACGTGCCCTACCAAGTGGACGTAGGAGACACGTGAAGGCAAGTGAAATTGTAAATGATGGAAGACAGGTATCATTCAGGAAACCTGAACGCCCTCCCAAAAGAGAATATTTCCATCAGGTACTAAATGAGAGATCCCCTCTCAGATGATATGGCTGTGGGAAACAAGGAGTCATAAAATCTAGGTGCCCAACTTGCAACCTCAACGCCTCACAAAGAACAGACGTAGCAACCAATCACATCAATGCTTACACAGCTCAGACCAGAAGCCCTCGATTGACCCTAATCGACATAACTTTCTGTGGAATAAGGGGACGTGTATGTGCAGACACAGGATCTTTACATTCAATTGCTGGGGAAAGGATGTTCCAGATATTTAAGGATAAGGGACTATTTTTCCAGGAAACCACATTAGCAATGAGCTTAGCAAATGGTCAACAGACCACAGGCGAGGCCCTCACAACCCAAGTAATGGTAGAAATTGAGGGGAGATCAGTCTTGACCAAATTCATAATTCCCCCAAAGGCAAAGGGAAATAGAACACTTTTAGGAACATGTTTCCTTAGTTCTGCTGGTTTGGTTCTAGATGTGAAGAATACTTGTTGGTACTTCTGGGACAATCCTACCCACAAGTATCCATTTGGTGAAGAATTGGACACCCCGTCCATAGTTGAGAAGATGTCGAGCAAGACCTGCCAATTAAGAGAAGGGGAAGGTGAAAGTTTGACCTCTGTGTGTGTGTGCCCAGAAGGAGAAACTTAACCTCCTGTTGGAATCCTTCCAAAATGTCTTGAAACCAGGGGTAGAAGCAACAAATATCTTGGAGCACCACATTAACACGGGAACTAATCCTCCCATCTCTGTACTCCCATACGGAATATCTCCCGTAAAGAACTGTCCTGACTGCATTAAATACAAAGCTTCATATCAGAAGCCTTCCGGGATATTACAGATACCTGTGCCAGCCCAACGTTTTGAAACCTAGGCCATTGATCTCTTCGGGCCCCTACCTGAGAGTAAAGATGGTAAAAGATGGATCCTAATAATTGAGTATTGTACCACCAAGAGGGTCGAACTGTTTGCACTACTCATTGCCACAGCTAAAGAATGTGCCATTACCTTGATTGAAGAGGTTCTACTGTGGTATGGTATTCCTCGCCGCCTTATCAGTGACAATGGAACCCAGTTTGTGCCAGTAATGATGCAACAAATATGCTACCTATTAAACATCCATCAATCCCTGATCCCTGTATACCATCCACAAGCTAACCCAGTTGAACGAAAGAATAGGGATCTGAAACCACGGCTGACAATTCTCGTCCAAGACAAGCATGACTGTTGGTCGGAGAAGCTTCATCCGCTTTGCTCTCAACACAGCCAAATGCGAAACGCAGGACAATCGGCAGCCTTTCTTAATTTTTGTAGAGTGAGTTACGCAATCCAAGTAAAGTTGTTAATGATATCCGAGTCGTCATCCAGAATGATAATTTTGTGCCAGAGATAACTCCCTATCTCAAGAAATTCGCTAAGTTTTCCACTCAGATTAGAGAGGTGGTTGGAGAGCAACAGGATAGTAGGAAGTTTTACGCTGATAAAAAGAGAAAAGCTGCTCCAACATATCAACCTGGAGAACATGTCTTTGTAGCATCACATCCGCTGAGCAACGCTGCGCAAGGAAGAAGTGCAAAACTAATGCCACGCAGAGACGGTCCCTACGTGATTTTAACACAAAGATCACCATCATCTTACGAGATTACTAGTCTTGATAATCCGGGGGAACCTCTTTGTGTTTACCACACCTCTGTTTTAACTCCTCGTAGTAATGACAAAGTAAAACCCCTTATTCCTCTTCGTAAACGTGGCCGTTCACCAAAGGTCCCACAAACTCCTGGTTCATCGTCGGTACGCCGTTGAAACCAGAGTGGGAGGATGTAACAAATGGTAATTCTTTATTTCTCTCGTGCTTTATATTAATGCTTTTATTAATGCTTTATATTAATGCTTTTATTAATGCTTTATATTAATGCTTTTATTAATGCTTTATATTAATGCTCGCGCGCGCACGTGCTTTTACTTATAAAAATTAACTGTAATTTTAATTATGGTAAAATTACAATTTTAATTATGGTAAAAATTAACTGTAATTTTAATTTCGATGGCAATACATAAGGAGGTGGAATATTGAGTTTGGAAAATAAAAGTCTTGAGTTGTATGTGGCAAGAGTCGTTGATATTTGTTTATTTCGTGTTAAAATATGAAAAAACTACATCATTAAAATATATTGCTTAATATTTAGTTAAGTTTTCTGCCGAAAGGAATATTGCGTATTTTTAATCCAAATTCCTGTACATTTCTGAGAAATGGTATTCATACATTTTACATTTGTTCTATACTTCAATAATGGATGCAGCAAAGTGAGCATTTATTTTCATTTATTTAGTTTTTCTAACGATGTATTCTACAGAATTTATACGAAGACCTATTTATCATTAACGCATTTTAATTAAAATTTTTCAAATTACTTTGATAAGCATGTTATTATTAATTTTCTATAATGCCATGTTTCTGCAATAATGTAACTAAAATTATAGACGCAAAATCTTCTGAACTTATTAGAAAGAGGATATTTTTAATCAGATAAGTTAAAACTTTGATTTAATGAAAAATAATAATATAATAGATATTGCTTATCAAATTATTTTCCTGGAATAGTTGGAAAAATAATATGCATTATTTCTCCAATTTGTCTTTAAGGGTATGTAAGAGTAAAGGAAGAAAAACAATTTTGCGGATTCTTTAGAATTTCTTATCCATTTCTAATTGAATTTAGTAAATATAAAAGCAAAATTTATTTTCTCTTTTGAACAAATTTGATCTAATTCGTTTACTTTATGGAAAATGAGAAATTTGATAAGATAGGTACGTCAAACAGTATTCTGGAATTTCACTCGTGTTTCTAAAAACATATAATTAATTTCGAAACTGGTATAAACAATGGATCAAAGGCAAAGTTCAGGTCATGAATTACAAACAGCAGAAGGAGGTTGGAGGCAAGCCAATTCCAAGTACAAGTAGCAAAATAATTAAATGTTTTCCAAAAGTATTTTCTATATCTCAGAACATTATGCAGATGAGCAGTTGTAGAATATCCTAGCGATGCTACAAGCCAGGGTGACCGCTACTAAGATTAAACTGCAAGATGCATTTAAATGAATGGCAGTCACTCAACTAGTAAATGAGTATTACGTTCTTTCTTTGCATTAATTATGAGATATACAGTTTATATAAGGTTTAATGAGAAAAGGCTTTTTGCCAGGACAGCAAAATTATTCCTCACATTCACTCCTGGCTACAAAAGATCCTGCCTGACTGGATACAGACAACACTATCCTACGAAATATGTGAAGTAGGCCTATGCTCTTTTGGCAGTTGAGACAAAATTCACTGATTCTCTGCATATACACAAATGGATATAACTAGGAACGTTATCATCCCTCAAAATCGCGGAAATGGACCATTATAGTGGTTTTATATACACAATAACATTATAAATAGTCAAGTAATATATATATATATATATATATATACACTGGTGTGCAAAAATTATAGACGAAGTCGAAAAATTAGCATATCAGCTGAACGAAGAGGCAGAGCGGACAGAAAGACCAATCAGGAGATTAAGTAAGGTGATGTACGGTAGCACATGCGCAGATATGCAGGTAGACGTAATGGGGGAGTGTCTGAGTGGTATAAAGCGTGTTGTCGGTGTAAGATCAGTATTTCTGGCAAAGAGATTGCACGCCGTATAGCAGTTAAAATCTCACCGAGTTGCTGCCTCAGCGAGAAATGGCGAATAATCAATCTGTTAGACGACATCTGGGTGCTTTTACCCGAGGTCGAATCATTGGGAAGTTGGAGGAAGGCCGCAGTGTGACAAGTGTGGCTGCAGAGTTCGGAATTGCTCACAGCATCGTTTCACGACTTTGGAGACAATTTCAAACTACAGGAACAGCTATCCGGGGGTTCAGTAGTGATCGTCCACGAGGAACCACACCCGCAGATGACCGGTACATTGTCTTACATGTCAGAAGAAACAGGCGGCTGATAGCGGGGGAAAAAGCTAGATACACGACACAGGCGACTGGACGACCGATATCTCGTTTTACCGTGGCCAGAAGACTGCACGGTAGTGGTCTGTTTGCACGACGCCCAGTACGGTGTGTACCTTTAACGCCTGCCAATCGAAAAAGGCGTTCTCTGTGGTGCCGGGAACACCGGAATTGAAGAGACAATGAATGGGGACGAGTCCTCTTTACAGATGAGAGCAGATTCAGTTTGAGTAGCTATTGTCATCGCATACTCATCTGGAGAGAGCGGGGAAGCCGCAATCATCCCTCGAATATCATTGAAAGGGCCAGGTATGGAGGTCGCGGTGTTCTCGTTTGGGGAGGCATCATTCTTGATAGTCGTACAGACCTTCACATCTTTGACGCAGGTTCAGTCAACGGGACCCGTTATTGTAACGAGATTCTTCTTCCATTTGTGCGTCTTTTTAGAGGCGCTATGGGTCTGCAGTCCCTTTTCATGGACGACAATGCACCATGCCATCACACAGTAGCTGCCGAACAGCTCTTAGAGAGTGATAATATTGAACGTATGGATTTGCCGGCACGATCTCCGGATCTCAATCCCATCGAGCATGTATTGGATTTTCTAGGCATACGCTTGGCAGCTCGTACCTTACCACCAGTAACGATTCGGGAGCTTCGATTGGCGCTGCAAGACGAATAGGCAGCAATGCCTCAACAACTCATTGACACCCTCATTCTCAGCATGGGCAGACGATGTGAAACCTGCCTAGCAGTCAGGGGAGATCATATCCCCTACTAAAGACCGGATGTTTCTTGCTGGACACCCATCACAGGAATGTTTCGGCCTTCAGTCGCATTGCGCTCCATGCTTCTTTTTCAATCAAGCTTCTTTTTATCCCTCTGATTTCTCTTTTAGTAAGTGTTGCTTACATTACACATGTCCTTACGTATTGGGGATCTTACGGTATTAAATGTGTTGATTTGGAAAGCTTTTGTACAAAGTTATATTGAAAAAACCGTCTCGTCCTTAATTTTTGCACACCAGTGTATATAAAATCAATCGTCAACAATTAATCACAATAATCAGTTGAGAAATTTAAATATACGAATCTTATAATACTAAAACATGTTTCAAAATATCAATGGCGAATATAAAATATAAAATTCCATTTTTTTAAAAAAATAGAGGCACAATCGCAAAAAATTCAAAAAATTGAACAAAAAATTAAAAAATATATAAAAAAAATAAAATAAAAATTTATAAAATATTGGCGAAAGATCTGGTGACCTGGCAGACAAGTGCAATATCGGACTTAGGACCGATAAGCATTATCCTGTTGATAAATGGGGGCTAAACTAGTTTGATGGCGCCAACCTTCTCCCTATTGCATCTTGATAAGTTAATCGGAAAATATCCAAATTAAAAATTTTTTTTAAAATTACAAATTAAAAAGTTAAAATTAAACCATTATACTTGAAAAATTAAACTATTAGTCATCGCATTCTGAAAGATATTATAACATTAAAATATTAAAATTCAAAAACAATTTAGTGCATAATATAAGTGAAACATCAAACACCAAAGATGATGCACCCATCTTTAAAATAGTTGTATTGGTAGAAAAAATAGTTGTATATGTATAAAAAATATATGAGTTTTGAAAGTTCAAATTAAACAATCCGAAATTCAAACTAAAAAATCCAAAAGTTCAAACTAAAAAATCCGAAAGTTCAAACTAAAAAAATCCGAAAGTTCAAACTAAAAAATCCAAAAGTTTAAGCTAAAATATCCGAAAGTTCAAACTAAAAAATCCGAAAGTTTAAACTAAAAAATCCAAAAGTTCAAATTAAAAAAATCCGAAAGCTCAAATTAAAATATCCGAAAGTTTAAACTAAAAAATATCTAAAAACCGAAAGTTCAAATTAAAATCCAGTATATTCACAAATGAATAGCGTAAATCATTAAAAACTCACCAAAGAGCATCCCATCAAGAATTCAATCCATATCTATGGAACGACTTCTCATATTTAATATATCAATTACCACACCCATATTTTGCTCATAACACCTACTAATGCCATGCCTATCCAAACTATTCATAATCTGACGCTAGAGTTGAACCATTAGGCATTAGATGCAAACCAGACCGCATACATAAAAACTTGCTTGATTGGTCATAAATGTTTAATTGGACATAAATGTTTAATTGGTCATAAATAATTTTAAAGTGTAGTCGTGTAAATATTGGTCTATGTGTGTATTAAAATGTATCCTGTGTGTGGAATGCACATATACTTCACAGCTGGACCACTAACAAGCTGACTTTGTGGACCTAATGTTGTGTGGTGGATTTGTGCATTTATGAGTTTAAAAATATTTTTAAGAAATATTTCTGTTCTATATATTTTCTCAAAAAGTTGACAGGGTAATCATTCTGTATGCAACACAATATCAATTTCTGGATTTTCTGGAATTTATCAATATTGTGTGCAGTTAAATTATTTTTTCTCATCACAGAAAATTTAAAATTATATTTCTAAATATTGATATATGTCGACAACTATTGAAGTTCTGTATCTTTATGACATTGGATTTAAATGCTTCCCTTTTATCATATATATTGTTGAATAATTTGTTGTCAATAATAGTTAAGTCTAAATCTAAAAATTCAACTTTGTTCGAGTTAAAATTTGTATTAATTTTAGGTATTCCGGATAAAAATTAATGCTAGGTTTAAATTCCCTGTCACGACCTATAACAATTAAATCATCTATGTATCTTAATAAGAGGCAAGATGGTTACTTTCTTCGAATTGTTCGATTCATAGTTGTGTAAATACAGGTTAGCGGGACTATTACTGACTGGGCCACCCTGAGGCAGGTCTTATATATTGAAAAGCAAGGTAGCATTAATTAAAAAAATCAATGAAAAATGAACCTATATGAGTAAAAGTAATAAAGAAAAAGTACTGAGAAAGGTAGATGTAAGATTTGTTTCTCGCTCTACATTGATTTATTTTTATAAAGTGTATAATACTATATTAGCAAATTTTCTTCTTGACATATATTATTAATACAATCTTAATTTACCGTAAGGAACATTGGTTTCTAATTTCATTTTCTGATATTATTCTTTTCAAACACTTGAAATGAGTTTGGCTTTACAAGTTGATTTATTTTTATCAGAAATGTTTACACAAACTTGTGGTGGCTTCAACTGTTACACTTTATGAGTTTTCTTTATTAATGTCTGTTTTATACAAGTCGTACATCACCTATGCCTTCCGAACTGTGTTAATTGCAATTGTGAAATGTAGGAAAACATAATCATTTTAAATATCCTTACAGAAAAAAAAATATTAACACAGAATTAACACTATAAATATATTCTGTCTCAAACACAATCCATTAACTTTTAATATGATGATATCTATCTATCGTTGAGATTTTAAATTTTGTATGTACTACTGAAGTTAAACTACTATTAAAGTTGGCAATTACTAACTGATTTTTAAGGTGTCAATCGAGTGATTTAAAAATGTCATCCGATGAAAATTTTTAGAATAGGTTTGATTATTAACAGTAATAAGGAAAAAATATTAAATATAGAGAAGTTATAGTTTTATCTTCATTAAAATGTTTAGATGATTATACAAATTATTTCACATAAAAATATTTGAGATTAGTGAAGAATTTCTGAATTGGCTACTTTATTCATTAATCGTTATTGGAATAGTAGTTGTTTTATTTTATACATTAAGTTATTTGTAGCTGTACTTGTAATTCCTTTAAAAATAATACATTTTTCTATTTATTTTTTTTACTTTTTAAAAATGTCTTCGCATCTCAAAATTTCTAAAAATATGTATTATATCAATAAGTAAAAATCCAATTAGTTTTGCTATGAATTTGAAGAGCTAAGCATAACATAAAGTCCTAATTGTGCTGAAAATAATTTGAATATATGTTTTGTATTATTGACTTGAACGAATTTTAAAATGAAAGGGAAAAATGAGTAAAAAGTTAATTTACATTTGTTAAACCGGCATTCTATGAAAACCCGTTTATTTAAAAACATTTGTTTTGAAATAAATATCCTGAAAATTTCCATATTTCTAGCATTTCTAAATTTTTCATAAAAAAAAAAGATTAATATTCGATAAGTTTATGAAGTTTTGAAAATATATGTAATTGTTTCATTCAAATGAATTCTAAACTGACATTTTAACACTCTTAATATCTCTTAAAACTTATTTTAGTAAATTCATCTCTTTTGAAGCATATATTTTTCAACTTATTTTATTTCTCATGTTAATACATTTTTATTTATTTGAGAACTGTTTGCTTATTTGAATCAAGATAAGGCAAATGTTGCTATGTAAGGACAAATTCTTATTTCTATAAGATCATTGATATTAAGTATGAATTATTTGTAACTTTTACAAAGTATTGCAAGCTATTCGGCGAAATTTCTCAAAACGAAATTTATTCACGAAATGTCTTAAATACTAATTTACTAAGTGCAATGCAAATATAAAATGAATACGAAGCAAGTATAATTTATAACAATTTTAAATTGCTTGAGAAATTGCATTACTAATTCATTTAGCAACAATAAAATTTTTTTGTCAATTATCTCAAGTTGCACTTAACATTTTAGCTTTTTCATGATTTATAACCTGCTTTTATTTACACCAAAGTTTATTAAGATATTGTGAAGGAAAATAAATGAAAGGCATACATATCTTTATATGTGAGAAATAAATACATTTTAAAAATATCTATCATTTCAATTTTATTGATCGTATCAATAACAGACTTCGATATCCATCTCACTGAGACTGTGCTATGCAAAAAGATAACAAATCGAAATCTAATGCGACATATTCTCTCCTACGGGATTGAAGGTCAAATGAAGATTCATGATTGCGTCGAAGATGGGAGAAAGTAACATATCAATGTTAGTCTAAGGAAAATGTCAACAGAACAGATATTTGTTTAAAAGGTTTTGCACTAAATATGCTGTCATTTTATGCACTTAAAATACATCTTTTTGTGATTTTATTCAACTTTATTAAATTCAGACTTGCTCATATGAAGTTCTCAGAGTATATTAACTGAGTTTCATTAATTTAATTTTTAATGTATTTATATAAAAGGATTGGAAAACACACAAGTTCTATTAATGCATTCATAATGAAAACAATATTGATTGAATCAGATAACTTAGAATATACTTTCGAACGTAATTAAAATTATATATATATACCATTTATCTTCCAAAAAAGTCAATTACAATTACTAAAATAGAAAGGAATGCATAGGAACAAAAAACGTTAAATTAAATTTAAAATGGGTATGTTATACACTACTTAAAATTAAGTATTTATATTATTGTTATTTGCTAAATGTTGGGAATTCTTCTTTTGTGAAGTTTTTATAGGATCGCTTGCACAATTTCATATACTTTTTTCAAGGTATTCGAAAGGTTCTACATTTCTGAAATCATAACATTATGTAAATTCTATGAGTGGAATCAAAAATGCTTTTTTTTAATTTACAGATTAAATGAAATTACTATGTTTAGTGGCTTATGTTGATCAGAAATTTGTAAATTTTAGGAAAGTTGTTTCTATAAAAGCAAAATTGATTTATATGATTACGTTTCTGAAAATTATTTTTCATGACTTTGTAACATGATAATTACTTTGAACTACAAATTCTCTAAAGCTTTGCAATAAAATCTTTGTAATTTTGAACTTGTGCAATATTAAGCGTTTGCTTAAAAAACGATTATTCTGAAAGGAATAATTTCACAGCGATTTTATAAAAAGTACCAGATCTAAACATACGCACAGTTATAGATATCACTTACAGTTATTATTCCACGTAAAATATTAGAATGAATACAATATATAAAAAGACCAACTAACTTTTCATTTTAAGAATTATACTTTATTTTATGTTTCGATCGTAAGTAATTTTTCATTATAAATGAAATGTTTCCAAAGTTAGAATATTTATCGTTATTTTATCGTTAGAATATAAAAAAATATTTTTTGTAAGACATTGTTAAATATTTAAAAACAATCTTCCCGAGAAATACATCAATTTTAAAAACAAAGAGGGGATAAAAATGGCCCATTATAAACAAACAAAATCTCCTCAATAAAATATTCTCAAAGATAATGACAAAAAAAAACAGGAAATTATGTTTCCTCTTTTAATTGAAATTCCTAGATACCACACAGCTTTTTTTAATTGACAGCCATGAATTTTGAACGTTTCAAACAAGTCTTATCACTTGCAAATTCTAGGGAGAAAATAAACGAAATACTCATAAAACTATTATTTTTTTCTTTGAGGAGTAAATGGCACTTGCCATTAAAAGCAAATATAATTTAAATTAATATGACATTAGTATTAAGGAATCAAGATATATTTCATGAAAACAAATAATACTTAAATAATGGATACACATTTATCTTAGGGAAATAATCTTGCTTTTCATGTGAAGTGTGTAATTATACATATTCATAAGTAGTTATAAAATGTTATTGAGCCTTTTTTATCTGTTAAAGTTATTATCTACTACAATAATTCTGTCTTCTTTTCAGAAGCTTATGTTATTTATTTTTATTTGTAGTTTTTATTATGCTTAATGTCAGAACTTAAACTCGGCAAAAAGTCGGGAAACATTACGCATATTTCTCATTACCTTAATTAAATTGAGACTTTTTTTACCAAAAATATTTTATGAGAGTTTCTGGAATTCATTTAAGCAGTTTGATAGAAAAAAAATTATATAGTTTAAGAAAAAAGGAATAAGCAGTTCCAAAAAAGTAAAATTTCGTTGTACATTTTAAGTGTCTAAAGTCAAACTCTGAAGCTGAGAGAGGACAAGTTCATAAAGTAAGTTTTAGGTACGCATTTTGCTAGCATTGATTACAAGGAAATATTGAGATGGAATACAATACAACTGTAAAATATAATACTGATTACCAGGGATCGTATCACCCATCAATGCTATATAGCTATAAGTAAAAAATCGTAATATGTTATCAATGGTCTCATTAACAGCGTTCCTATTTCCAAAAAAGGGGCTACCAAAGAATTTTGATTCAAGGCCCACACTCAGGATAAGCTACGCAAGTGCTGATTACCTTACCAGTAAGATCCAAATTCATGTTGTTTCAAAATAAATGTAATCAGAGCAATAAACGAATTGAACCATTACATAGTGTTGCGAACACACCGAATAGTTTATGGGGACACTTCTTATTGAGCAACAAGCTGTTTTTTATGCTACTATTCTTAAAGTAGAATAAAGATTCCTCAGTGCTATGCACACATTACGCTTACCATTTGAATACTGATGCGATGAATCTGGTACCATTGGTACTGTGAGTCACACAGACGGACTCTTTATTATCCATTCATTGAAATCTGCACAGCTGCTGCTTATTTTCGTTTCACAGGATCACCGATTTCTCAGATGGATATTCCGCTTTCCGTATTGGAAAAAACTGTTCCTAGGTCAAACCCAAAGATGTGTTTGAAAGACACTTGCAATATTCAAAGCATACTAAAAGTGGTTACGAAGAAATAACAATTAAAAATGCAATTCCAGTTCTACAAATTAGATTTTGTCCTCCCTGTATATAGTCTTTGTTGGTGGGGCTACGGTGCACATATTGTTAGTCTACGTTAAAATGCTAATTATTTGTACATTTCATAAAGGTGCACGCTTGGATAAAATTTCGCTTGATTTGGATGTTTTCTTCATGGAGTTACATATTCTGTGGCATTCATCTCGTGCATCCCAATCTATTCAAAATGGTTTTTTAAGTCCTCCTCAAGACTTAAGTAATAAATAAGAAAGCAAAGTAATAAAATTATCATGTATGAATATGTCATTTATCCTTGATCTTTTACCATTTTTTTCTCTGTTAACGTTCAGGGAAAGGATCAAGTGGAACACCAAAGATCAATTAGGCAGTTTAAGAAATAAAAATGAGTGCTCTATTTTACGGTGAATACAAAACAAAAAAAAATATAATATTGAAAACGATACTTCCAGATTTTGAAAGAATAATTACACAAGTTCAGTGAAATGATCGAAAACACTTTAATTTTTTTGCTTAAAAGTCATTTCTAGCAGTTTTACTATAAAAAATAAGATCCATAAATGAGCTCTTAAACATCACAAAGCTTTTAAAGATTGACTTACATCACTGTAAGTTGTCATGAATTTTCACTCTTAAAAGCTTTTGAAAAATTTATATTTTTTTCCCCACCCATTATCTCTAGAAAGAAAACTAGCTCACTCTCTACAAGTAATACAAAAGATCCTATGATCTTAATTTTCTTTTTTTTCAGTTAAATTTTCAAAATAAATATAAAAAGAACGTTATTTAAAACACATTAATCGATTCGGGTTTATGTTTGGGTAATACTACTTCTGTACTAATTATAATCTTAAAAAAAGCTGAGTAACAAAAGGTACCTCATTTTATTGTATTTTAATTTAAAAAGAACGTATAGAGCAAAAAAAAAAAGAGTTTTCTCTTATAATGGTAAGAAGATTGTTTCCATCTCTCCTTTTTTGTTTTAAGAATATACACAGTTTTGGTCAAATATATTAGGCCATTCCCTATTTTTAAAGTATTTTTAAAAGTAAGAAAACTAGATACCGAAATTTTTTTACATGGGCTTGCAAGCACTTTCATTTTAAAAATGTAATAGTTTGTAAAAAATTAAAGATAATGGACAACTTAAATTAGAAATTCCTTTTGTCATTTGTTATGAAAAAACTAGTTTACTTAAGCCCAAAGATACATCATTTCAGTCAAATTATTTTATTTCGATATATTAGTAAATTGATAATCATGAAAATGAGAATAGTATTAGCATAAATCGCCTAAAAGCAAATTATTTAAGTTAAAGTAGCCCATTTTGATGTTAAATAAGCAAAGAAATTCATAACTCAAAATTTTCCAATGAAATAAACTGTTTACGAATTGTTGTAGAACATATCTGAGATGTTTAAAGGAAACTGTTTTTGAGCAGGATATTTTAACAAAATAAGCATAGGGGAATAAACATATCATAGAATTGTGAAGTTAAAATTTTGTTTCGAAGAATAATATCAAATATAAGTAAGTTGCACACACACACAAATGTGCAGTTTTCCTTTATTTCCTCTAATTATGTTCTATTTTCAGTGCATGAGAATTATGTGAAGTAAAGTTACGCTGCTCACTTTCACATTTTAACTCTGAAATTTAATTGCATAGTATTCCAATTTTTATGTAACAGAAAATTGTTTTGAAATAAACAAAATAAACATTATTTAAAAAGTATATTAAGTGCATATTTTTTAATATTGTGAATTCTATATTTTGGGTAAAATTTATAATTAAACATATTGGTTCTTGAAGATTCATTTAAATATTATGAAACAAGTTGAACGTGTAGTAAAAATAGCAGATACTTATTAAAACATTCGGTAGTAACAAAATTTTTTTTCATTAAATTCTTTATTTACTCCACACACACACACACACACACACACACACACACACACACACACACACACACACACACACACACACACACACACACACACACACACACACACACACACACACACACACACACACACACACACACACACACACACACACACACACACACACACTATTTTGAATACTTCACGCATGTTTAAATTAACAACAGAAAACCAACGTCTTTCTTCATTCCTTGCTTTGAAATATTTTCTCTATCCATTACTTAGAACGAGTAATTCAAAGATTTCTGAGAATTACATTTTTTTAAGACACATTATTAGCAAAATTAACACGGTAAGAAAGATGCAAAATTTTATAAATTAAAGTGAAAATGTTATTATTCTTTAGAAATGGTAGTTTCTGTTATTGTGTATAAAATGAGAAAACATTTAGCATATGATAAAACACTACTCATTAAAAAGCGCTCTTTCTGCATTGAAATTATATTCTCCTCTCAATTCAACAGTTTTCACTGGATTATATGGGGCACAATATCCATTAAAAGAGGCCAGCACATAAAATTTTTGAATTCCAATGATTACTGTAAAATAATAGTTCTTCTGGAAATGGTGCGTCCGAGAAGCTTAATTTGTCTAGGGCTTTCAATGAGCTCCTGCATAAAAGATGAACAAGGTAGTTGGAAGGATTTGAATTTCTCTGCATATGAATATTTTCCTGTGTGTTCGCATTATATTTCTTGAATAAACAGTTGAAATTGAAAATCTTAAGAAAGACAGTGTTTGGCTCTAAGGTTTATTTAAATAACGAATCACAAACTTATTGAATTATTTATTTGAAAAATAATGCTTCTGAAAGGAAATGTTTTAGTAAAAACTTATTTGAGGAGCTTTAACTGGGATTCAGAAAACGAAATGTACAATCAAAATGCAATAAATACATCCAATCACTGATTTTTTTCTCTTATATTTACCCAAAAAAATAATCTTGGTATAGCTAACAAGTAGATTGGTATAATGACTTAAAAAAGTTTAAGGTTTCATTATTATCGCTGAACAATTAACAACGTATTTTCTTATAATAAACTTTCAACTACTTCAAACGTTCTGTAATGGAGTAGTAAGGGACAAATAGAAAAATCCACTTTTCTCTCAAAATATTGAATAAATCCATACAGGTACTTTCATTTGAGACAGGTACGTTCTAGAAGTGTTCTTTTTTATTGAAAAATGTTTTTATTTTCTTTCTTTTTTTTATTTAAAGGGGACTTAGAAAATATAGTAATGACTCCACACACACACACACACACAACTGAAAAGGTGAAACTCATTGTAGACTACCTTCTAAAGTAATGTGAATCAAAAAGTGAAGCTGATAACCTTAGGGTCTAAGTCCATTCAAGCAAATAATTGAAAATATTTATTGATTATCGTACCAGTCATATGATTCAAGTATCTTCTTTAAGTTCACTATTTTTCTAAACTTGCTGGTGAATGTTAATGAAAAATTGAGATTTAAAAAAATTGCTATGTGACCCTAATATTAAAACCTAATTCTTATAAGTTGAATATCAAAATCATCCACTTATATCGCTGCTTGTTATTTCAGCAAAATAAATTATTCTTTTTTATGTCCTTTTTCTACATTTTATGTTTAATTTTAGTTTAGGGTTTCTTTTTTTCTCTAAGACTATTTTTTAAAAAATATTACGTTTCATTTTCATGCTTCAACTAGAATTAGAAAGAATACCCCCCGCATTCATTAGGGGTGTCCAACCCACGGCCCGGGCCTTGAATAATTTTGAGGCCCGCGATGTTCTTGACAATTTTACAAAATTCGACTATTTTGCACAATATACTTTGTTTAAAAATTGTTTTATTTATTTATTTTTTGTAAAAAGTAAATCACATAACTGTTATTATTTTATCACGCTGCTTATGTTACCACGAATCTTTTTCTTTTTCTGAATTGAAATTTATCAAACATAAATCGTGCTCAAAGTTAATGCATGCAAATCTGCAACATCAATTACGATACACAAATACACATGCATTGAGATCGACTTGCAAAAACTAAGTGAAAGAGTTGAGAAACAGACATCTTACTAATTAAATAAATTAAACATTATACAATGCATAATTATTTTGCCTCTATGTTGTATGCATGGAAAACAAGGAAAACAGTAATAATATATCAGTCTGTTTTAAATTTTCACTCCATAAAAGGTTTGTATTGGATCCAAATCTTATATAAAGATATATATTTTTATATGCAGCCCACAGGGGATTGTAAAGTTTTTCGAAAGTAGCCTGCGAGGTCATTTGGGTTGGCCACCCCTGACCTAGAAAGATGTGAGGGGGATCCCACTTAGATCGAAGCTAGGGACTTTACTTTTACTTTTATTGGTGGGGGTACAAACTACCGGTTTCAGAGTGGCGGGGGGAAACGTCCCTCCTTTCCTTTTTAGGGATGAGTATGTCCGATTGAACACGAAAAGAGCCGAATTGGCGTTACATTCCCGAGCGTGACTTTCATTCAAGTTCACTCTCATGTAAATAGCGTCAATAGAAGTTATCACTTCAAAAATCCTTTAAAAACTACACGTATCTTATAATGTACACTTAAAGAAAGCTATGAATTCTTGATTTCTTTGGAGTAAAAATTCCTACAAAAAATACATTGAAGTTGAACCCTTTTTAGAGTTTAATAATTCATAGTATCCCCCCCACCCAAACTACTACAAACACCTGTAGAATCTTTGAGAAATATATTGGAATGTCATTCCCAGTTTAGCCAAAAGGCGTAGAGTTAATAGCGTTACAGTTAATGCAGTTGGATTACAACTAAAAGCGTTTCCTAATGCCTCAAAATGATACAGATTTTTCTCTTCTAAAATTTTAAGAAATATTTCTATGATTTAGTACATTAAA